>OY821519.1:67376024-67711024 GCA_963682025.1 Cordilura impudica | reverse complement strand
TTGCAAGGCCTATCCAATAGCACATAAGACATGCACAATTGTGCTTATATGTATGGTGGTACATAGGCATATTAAATCAAAACCTGCCTATAATATTTGTAGTTCTGTATTAGTGAAGACGAGTTTTGGGTTTTCTTTTTTTCCGAAGGGGCACATTATATTCGATTAAAGTGAAAATCGGAAAACAGATTTTCATTGAGCTATGACTAAGAATGCTCTTACTGGACTTATTTTGGAATCTATAATATTAAAAGGCAAGGCGATATCTTGTGACCGATATGAAAATTGTAGTTAATAACCAATTTTTACCAAACATACATCATTAGAATGGTATTTATTTTTGGTTGTCCACCAGATTTACAGATTTGCACCGTCTGGAACATTTTTTTTTAGTATGGCTCATTTAAAGTTGCTATTAAGACATACATAAAACACATACTGTATGTGTGTTTACTATAAACTAGCTGATTCCAGCGCTCGAAATTCGAGTGCTCTATTTTTCAACTTAGCCAATCCACAAACCAACACTTTTTTTGGTTTATTATTATTGTGAATGAAGATAACAAATTCATTAACAAACACATTAACAAATTTAATAATCACACACGTAGCATATGTACAATTTTATGTATGTGTTAGTAGCAACATTAAATGTAATTTACTCAAAATAAGGGAAAAAATTTAAAAATCTGTAAATCTGGTGAACAGCGAAAAAGAAATACCTTTCAAATAATATACGTTTGGTCAAAATCGGGATAAAACGGTAGAACAAAACATCGGTGACAAGAAATCGCCTAGCCTATTAATATTATAGATATCAAAAGCCCTGTGTTGAATTGTGAATTGGCTAAGATTGCTTACCATATCTTTAGGCTCATTTAAAATTATTTATTAACAAACCCATACCTTCTGTGTGTTCAACAAATATTTATAATGAAATTTAATGAATTTTATTTAAAATTTATCTAAAATTGATTAGCATACTTTTAGGCTTTTATAAAATTATTTATTAAATGAAATAAGACAATTTCCTAGAATTTGCATGCACTCGATTATCGATTAATAGTACTGTTTAGTAGGTTTATTAAAAGTACGCAAACCAATTTTGTCCAAGATCTATACGATAATTTGGATTTTGGGGTAATTTTTGGCGACCTCATAGGAGTAATTTGTATTACATTTTTACAAATTTCATTTCCAAAAAAGCTTAGATAACAAATTTCTTCAAAATGTATTTCTAGTCGTTTCAAGAATAATTGGCTGATCAAAGAATGGCATACGGTATACAAATATGTTAAAAGGAAAATAAGATATTTACTCTTTTAAATTGCCGTAGACGATTTAGTTGAATATTTGAAGCAGCTTCACATGGTCATTGGACTTGAAGAGGCCAGCTTCCATAGTTTGTATTTGTACTGAAGATTTATTGATGTAATTTTTGCGAGATATATACGATAATTTTAACCCTATGAGTCGATTGTTCATAAGGAACATTTATTTAACAGCTACGTTAAAACCGATTTCCCGCAATTCCAAAATAATTATCATACTTGGGCCGGCGATGGAAGCTTTCGAATAAAATTACATTCAATTCCAATGAAATTGTAATCCATAGTTTGCACGCATGATTTACATGATCTAAGCAGTGGACGGATATTGTTAAAACGACTCAGGGAGTAATTCTGAGTATATCGATATTTGGGTCTAGATCAAGTACTGTTGATCATTAAAAACGTCAAATCAAAATCAACTAAGATTAGAAAATATATAAAACACATTATAAGAAAATAATCTACATAAATTGTAAACAAAATATTACAATTGCCATCAACGTTCTCCACTGTTTTTTTGAATATTTTCATAACGTAGCGGAAAGAACACATTTCAGCGAACTTTTCGTATTTGTACTCTCAATATATATATTTTTATTTTTTCTCAAACATTTTTTTTTGTTCGGCTCAAACTTTGTATTTTATGCTATTATATTTTATTTACTTTTCGATAGTTTTGTGGAAGGTATTGCAAGAATTGAACATGCTCTGGTTTGTTAGTGTTTTATGTTCAGTTGCCAAGACCAGACACACGCTACAACATAATCGCTACTAGCAAATAGTAATTGTTGAATTTTGAAAAGTAAATATTTTCAATGTGTTAAAGCGTTATTGATTTATAATTATGTTAGTCACCCCTCCAATATAAATGTATAAAATTTCCTTATAATTAACATGTTTCTGGGAAAAACCTATTTCAAAAAATCAATTAAATAATGTATTTATACAAAAACAACAAAAAAAAAATAAATAAATAAAAAAGATAAAAAATCAAACGATAAGAACCATTATTACTAGCAATATGGAAGACAACATTTACTGAAAAGACCTTCAAGTCAAAACAGATCGTTTTGGACACTGACATTACCAATGAAATTAATTAATTAGTCACTTCAATTTGTGTTTTTTTTGCATCTAAAAGTATTTTTTTTTCATAAATTTTTGTCGAGTCAAAATGCTTATTTCATTCAGAAAAATATTTTTATGCCGAAATTTTTTTTGCAATGACTTTGATTGAATAGTTGTGATAGTAATTGTATAACTACAGACGAAGTTGGAAGCTACCAATTTCACAATATTTTTTTATCACTTTGGAAAATCACACTGTCTGTCTATTTTTAATAAATAGCGGCTGATAAAGCAAAAGCATAATTTTATGAATCATCTAAATCATTTCTATGCGCTCTTTTCAACTTTATAAAAACACAAACATTTCAGAACACATTTGTGGGCCACATGCGTACACATTAGCAGAATATAAAAATAATTGTTTAATATTTAAGCAACCATTTGTTTATCGACTCAAACTCATAAAAAGAGAGAATAAAGCTTTGTTGTTTATTAATTTCAACAACATTATGTTATTATATTAAACAATGTGTAGACACAACAAAAAGCCACTCATTGGATTGTATTTTTTCCGGTTATCGGCAGTGCGAATTGGCTTGCTCTACCAGATTTGTTGAAATTGTTTATACATTTTTTTGTTGAATTTTCGTTACACAAAACAACTGAGTGAATATTTCTTAAAAAATTGAGTATTTTATCTCATGAAACTTTTGTTTTAATATTTAGTATTTTTAAAAAACACATTCCTATTACCAATCAATTTAGTGTTAAGACAATATCCAAACTGAAAACATTGTGCAAAGATAAAAAGATAAAAAATTAAAAAAATAAAACGATTTTAAATTGTTGGATCAATTGAGTAAAATATATTCCCTTATGCATACAGATGTATGTATTGTTTGATGAATTTAAATATTTCACTACCATATTGCAATTTAATTGGAAAATAGTATTTTATTATGTTCTGCTAGGCTGTATTGTGATATAACATTTTCATACGAATTTATTAAAAGTTTATAATGAATCGATCACATAAAAAAATAGTACGACCGCCAAATCCGTATTCAAGTGCAAACATATTTTCGCGTGTTAGTTTTTGGTAAGTAAATGGTCAACCAACAAAGTATGCAGATAAAAGTGGCGAGAAAAGTGAAATATGCTCGATCTATGGGGATGTCATTATGTTTGTTGGAATTCACAATTCCCATAAAATAACGAATTTTATTTTGAAAGGTGGTTTTTCTTGACGTATTTTCTGATCAATTTTAAAATATTTCCAAAAGGAAATTATAATCTATACTAAATAATAAAGAGGTAATGTGTGTTTTTTGGTTTTTATACCTTATACCACCATGAGGTTTGGGTATAATGACTGTGCTGCTGTTTGTAATTACCAAAAATATTTGACCTAGACCCATCTTTTATTACCGATCTAATCAGAATCAATTTCTGAATCGATTTAGCGATGTCCGTCCGTCCGTCTGGTCTAGACCGACTATAATTTTATACTTGTTTTTTTGTTTGTTTGTAACAGGTAATCTCTGTAATTACTCATCTGAACTTTCTGAAATTTTCACAGACTCTTATTGGAGATATGATAGGTGTTACCTCCCATCCAAGTAAATTTTTAATATCATATATATTGAGTACTATGAGAGGGAGAGTTTTGCAGATTTGTGTGAGGATACTTATTATTAATCTTAGCAGCTATGTCGGAAATGGGCGGGATCGGATAAGTGGGCATGGTATCTCCAATACAAAGTAAAAACTCAATATCATATATCTCGAGTACTATGGCAGATACAGCTTTGCAAATTTGTGTTATGCCATCTCTTACTAACGAGAGAAGCCAGACAAAAAATGGGCGGAATCGGACAAAGGGGCGTAGCACACCCCATACAAAATAAATAATAAATGTCATATATCTGTGTAATGGTGCGGTTGGGGTGGAAGATCCGCTTCCGTTTCCCTGAGCCTTTGCTGGTCGCACGTGCAGGCGTAGGGGCCTAGCTCGCCGGATGGGTGGGGTCTTGCTCAGGCCCAGGGAAACCGCACTACAGATTTTCACGTGCGATTTAAAAAAAAACTGTCAATTTAAACGGATGCTAAAAGGATGGACGGCCATACTTAACTTGGGATTGGGGACTGGATGTTATGCCCCTTAAGCCCTCCCTACCATGTTACCTCGACTCCATCTTAATTGGAGGTAACCCACAATAATGACAAGATTTGGTTTGGTTTTGGTTTTCTACATTGGGTTTAAAAACTTTTTTATTTACCCTTCATTTTAAGGGTTTTTAAATTTTAAATCATAATTATCAAAATATTATCGCAAAATTTCACTTTTTAGAAAATTTTTAAGTTTGGCAACATTTTATTTTCAGCCAACTTTTAATTTAGGAAAAATTTTTAATTTTAGCTTAATTTTAATTTTAGCTTAAGTTTAGAATTAGGAAAATTTTAGTTCAAATCCTATAATTAGAAGACCCTTATGTAATCTTAGATAAATTTTGTATTTAGGTAAATTTTTATATTTAGAACATTTGATATTTAGCCAATTTTTACTTACAAAAATTTGCTTTAATTAGAAAAATTTCATATATAGAAAATTTTTTTAATTCTAATTAGAAAAATCTTTAGAAAAAAAATTATCATTTATAGTTAGATAAATCTTAGGAAATTTTTGTTTTCCTTTTTTTTTTTTAAGGCCTTTAAGTATATAGAAAATATTTTATTTTTTTTTCTTTTAATAGTACAAACAAATTTGGAATTTATAGGATTCTGGAATTTACATATTTGAAATTTACAAATTTTTTTTTTTTTGAGTCTATAAAATATTTTTGAATTTATAAAATTTTTGATTTTATAAAATTTTAGAACTGTCTTTTTTTTCTTTTCTTTTTTTTTTTTTTTTTTTTTTTGTTTTGAGAAAAGTTACTTTTAGAAAAATAAGTATAAGTATAAGGTATAAATATAGTGTTATTTTTTTTTTTATGTTTACGGCGTGGTTGTAGATTGCAGTTGTGGTTGAAATTTTTCCTTTGAAGACTGGTGATGTCAGGGTATGTGGTTGTTGTTGATTATATGTCGTCTTTATTTGACCAAATTATGTTTTACAAATTTTGTATGATTTTTTTTCCACTAAAAACTTTCACAAGTGTTTACGTTTTTTTTTTATTACAAAATTTTCAGTAGACGATTTTTGACAGTTTACACAATTTCCACGAAAATGTTATTGGTTAATTCAGTAGTTTCTTTAACAAGTTAATAATGTCAAATATTTAGTTACTATAAAGCACTTAATTAAACATTTAATTTGACAGTTAATGCTTTTTTTTTCTCAAGAGTGGCTACTGTTTCAGTTTAATTTTGTTTTTGCTTTTCGTTTAATAAAAAATTGTAATGTTGTGTGTATAGAGTAAAATGAAACAATAATTTAAAAAAAAAAAACCAACACGACTTTACAACAATAACGTATCACCAAACGGACGTGCAGATGTATCGAGCGTTCGATTCAAACTTGAATTCTTAAATATTTAATTTTCTTAATTTAATTTTCTTAAACTTTCATTTTTTTTTATTAAACTTAAATTTTTTTTTGAACTTAAATTTTTCTAAACACTTATTTTAGAACTTAATGTTAATTTTGTTATAAGGTTTTTCCGCAACCTTCTTATTCAAAAATCAAAATTCAACTCTCAAATTTCAACTCCTTAAAATTTATTTTAATATTTTAATAAATTTTAATAAATTCACTTTATTTTAAGTTTCTTACTTTCTAAATTTTTTCTTCTTTTTGAACAACTGTCCTTACACTACATTTTTAAATTATTCAGAGTGTTTTTCCTCAACCGGTCGGTTCTACAATCAATTTCAACTCCTCGATTTAAATTTAACTTTATTACATTAACCTTCTCATCTTCATTCATTCATCTGCAGATAAAAACCTGTTTATTAAAAAAACAAAATCACCACCAATTCATTGAGAACATTCATATGCATTCATAATATTCTCTAGTATTTATAACACTCCCACTCATATATGACTATGAGAGCAAGTGAGATCAATACAAGAAAATACGTGATTTGACCAGCATATGAATGTGTTCATGTGTTCAACACAATGAAGAGAAAAAAATGCCATCAACCTATTACCATATAAGGTGTTGTTTACTTGTACATACTTGAACTTGAAAATAATTTCAAGATCAAGGTTATTATTTTTTCTTCTTTCTTATTCTGCCTGTACCAGAAATTCTTTTGCTACAGTGCAGAGCAAAAAAAGATCACCGTCATCTGGAGCACTGTATTAATGCAAGCTTTGGGACTTTGCGTGAGACCTTTCATTATGATACGTGGGGGGGGGGGGGGGGAGGGGGTAGCAAAGCACACCGGGTTATATCTAGTATCATATATATTGCATATACAGTGGTGGCCTTATAATTAGAAACGGATGTATACATTTGGAAATATATTATAAAAACTTAGTTTATCATATTAAAACTATGAATTAGAAATAGTAAAGTAACAAATCAGCATTGATTTAAAGAACAAAAAATTCACAGCATGAATAACATTTTTAAGAAAATTAACAAAACACAAAAAATAGCAAAATCAATTTGGTCACATAATTAGAAACAACAAAAAATATTTATATACAACTTAAAAATATCTTCGTAAAGTTTAACAAAATAGACATATCCATTAATATTTTGTTCGATAACCCTTATTTTTAACAACATTCGCCAGTCTGTTCGGTAAACTTTGTATTAAACGATGGCATGTTTCCAGAGATATATTATCCCAGCTTTGCTGCACCATTTGAAACAATTCATCATTGTTTCGTGGATTTTTGTCCTTGAGATCTCTTTTTACAATTGCCCATAAGTTTTCAATTGGGTTGAGATCAGGACTTTGGGGTGGCCGGTCCAGAACAACAATATTTTGATCCGAAAGCCAACACTTCACTAACCTTGAAGTGTGCTTTGGGTCATTGTCATGCTGGAAAATGTAATGTACGGTCATACTCTCAAAGGAGTATGGTTCCATTACATATTCCAAAATACTTTTATATTGATGTTGATCCATTATTCCTTGAATCCGTACAATTGGAGCCACACCACGCCAAGAAAAGGCACCCCAGACCATAACAGACCCGCCACCGTGTTTCACCGTTTTCACAGTGTACCTGGGGTCTGAGGCTTTGTTTGGAGGACGACTCACAAACGTTTTGCCATCAGATTGAAACAAGTTAAACTTGGATTCATCACTCCAGAGAACTCTATTCCAGTAACGTGGATCTTTTGCAAGCATTTCCTTTGCAAACCGCAACCGCTTCTTAATATTTTTTTTCGAGACATGCAGTTTTTTTGTGCAATGCATCCACGAAGTTCCGAATCTTGTAAGCGCCTTCTTATTGTCCGAGTGGATATTTCTGCGTTTATTTGCTGTCCAATTTCAGCCTTTATTTCTCGCGAAGACATGAATGGATTTCTCTTACTGGCCCTACAAATAGTTCTGTCTTCTCCTGGAGTGGTCTTTCGTGCCCTAGGCTTCCTAGCTGGGGTTTCAAACTGCTTTGCCTTATTATACAAGTGAATTGCACCAAATACCATTTTTTTGGAGCAACCAAACTTTTGTGCAATTGCCGCCATTGACTGTTTTTCATTTTGATAACACTGCCGATCAACTCCCTCATTTTTGGAACATGACTTGTTCTTGCCCATTTTAGAAACTAAAACGTATCAAAATTATTAGAATTTAATCTACGGGTTTTCAAAATACACTCACTTTGTCACTAATAATAAAATAAGTTCAGAAATTAAAACAACCACTGCACGTTTCTAATTAGATGACCAGCCAAAAGCAACTACTTGTAAAATAATCTTAATTTTTATACCCTATACCACTATGTGGTTTGGGTATAATGACTTTGTGCTGCTGTTTGTAACAACCAAAAATATTTGACCTAGACCCATCTTTAATTATACCGATCGAATCAGAATCACTTTCTGAGTTGATTTAACAATGTCCGTCCGTCCGTCCGTCCGTCCGTCCGTCCGTCCGTCTGTGTGTCCATGTAAAGCTTGTAATCAAACTGCAGGTCGCAAATATGAATATATTTTGATGAAATTTGGTATATAAGCTTGAACGCTATTGAAATTGGTGAGAATCGGTCCATGTTCAGACCTAGCCCCCATACAAATTACCCATATGAAATCGACATAAATTGCCATAAGATCCAAATTGTCATATAGATCTTACTCAAATTGGGTTTGTATGCGTTCATTACATCCACTAATGAGTAGTCCAAAAATGATCCCTTTGACCCCATATAGAGCTGCTTCCCGATCTTCACTTAAATCTATTAAAAAACAAAAATATTGCACTGATTCTTCTCAAATTTTGTTTGTACATATTTTTGCAAAATACAAGAGACTTTACCAAACATGATCAGGTTCGGTCCATTTTTGGACCTAGTCGTTTTATAGATATAGCATCCGATATGAACTTTTTCATATCTGCAGCCAAAAAAATTAATAAAAATCGCACTCAAATTTGGTTTATGCTTATTTTCTATATCGAAGTAGTTGGACCGAAAGATAGGGTCTCTAAACCATGGTATAGGGTATCATATAGTCGGTCTAGACCGACTATAATTTTCTTACTTGTTTGGAGTTTGGAACACGGGTGTATATCGGCTAAAGATGTCACTGACTGCAATTGGTGATATTCTTTCATTCTTTAACCTATCGCCCGGCAAATCTATATTCTTGTGATTTTGTATTATACCAATAATCCGATTTACAACTAGATTTGTAAAAGGGGTAAAAGGTAATTTTATTAAAAAAATTTAATTATTAAGAAAATCTCTGTTTAAGAAAATGCACCTTTGTAAGAAAATTTAATTTTTGCCGAGATGTATGTTTTTAGAAAAAGTGGTTTTTTGGGAAGAGGTACTTTTTTAAAGAATTTGAATTTATTAAGTAAAGTAACTATCCTAAAATATGAAATTTTTTTAGAAAATATACTTATTTAAGAAAAAGTTATTTTTAAGAAATGGAATTTTTTTGAAAAGGCGTATTTGAATAAAATTTACTGATAAAAGAAATGGTGAGTTTTTTAAGTAAATATACTTTGTTAAGAAAATGTAATTTTTTCAGAAAAGGTAATGTTTTAATAAATGCTACTTTTTAGGAAACAGTAGTTTTTAATAATATGTACTTTTTAGGGTACTGTTAAAGGAAAAATTTCTATTTCTTTTTCGCTATCTTCATAATATGTGAAATAATGTTCCCATATGGCATCTCTAAAGCCCTTAAGGCGCTGAGGTGATAAATAAATTAAAATGTATACAATATTGAACTTACAAAAAAGGTACTTTTTAATAAATTTTTTAAGATAAGTTACTTTTTTAAGAAATGTTGCTTTTTTAGAAAAGATAATATTTAAAGAAAAGGTACCTTTTTAAGCAAATGTACTTTTTAAGAAAAAGTACTTTTTATGGAAATCAATTTTTAAAATTATTTTAAAAAAAGGTTCTTATTTTTAGAAAAGAACCTGTTTTAAGAAAAGGTATTTTTTTAAGGAAATGTAATTTTAAAAAATTTGCTTATCTAAAAAAGCTACTTTTTAAGAAAATGGATTTTTTAAGAAAGTGATTTTTTAAAATATACTTAGTTACAAAAATGCACTTTTTTCAAAAGACGTATTTGCTTTGAAAGGGGTATTTTTCCAGAAATTAAATTTTTTTATTAAGTCCCTTTACTTATTTAAAAAAAGATACTTATTTTTTTAGGAAAAGGTAATTTTTTAAAGAAACGGAATTTTAAAAAAATTTTACTTCTTATGAAAGTTACTTTTTTAAAAAAGATACTTTTTAAAAAGCGACTTTTTTCGGAAAAGGTATTTTTTTAAGTAGACGCAATTAAGAAAAAGTATTTTTTGAAAAAAACCTACTTTTTAAGAAAATTAAATTTTTCAGAAAAGGAACTTTTTTAAGAAAAGGTAATTTTTTAAGAAAGTATTGTATATTTTTTATAGGAAAATCTACTTTTATAAAAAAGCACTTCTGTGAGAAAATCTACGTTTTTAAGAAAATTTACTATTAAAAGGGATTAAAAGGTGCTTTTATATAAGGGTACTTTTATAAGGAGGTAATTCTATTAAAAAGGTAATTTTCTTGAAAAGGTACTTTTTCAACAATCCCTTTTATAAAAATGATACTTTTATTAACAAGATACTTTTATTAAAAAGTATTTGTACTGAAAAGGTTTGTTTTTATAAAAAAGATCGTTTTATTAACAAGGCAGTTTTGTGGAAAAGAATACTTTTATTAAAAAAAGTACTTCTATTAAAGAGGTACTTTTATTAAAAAAGTACATTTATTAAAAAAATACTTTTATTAAAAGTGCACTTTTATTAAAAAAGTGTTTTATGAAAAAGGTACCTTAATAAAAAAATTAATTATTATTAAACAAGTACTTTATTAAAAGTAGTTTTTTTTATTGAAATAGTGCTTCTAAGAAACAAGTACTGTTATTAAAGACATATTTTTATTATACATATTAAAAAAGTGCTTTTTTTGAAAGAAATTCTTTTATTAAAAAGTGATTTTATTAAAAAGATACTTACAATAAAATGTAAAGTAAAGAGTTACTTTTATAAAAAAGTACTTTTGTTACCAAAACAAAATGTGTTTTATTAAACAGGTCCAAATTTTAGTTAATCAGTTACGTATTAAAAAGGTATTTTATTAAGACGGCACTTATATTAAGAAAGTTCGTTTATGTCAAACGCACTGCAATTAAAAAAAAAACTTTTATTAGAAATTTATTTTTAATAAAATGATTCCTTAATAAAATATTACTTTTATTAGGAAAGTACATCCAAAAATAATTAACTTATATATAAAAGGTACATTTATTAAAAGGGCACATTTATAAAAAAGGTACTTTTATTAATAAGGGACGTTTATTAAAATGGTACTTTTATGAAAAAGGTACTCTTATTGAAAAATATTTTTTTCCAAAAGGTTTTTTTAAAAAGGAAATTTTATTAAAAAGGTACTTTTATTAAAAAGGTACTTTTATTAAAAAGGTACTTTTATTAAAAAGGTACTCTTATTAAAAAGGTGCTTTTATTAAAAATGTACTTTTATTAAAAATGTACTTTTATTAAAAAGGTACTTTTACTAAAAAGGTTCTCTTATTAAGAAGGTACTTTTATTAAAAAGGTACTTTCATTAAAAAACAATAATTTTATTAAAAAGGTACTTTTATCCAAAAGATACCTTTATTAGAAAGGTACTTTTATTAAAAAAGTACTTTTG
The DNA here is from genome assembly GCA_963682025.1 of Cordilura impudica. NCBI lineage: Eukaryota > Metazoa > Arthropoda > Insecta > Diptera > Scathophagidae > Cordilura > Cordilura impudica. Next base: position 67,699,294 of record OY821519.1, on the reverse strand, counting down.
TGCAAAAGGTACTTTTTTCAAAAAGGTACTTTTTTCAAAAAGGTACTTTTTTCAAAAAGGTACTTTTTTCAAAAAGGTACTTTTTTCAAAAAGGTACTTTTTTTCAAAAAGGTACTTTTTTCCAAAAACTATTTTTTCCACAAGGTACTTTTATTTAAAAGATACTTTTATTAAAAAGGTACTTTCATTACAATAATTTACTTTATAATCCTCAAAACGCTGGTCGATTGATTAATTTTGATGCTGCATCACCAATCCCATCTGGTTCAACGTCAGGTACTTCAAATATAGTGCTTACAACTGGTATTGAATCAATACCCACTCCTAGAGGGTTGCGAACAATTCCTCCGAAGAAAACTGTATTTGCTACACGTTTCGCACATGATACAAAATCTGATGAGATGAAATTTTATGTGATCTCTAAAATTAAAAACTGTATTCCTGAGGATATTAGTGTTTACAAAATGAATTCCAGAAATAGAGCATCATTTAAAATAATTGTTCCTGAATACCTATTTGAACAAATCGTAGATGCCAGTTTTTGGCCTAAAAACGCATTAATACGTGAATTTATATATAGAGAAGAAGATAATGCTCGGCTTCCCAAATCCGCTGATCAAAATCCAAAAAACTAATATAGATCTTGTATCAAAACGTTAGAGGTATGAATTCAAAACTTTCGTCAATTTATTGTAATAGCTTTGGCTTCAATAATCATATTATTATATAAAAAGTTAATAACTCTGAGATTTTTTGCCCTAAATATCAAATTTGCAGAAAAGATAGAGAAAGTTGTGAAAGAATTGAATCTGATAAAAATAATAATCAGTTTAATAATGTAATAAAAAAGTCTGGTGGCGGCGTATTGGTTGCTATACTAAACGAATTTTCGTCTGAAGAAATTATCTTAAACGATTTTTTACATATTGAGATCATATGTGTTTTAGCTAAAATTAATAACAGGTCCATATACATTATTTGCACATACATTCCGCATATCTCTGAGGATCATCTGAAAGCTGTTGATTTAATCCAAAATTATTTCAAATCATCTGATTTACTAATGCTAATTGGAGATTTTAACATGCCGCCTACATCCTGGAAAGTTGATCCTGATACCAATTATTTAGTTCCATATCATTATTCCGATTCTTCAGCTGCATTTATTCATGGTTTATTGGAAAATTGTCTTTTCCAAGTCAACTCCGTCACAAATGCATTTGGTAGACTGTTGCACCTTATTTTCGTTAATGAACCTAATGACTTTTCAATATTGCGGCATAGCCCTATTTCTAATCCGGAAGATATATACCATCCAACACTTGATATATCTTGCTTTTGTTCCTAGCCTCTTCAAAAAAAAAAAGTTAACTGACAGCGATAAAATATTTTGCTTTAATAAAACTAATTACCAAGATTTACAACTCCATCTATTCCAAATTGACTAGATAAATGTGTTATCTCGTTGCAATGATAACTTGGACTTATATTTGCAAACATTTTATCATCACATCTTTGAACGTTTCTCGGCATCTGTACCTAAAATGTTACCTCCTAAATCGAATGGTCCTCCTTGGAATACAAAACATCTATCTCAACTTAAAAATAAGAAAAACTAAATGTACAAAAATTATAGAAAATATGTTATATGGAATTTATTATTGCTAATCAATTGGCCTATAATAACTATTTTATTAAAGTAAGGAATAATATAAAAAATAATCCAAAATCATTTTATAAATTTATTAATTCTAAAAGAAGTACTGCGGACTTTCCTTCGGTTATGAAGTACCGTGATTTAGAATTTTCAAATGATAACTCCATAAGTAATATGTTTGCAGACTTTTTTGCATCAACTTATTCTTCGACAGTATTTAATAACAATAATAATCCATACATAATATCGGAATCTTCAATTATTAATATACCATCCATCAATCAACATACAGTTCTGAATGCCCTCACAAAATTGAATTGTCGTATGCGGCTGATCCTGACGGTGTTCCTAGTTGCATTTTAAAGCGCTGCGCACATTTATTGTATATTCCTTTGACTTATATGTTTAACATATCCCTTAAATTTGGTTACTTTCCTCCCATTTGGAAAGAATCATTTATTATTCCCTTCTTTAAATCTGGATCTAAAGCTGGTATTTCGAATTATAGAGGTATTGCTAAATTAAGTGCTATTCCAAAATTATTTGAAAAACTTATATATGACAATTTGTCACATCATATGTCCTCTATCTTATCTCCAACGCAACATGTATTCTGCAAATCACGCTCTACAATAACAAATCTTTTGGAGCTTACAACTTTGGTAAATGATGGTTTTATTAATGTGAAACAAACAGATGTTATTTATAATGATTTCCCAGGAAAAAAAAACATTACCAAATAATGGGTTTAGAAGGAGAAGTAACTGGTTGAAGATTGCCTGAAAAGCTCATTATTTTAACACGGGGATGTCATTGGAGTAATGCAGTACGCAATGAGCTGGCATGAAATATAAGTAGCTGTATAACACATTATTAGTAAGGCCTTATTTTCACTATAGAAATAATGCAGAGGGCAGGGAGAGGTCATTATTGGTAATGCAAAAATCAATGAGCTGCTATTACGAAATTTTTCCTGGGTTTAGGAAGGCATTCGATAAAGTAAATCATGATCTATTGTCGTTTAAGCTTGACCGTATGGGCTTTGGTATATTGCTGATAAAAATGGATTGAATCATATTTAAAAGACAGAACACAATGTATTAAGTTTCGTAACTCGTATTCCAACAACATGAAAGTATTATCTGGTGTACCTCAAGGTAGTCACTTGGGACCTCTTTTATTTACGCTATTTATAAATGATCTTCCTTCTGTAATTAAACACTCAACTACATTATTGTATGCCGACGATGTAAAGTTAATTTTTACCCTCAACAATCTTGATCGACAATCACTTTTACAGAATGATATTGATCGTTTAACTACTTGGTGTAATATTAATCTAATGGAGCTAAATGTCAAAAAATGCAAATATATTATTTTTACAAGATCAATTCAAATTAATGGTCGGTATATCACGAATAATGCTGTGCTTGAGTTAGTGGATTCATTCAATGACCTTGGCGTACTTCTGGATAAAAAAATTAGACTTTAGAAGTCATATTTCGCTAACAATAAATAAAGCTACTGGTGTACTTGGATTTATTAAACGGTGGGCTAAAGAGTTTTCGGATTCGTATACGACAAAACAATTGTTTACTACCTTGGTAAGACCAATACTCGAATATGGGTCTGTAGTCTGGGATTCGCAATATCGTATACATTCGAACAAAATTGAATCAGTTCAAAAACAATTTTTGTTATTTTGTCTTCGTGGTTTGGGCTGGGATCCTAATATGAGGTTGCCAACTTATGAAAATCGTCTGGCTCTGATTAAGCTTCCTACATTGAAAAGTCGCAGACATATGCTAAATGTTACTTTCCTGTTAAAACTGTTAAATGGTAGTTTTAAATCTGAATTTCTTATCAACAAAATAAATATAAATATTCCTTTTCGCAATTATAACTTTCTAACTATCAAATATTATTGTACAAACTATGCTAATTTTAATCCACTTCGTAGAATTTGTGATGAGTTTGATATGCTGTATCAGTTTATTGATTTTAATAAAAGTTTGGATATTGTGACAAGAGATATTATATTACACTTAAGTTTATTAAATTAACTGAATTAAATAAATGTTATATATCAATTTTGTTAAATGTTTATTTATATATATAAATTATAATATAAATGTATACTTTAAGTAGTCTAAGGATGATTCCATAGACTGAATAAATAAATAAATAAATAAATAAATAAATAAATAAATTTAAAAAAATACTTTTATGTAAAAGGTACTTTTATCCAAAAGATACCTTTATTAAAAAGGTTCTTTTATTAAAAAAGTACTTTTATCCAAAAGGTACTTTTTTCCTTTTATTTAAAAGTTTCTTTTATGAAAAATTACCTTTATTAAAAAGTTAGTTTTATAAAATAAGCACTTTTGCCAAAAAGATACTTGTATCAAAAAGGTGCTTTTATTAAAAAGATACTTTTATTAAAAAGGTACTTTTATTAAAAAGGTACTTTTATTAAAAAGGTGCTTTTATTAAAATGGTACTTTTATTAAAATGGTACTTTTATTAAAAAGGGACTTTTATTTAAAAGGGAGTTTTAATAAAACTGCACTAGAAAGGTACCCTTTAAGTTAAAGTTATTTTTTTTGGAAGAGGTGGATATAAAATTTATGTTAGTTATTATATTAATACACAGACACACGAGTGGCAATTTTATTGAATTGAATATTACTCATACAGCCTCTCATAGCCATTCAGTGAGTCAGTGAACTGTATACTTTTAGATAGTTTTTGTGGTCTCAGACTCACATTTTCAAGAGCAACAAGAATATAACAATATTTTTTATATTTTTAAAAGTTCATGTAGCGTAAAAATATTGTGTTTTAAAAAATAGTATTTAAGTAGTTATAAATGCATATTTTTCCACTACGAATTGTAACAATGAAATAAATGTTTTATTATCTCCATTCAAATGAGTTCTTAATGAATCGCACGCACGAAACAGCTCAAATGAGGGTTTGGTTGCCACAACCAAATAATTGGGCTAAAACTATTTCGATTAAAATTTCTCAATATATTCTTAGAGTGTTTATATGAAATTACGCCGACACGTTTCATTTTGTATAGAAAATTAAAAACGTCTACCATATATATTCCATTATGTCACTTCATATGGATAATAAAAATTTAATTTAAGCGTTTAATTGTTTCAGCTGGACGTTGAAATTGTTTCGCAAAGGTTTTAAGGCGCCATTACAGGATGAAGATTTATATGAGATACCCCAAGATTTGGATTGCGAAAATGGAACCGAGCAATTGGGAAAATTATGGGAAGAAGAAAAGCGTAAACGAAGAAAACCAAATATTACGCGAATACTTGTTAGAGCTTATGGCAAAATATTTATACCAACTACAATCTTTTTTGCATTGTTTGAGACAACCCTTAAGTAATATATAGCCCGATATTAGATTTGAATAATAATTCTAATAAACAAAATATATGTTTTGTATTTCAGATCAGTGCAGCCACTATTTTTAGGAGGACTGGTATCCTTCTTTGCAGCTGGACAAACGACAATAAGTGATAAGGATGCATATTTCTATGCAGCTGGTATTATATCATGCTCATTGTTGTTGGTGCTGACGCTACAGCCATTGCTTTTTTATACATTAAAAATAAGCTCAAAAATACGAGTTGCACTTTCCGGTTTAATATACCGCAAATGTTTACAGATCTCTAAGAATTCCAGTGATGATGGCTTGCGTGCTCAAGCTATTAATATTTTAGCAAATGACTTGCCAATATTTGATTTGGCTCTATGTTTTATACACGACTGGTGGAAGGGTCCACTCGAATCTCTTATCATTGGCTCTCTAATGTATCGAGAAATAGGTATATCAGCTGTAATTGGTATGGCATTTTTATTAAGCTTCATACCTCTTCAGGCCTGGGGAGCTAAAAAAGCTGCCAGCTATAAACAGAAAACCGTAAAGCGTACAGATTGGCGCATCAAGCTAATGAATGAAATCATTCAAGGTATTCAGGTTATAAAGATGTATGCTTGGGAAAAATCATTTGCCAAAGTTATATGTTCTGTTAGACAAAAGGAAGTAGCGGCCATTAAGGGGTCGTCCTATATCTATGCTGGTCTTACCTGCACCTATATGGTAACACCCATATCCATTTTTTTGGCTTTGATCTCATATGTTTATTTCGGTGATGTATTGACGGCCAAGAAAATATTCACAATCTCATCTTATTTCACGATGTTAAATGAGTCCATGGTTAGATTTTGGCCGATGTCTTTAATATACATGGCCGAAGCCTGGATATCGATAAAGAGATGCAATCAATTTCTATTGCATGGAGATGAAATTCAAGTTGAAAACATAAAAAACCCAGAAAAGTCTGCATTATTACTAAATGATAAACGTACAGAACAGGACAGACGAAAAGTATTTCCAGATTCGGCTAACAAAAGCATTGAGCTACGCAATGTGGTGGCTAGTTGGAAGGCAAAGGGAGTAAAAAGTCCTGCTATCAGAGATTTTTCCACGTTATTTGAAGGCGAAACCTTTGCTGCTATTGTAGGACCTGTGGGTTCGGGCAAATCAACTTTATTAAATGTCATATTAGGAGAGATAAATATAGATTCGGGCTTTATTTTAGTAAATGGCAAACTATCTTATTGTTCTCAAGAACCTTGGGTATTCGAAGGTACCATTAAAGATAACATAGTGTTTGTGGAAGCATTTGACGATTCACGTTATAAAGAGGTATTGAAAGTATGTGCCTTAGAACGAGACATGGAACTGTGGCCCAAGAAAGATATGACGATAGTTGGAGAACGTGGTGTCAGTTTGAGTGGCGGTCAAAGAGCTCGTGTTAATTTGGCTAGAGCTATATACCGCAAAGCCGATATCTATCTACTAGATGATCCTCTGTCGGCAGTGGATACCCATGTTGGCAAGCATATTGTCGATAGGTGTATAAACTTTTTCCTTTACGATAAAATTCGCATATTAGTAACACATCAACTGCAATATCTCAAGGATGTTGAGCATCTCATACTTATGGAATCTGGCAAAATATTGGCTCAGGGTTCTTACCAAGAACTGCAGAAATCCAAGCAATTTCAATTTTTGGCTCAAACTCAAAATGCCGATACGGATACAGAGAATGATATTGAATATATTGATAGCATTGGCTCGGAGGATGAAAAAGCTATTAGAACTTGTAGATCTCGTATGATTTCGGAAATAAGTGTGTTGGACAATGATAATCAAGATGTTATAGTAGATGAAAACGAAGATATCGTAGATCTTAATAAGGAAGCTCAAGCTGGTGGTTCCGTTAAACTGGAAACGTATTTGTCCTATTTTAAAGCTTTGGACAATAACGTTTGGTTTATAATCATCATTGGATTATTCATAAGTGCTCGTTTCTTGTTGAACGGAATGGAATATTTTCTCTCCAGATGGTAAGATATTTTCAGATATGTCATTACGTTAGTGATTTGTTACTCATTTAAAAATTTTTGTATTGATTGCACATTATGGAATTAAAAAAAAAACCGGCCAACCAGTTTGTTCTGTCCTAATTTATATAAAGTTAATTTGATTAATTCTGTTCCTTTTATGTGTACATTTGTACTTAAATCTTTAACTTATTTATAAACTGGTTTTTTACTTTTTTTTCAGGGTCATTTGGGAAGAGAATATTGCTCTCGAATTGTTGGAAAACACAAACAATATGACAGCTACCAATGGCACATCTAATGTCGAAACTCATGCCGAGGAAAGACAAAAAATGATTTTAATATATTCCGCTGTATTGGCTGCCACTCTCATTGTTTATATTCTACGTACTTTTGGTTTCTTCCGTATGTGTTTGCAGATATCAGTCAAAGTGCATGATCATCTCTTCCGAGCCATAACAAGTACATTTATGTTGTTTTTTAATACAAATCCATCTGGTCGTATTCTCAATCGCTTTGCTAAAGATGTTCGTACATTGGATGTTGATGTACCGCGTACACTAATGGACTTTATGGCGGTAAGTTCAAACGGAGAGGTTGAAGTTGTATGCTGCACAATTATTTATTTTATAAATTTTTAAATTTTGTATTACACAATTTAAAAAAATGTTTGCTTGGGATAATTCAAAAAAAAAAAAAAAAAACTATGGGAGTCCGATTACAGGGGAGATGTGTAAACATCTATTTACACATCAATTAAAATCAAACATTAAGCGCCTTCTACGTATGGCTAGCAACTGCTATGGTTGTTATACTTGATGGTTGTAGTTGTTGGCTAAACATTCATGACGCTTATGTTGGTTGTTGAATCAGATAAATAAATTTAAATCATAATCTTTGCACCAATACACATACATATACCTCACACCGATTTTCCCTTACGCTGTTTTTGTGATTGTATTGTGAAATAGATTTTTACCATCCTAAGCACATAGATTTTTATACATCAAATATTCGAAGCGATTTCTTTATATGTGGAAACATAGAGGAAACAATTATTTTATATTAGTTGCAGTAATTAAATAAAGCAACATAAAAAGTCAAACTTTGTTATAAACTTTTATATAGAAAACTTATTTAAAATTACTAGCAGATTCCAGCGCTCGAAATTCGAGTACAAATTCTAGGAAATTTTATTTTTCATTTCATAATGACCCTAAAGGTATGCTTCACAATTCAACTCATTTTAAATGAAGAAAACAAACTCAACAGATTAACACAAACACATTGACAAATTTAATAAACACACACATAGCGTTGTATAATTTTGTTATATATGTGTTAGTAGCAACTTTAAATGATCATAACACCAAAAAAATTTTCAAGTCGATGAAAATTTGTAAATCTGGAAACAGCTAAAAAGAAATACCTTTCAAATGATAACTTTTTTGTCAAAATCGGCTTAAAACTGTGAAACTTACATCGGTCACAAGAAATTGCCTTCCCTATTAATATTATAGAGATATTTTTATATTATATTTCTTGTTAATTAATAACACGAAAATTATCTCCATTAAATTCAGAAGTCATTTACATAACTTTTATAGTTTCGAGAATTGGCCTTAGGTCCAATTAATTGGGTATAGAAAATAAGCATAAACTGAGTGAAATTTTTGCTATTTTTTTTTGGCCTGCAGATCTCAAAAAGTTCATATCGTCTACTAAACGGTTTGAAAAAATTGTTAGAATGTTTCCTAAAATTTATTGGAAAAATGAAAAAAAAAAGTTTTGGTAAACAATTTTTCAAGCCTAAAATTTAATGAAAATCGGTTTGTATTAAAAAAAAATAATTTTTTGCTCGGCTTCCTGCAATTTACCCTCTGGTTCTTCCAATCGCACTAAAAATAATGTTCTAATCTGAACGATGCCTTAGAAGACATGCCCAGGTAAATTGTTTATTTTGTGAGTAAGCATGGTTTTAACAGACAGACGGATATCGCTATATCGTCGCAACTTTTTATAAGCATCAAAATTCATGTAATTTTTGGGGTCGCAAATAATTTTTTTATTCGTTGCAAGTGAACCGACTAACTGATACCCCCTACATATTAAGGGGAGGGTATATAAATAATGTTATGAAACATGAATTTGCATAATTTTTGTCTCTAATGTTGTATTTTCAGAAACCCTGATTTGATGTTTAGAACTCTACTTAAAAAAAATATTTGCTTTAGGGGCATTTTGATGCTCTTTATTGTAAAAGTTAAGTATTTACTACTATTAAAAGTCAATAACTATAAAAATTCCGAGTGCTTGGTCTAAAATTAAATGCGTCTTCGAAATATCTCTCATTTAAACCCTACTACGAAATTTGCATATTTTGGTACAAGTTAAATGTTTAGGAGGAATACAATATGGTAAAAATGTACTCGTTTTAATATTTCTCCTAAAGTGACATGAAATAGTGGTTTTAGATGAAAGGTAATATAGCGCTAGTGATCTTGGGAATTGGAAAATACTGATTTTTGGTTTAATTTTTAATTATTTCTACTGCGTATGATTTTTCATTAGTGGGCTCGGTCTTCTCGAAAGATATTTATCTGAATTTGTGTAAATAAAACTCGAGAGCAAAACACATTGTTTTTCGTAACCTCTCTTTATGTATAAAATCGATTTCAGCGATCACGCACAGTGATTTGCCCCATAGACAAAAATCAAAAACATTTTTTTTCCCAATTAAGTTGAGATATACCTTATTCGACAAATCTGTGGTTTTCTGGAATAACCGCGTAATGGTCAGTTTTGAGTTAACGATGCCAAATATACAAATTTTTAACCATTACATGTGTTAAATTTAAAAAAAAAATTATTTACCATTTCTGAGTTTTTTCTTTAAATAACGACATAACTTAAATGTTTATTGAATTAATTTGCAGCACTATCGACGTATGTCAACCTACGTTTGATCGCTGACAAATTATTTTCTCACAAACGTTGTTATTAATAAAAAAATGCAAAATAATTTTGGATTATTTTTCAATTTATAACCACTTATAACAACTTGTGTGTTTATTTCTGTTATTTGTTGTCACTATTATTCTTGATACGTTGTTATATTCTCATCCTAAATCCCGTTAACTTTTTGACGAACAAAAAAAATCCCTTTTTCAAGCAACAACAACTTATGTCTACATGGGTGGTTGCACTGGCAGTTTTCTTTTTCAAAGTAAACGACGTTTGTCGACTTAAGTCGTTTTATTTGCACACTTTTTAAGTGTTATTTACATATTGTTTTTTTCGTCCCTCTCTAGGATCTATTCCTCTGAAGATTTTTGACTCAAAATTTTATATAAAGTATTTAATGCCCATATCTACAGGACTGTTAAATAATAACCTCTAAAAATTTTATGTCGAGCCCATAATTTCAATTATAACGTTCTTTGGCTCCCCTGAACATTTTGATTTTAAGACATACGCGGCTATTCTAGAAAACCACAGAATTATGAATGTATCTCAGTAAAAATTGATAGAATTATTTTTGTTAGACTCGCTTTGTCGCCACCAGAGGTCGCTAAATTCAGGAAATTTTAAGCAAAAATAACGGATCCAAAAAAAAAATGGTTTTTTGTTGTTTGAAGGAAATAATAAACTGCTTTAAAGCTTGGCTTTTTAATTTTTGTAATTGAACAAAAATATAAAAAAAATATATATAAAGGTTACCATTCTTTTTCTTTGGTTTTTGTAAGCTTTAACTATTATCTAATAGGCCATTAAAAAATTAGTGCCTATTTTTTGCCACAAACTTAAAAAAAAGTTTTTAAAAATGTCTAAGTTGATGATTTTACTTGAATTAAATCAATGTAAAAAAGTTTAATATTCAAATAGAGATTTAAATTATGTAAAATAACCCTAAATTAAAAGAAAAAATTGTGAAAAATAAAATAAGATGATATTATTGTAATGTACTAAGCCTTTACAAGAGGGTGCTAAATACAGATTGTGGAAAATTTTTAATTTTTCTCTTTTTGTAGATTCGTTAATTACAACATTTATAAATAAAAGTGCCGTCAAAAATATTTTTTTTAAATTTTCTTTGGAGTAAAAAATCCATGGGCCATATATATCCCATTGGTCGTCAACGGTCAAAATTAGCAACTAATTTACTCCGCGCCAAGCAAGTCAGTGATTTGTGTTTTTTTTTTTTACATAAATAACTGTAGCTTTGGTTTTGTGTTTGTTGTAAATTTTTAAATATAGATCACAGAGAATCGATTACTAATTTTAAGTTTCCTTTTATGAAAAAGCTTTTTGTTTCACAAAAAACTGTAATTGCTTCGAAGATTACTATAATTGACTTTATATTTTTCCAGTGTGCAGAGGGTATATATAAGTTTGTCATTCCGTTTGTAGTAATTAAAAAAAAATTTTGGACCACATAAAATATATATATTTGTGATCCTTATAACAACCGGAGTTGATATAGCGATGTCCGTCTGTCCGTCTGTCCGTCTGTGGAAATCACGATGACGGCATCAATCGGGTAGCTAGGATGCTCGCTGATATAAAAAATGATTCAATAACATCCTGTGAAGTCCGCTGTTTAAAATCGTCTAAATCGGTCGATTAGGGCCAGAGATTTGAATGAAGAACTTAAAAAAGTCTTGAAAAAATTTAATTTTCTTTGTTGTTCTTGTCACGATCACGCCCTCAATAGGACAGCTAGGGTCATGATTTTTAGTGAAAATGATTCATCAAGCTCGTGGCAAGATTTCTGTTTCAAAAATCATTAAAATAGGTGGAACAGATCCAGGTAAATCTCTGAAAAATTAAAAAAAAAAAAAAAAATGAAAAATATGATATTTCTATATTGTTCTTGTTGTTATTCTAAATGTTGTATTGTAGTCGTAGCTGGACTTGTTGTTTTTGTGGTCGTTGTGGTAATAATATAATTAAAACTAACCCTTTGTACATTTTTTTTATCAACTCTGGTTGAAAAATTTAAAAGTTTCCATTGTTTTGGCGTCACTAAAAAAAACTATTAGATAATTTCTGTCTTTGCCACGAAACTGCCTGCAAAGTTTCAGATCGATTGGGTCACAGGAAAGGGGTTAAAATCGACAAGCAAGCACTACGAGTTAACATAAAGGGAGTAAAAATTCACCAGCATCTAAAGCAAATAACGCTAAAATATGTACCTAGTTGTTAATAAAAAAAAAAACAATGTAAATTTAGCAAAAAAAAAATTTTATATATTAATTTATTTAAAGACAAAAACACAAAAATAACGTTTGATGTTGTATTTTTTGTGTGTAATATTTACATATACATAAATACACATATTAAATAATACAAATAATATATATATATTTTATATATGTATTCCATAATAACTGCATGTTAGAAATAAATCGGTATATTATTTTATTAACATAAAATTCTGCAATATTTTGTTGTGGGGAAAATACATTTCTTTTGCATTAACAGAGTGTCACTTCATTTTGCTCAGCGTGACTATGCCGCAGTAGATGGCGCCACAAATTTGTTCTAATAAGCTTTGCAATAGTTATTTCTATTTTAACATGAATGTCAATATTTTCAACTAGATATCATACAGAACAATGTTAAGAGTATACACGGGCTGGTCTTTTATTTCATATGTTTTTTCATTATTCTTTTGCAAATATGAACATAGGTTTGGCATATTAACTTTTTGTTGTCTTTACAAAATAGAGTTACCGAGTTCATCAATGAGTTTTTTTGCTTTCAAAACAGTTCTACATAGTTACCTATATAGAATTATTATTCTGCTTAACCTACAAAATATCTGATTGCGATTACATCTAATTTTTAAAAATTGTTTATAATTACTAAAGCATTATTATTCACATAAATACAAAATTGCACTTTTTAAATTTTCCATTCAAATTTTAGAAAATATCAATTCTAAAAACTGGAATTAAAATTTCCAATTATATATTAGAATACATTAATTGAATTTCAGAAAATCATATCAAAACGTCGGATATAATAATTTTAAATTTAGAAGACATCAATTGCATAAAATTAAAAAAAAAAAAAAAACACAAAATATGTTTACTATTAAAAAATTTTTACATTAAAAAAAAATATTGGTTTTCAGGAGAAATTAATAGCTTTTCAGTAATTCTTTTAACGATAATCGAATCGTTAAAAAAAAGAAAAGCAAAATTATCAGTAAAATTTTTAAACGATATTCGCTATTGATAAAATCAGCTAAACGACAACCATTTTTGTGTTGTTTATTCAATTGATAAAAACTTAAATTTTTAGGTTAAGATGTCGTCATACATAAATAAAAAAAATCATAAAATAGTGAATATATTTTGCTTGTATTAAAAAACTTTTTTATATAAATAAAAAAATTAAATAGCATATTCAATTCATTATTTCATTTTCAAATAAATAAACAGAAATATTAGAAAAAAATAAGGATATTAAACATAAACATAAAATCATCCTGTCAAACACGAAGTAATTTGTTTTTTTCTATTTTCTATGTGTTTTTCGCTTATTTTGACAGAGATGCCACTCGTTTACAATTTAAGTAAATAGAAAAATTGATTTGTCGACTATCGTTAAGATGTATGTACTTAGTGAATCACTTAATCCTTAGTGCAAACAACAATAGCTGTCGATATATTTTGCGATTGTCGGATCGTTGAATCGAATACAGAAAACATTAATTTGAAAAATTGTTCGTGGATAAATTAACCTTAGCCGTTCAACAAAACAATTCAATACCAGACCACCAGCACAGCACCATTGAGCAAGTACACAGGCTGGTTACTGTTATCAGAAAGGCTTTTGAAGAAAAGAAGTACTGCTCTGCCCTTTTTATCGATGTTTCACAAGCATTTGACAATGTTTGGCATGAGGGTTTACTCTTTAAAATTAAACGCTTGCTACCACCCAATACACACAAGCTCTTAGAAAGCTACATCAAAGGCAGGCAGTTTACTGTTAAAGAAAATAGTTTTATAAGCACCCCACAAAATATAAATGCCGGAGTTCCACAGGGCAGTATTTTGGGGCCATTATTGTATTTACTCTATACTTCAGATTTACCAACAAATGTTTATACCCACACTTCTACTTTTGCTGATGACACGGCAATCTTAAGTGTTCATGAGAACCCAGCAATAGCGTCTCAAAGATTACAAACTAACATCTCTCAGTTAGAAGCTTGGTTAGAGAAATGGAAAATTAAAGTAAATGAACAAAAATGCATTCATATCACGTTTACCTTACGAAGGTAATCTTGTCCAACAGTTCGTATTAATGATCATAATATACCCCAGAACACACATGTTAAATATCTGGGCATGCATCTTGACCGTCAAATTACATGGAAAACTCATATAGATGCTAAAATTACTCAATTGAAATTGAAAACTGTACAACTAACATGGCTTATAGGTAGAAACTCTAAACTTAGCTTAGACTGTAAATTACAGATTTACAATTCGATTATAAAACCCATATGGAGCTATGGTATTCAGCTATGGGGAACTGCCTCGGCTTCCAATGTTGAAAAAATACAAAGAAGGCAAAACAGACTGTTAAGACTGATCACAAATGCACCCTGGTACGTGAGAAATTCTAACATATATAAGGATCTGTACGTCCCACTTTTCAAAAGTGAGATCAAAAAATACTGCGGAAGATATATGAAAAGACTTGAAACACACCCTAATACACTTGCTCGGAATTTATTAAATAATCGTGTCCATCTACGACTTAGAAGACTGGACACGGCAGACTTGGTACAATAAAATTGCTATAAATGCTCCTGATCACATTTAATCGCTGAGCCCTTGAAGTTTTTCTGGCCCTGGCTGGATTTAATGTCAATATTTAGTTTTAAGATTTGAATACTTATTGTTAGTTCACTTAAATTTTGTGAAGATCCAATAAATAAATATGAAAAAAAAAAAAAAAAAATTCAATGAATTTTAGAAAACCTCAAATGATATTTAAGAATTGCGAACATAACAATTGTTACATAAATAATCGCAATTTGATGAGAATGGTATTTATGTATATATAAATTTTCAAAACTTTTTTTTGGATGAATATTTGAAGTTTTTCAGAAAATGAAGATAACAAATTATTTTATTTAAAATGTTTGGGACATTTGGTTTTTTGCGTTTGTCATCCTTAATTTTAATAAAAAAAAATTGAGATAGCTTTTTTTGTGGTTAACATTTTGTTACTCCATCCGACCTATATGGACGCAATCAAAAAAAAAAAGAAATTCGTCAGTTAAAAGAAACTATGCAGCCATTACCTCTGCAATGGAGGTTAGGGCGAGCTATATAATTAGCAAAAACTAAATTAAACGAGAAGTTATGTCATATAACCGGACACGCATGCATATAGGAAACGCATGCATATTTTTCCAATATTTTGTTTACATTTATTATCAATACTCAAACCGAGGTGGAGGGTATCAAAGATTCGGCACAGCCGAATTTAACGCTCTTACTTGTTTTAAGTCTTTTTATTTATAAATTAATTAATTGTTGATTTAATATTATGATTTTTTTAATTTAATAAAATTATATAACTATAAAACATCTTTTTCAGCCGTACTGAATTTTGCTGAATTATAAACCGATTCCAAATATTTTGGTGTTTCTTGTTTTCGGTTCAATAACGTCCGAATTATTAACATCCAAATATCATTAAAAAATAAAATTTTCAGACTTTTGGGTCATCGTCTTAGGTTCTGAAAACACATGTGCCTTTTTTTTGGTATGGTCTGAAAGCTAAAACTATCTTCTGTCGACTCAAGTCTGCTTTAAAAAATCGGTTGGAACATGTGAAAAATATAAGAAAAATAAAAATGGGACATACATGTCCCATTGGTCGTGAAATGGTTAAATTTGTTTTAGAAAAAGAGAATCCAGACTTAATAGTGAAGGTTTTTAATGAAATAGATGAGAATATGAAAATTTTAGATTGTGATATTTTTGAAGTAAGCGGTTCAATAGTACAAGTTTCGTATGATATGCATTGTACAATGATAGATGGTGCACTAGCAAATATTTTAAGCTATACAAATGCAACAAGCAGGTGCATTATTTGCAATGCAAGTCCAACGGAGATGATAACTGTAATTGATAAACAATTATTGATAATTTTGGCACTATATTGAGGGATCTTCAATTAATATAAAAACTTTGTTTTCTTCTGTTTTCGGAAGTTTATATAATTGTCTAATAAATTACTTAAATATTATAAAAAATAATTTGCCAAAGCAAAAATAATTAATTAATTTAAGAAATTTTAAAATTCACAATTTTTTTTCAAATTTTACTAACATACAGTACGGTAGGACCTAGAGTCCTTGTAGCAATTACAATGAGGATTGGCAGACACATAACTAGGCTTATATGTATCATATACACAGATTTTCATAATTTTTCGTTCATTGATGTAGCCAAAGCAACAATTTATAATTATAAATCATATGGGAGGTGGGCGTGTCTTTGGTCCGATTTTTCTAAAAAATCAGATTTTTCTCGATTAAAGCATTTTATGTTAGTGTACTATATTTCGAAAATATATGACAACTCCTTTTATTTTTGTCCCATCGTTATATGCGCCACGTACCGATTGAAAAAAATAAAAATCTCTAAAATCTTTTGGGGTATAAGAATTCATATGACGCTTCAAGAGTTGCAAAAAGAAAACAAAAGCGTTCTTTTGATGAAAAGTCCTATTATGCATGGTGTTGCTTTCGATGCCTCTTGGTTTCTTTTACTTAAAAATAAGGTTTACATAAAATTAAGGATACAACGAAAGTTAGATTCATGAATATTTTTGCAGTTTCCAAATATGGGCAAAATTTATCAAAATTTTTTAAAAGTATTTTAAAGTTTTTAATCATTCAGTTAAAATCGCATCATTGTGCACTATAGATATGAATACGCAATAAATATTGATTATTATCTTCTTTTTTTTTGTTCTAGTTCATCATTGATATCTCTGGTGTGTTGATAATAGTAGCCATAGTCAACCATTGGTTACTTATACCATCAATGGTAATTGTTGTTAGTCTTATAGGCTTACGACAAGTGTATGTCTGTACAAGTCGCAGTGTTAAACGTTTGGAATCTATTTGTAAGTTGCATGATGTTCTTAATACAATACATGAAAATAATGTCCTCTGTTTTCAGCACGCAGTCCGATTTATTCGCTAACAAATCAAACGTTCCAAGGTCTTACCACAATTAGAGCACTGGAGGCCGAAAATGTTTTGGAAGCAGAATTCTATGATCATCAAAATGCTAATACCTCAGCTCTGTTCTTATTTATTTCATCCACTAGAGCTTTTGCTATGTGGACCGATATTTTATGTGTTTGCTATATAGCCACCGTAACATTTAGTTTTCTTGTTCTGCGTTCCCAATTCAATAGTGGAGATGTGGGCTTGGCAATATTACAATCGTGCGCCTTAGTTGGTATGTGCCAGTGGGGTATACGTCAATCAGCGGAATTGGAAAATCATATGACTAGTGTGGAAAGGGTTTTGGAATATGTTAATCTACCAGCAGAATCAGGCAAGGAAACGATAGATGATCTTAAGCCAGTCGAGGGTTGGCCGAGCAGGGGACGCATAGAATTTGTCAATTTTCATTTGAGATATAGTCCTGATGCCGCATATGTATTGAAAAATCTTAATTTTACCATAGAAGCCAAGGAAAAAATTGGTATAGTCGGTCGCACTGGAGCTGGTAAATCATCCATAATACAATCCCTCTTCTGTTTGGCTTACAACGAAGGTGTCTTACGCATTGATAATGTTGATATTGAAACAATTGCTTTATATGAGTTAAGAAGTAAAATTTCGATTATACCACAAGATCCTGTGTTGTTCTCTGGGTCCTTACGTTACAACCTAGATCCTCTCGATGAATATACCGATGATAAAATGTGGCTGGCTCTAGAAGATGTTGAACTAAAAGATCATGTCACAAACTCAATGGGTGGTTTAGATTGTCTAATGTCAGATGGTGGTGCAAACTTTAGTGTGGGCCAAAGGCAGCTAGTATGCTTAGCTAGAGCGTTACTGAGGCAAAACAAAGTATTAATATTGGATGAAGCTACCGCTAATGTAGATCCAATGTGAGTTTCAGTATTACTATAAAAAGTTTTGTAATTTATATTCATTTCATTAAAATTTTTCATTTTTAGCACTGATAATCTTATACAAAATACGATACGCCATAAATTTGCAGAATGTACGGTATTGACAATAGCCCATCGTTTGCATACCGTTATGGATAGCGATCGTGTTTTAGTAATGGATGCTGGCGAAGCCGTTGAACTAGGCCATCCTTATGAGTTGTTATTGAAGCCCGCCGGTGTTTTACGAAGTTTGGTGGATGATACTGGCACCGAGGCCAGTGCAGCCCTCTATAAAACAGCTAAGGAGAAATACAGGTCAAACAAGATCTCTTCGGTCACAAACAAGTGATCTGAAACAACTATCTACAAATATCAATAATAAGCATAATACATGTATTAAATTATTTATTTCTATAGTTTTATAAGGCTCTAGGAAAGTATATGTAAATAGAAGATTTTATTAGAAAATTCTAAAGTTAGTTAATGAAGTGCATTTCGTCAGAGATAGCAGTTTCAAAAATCTCTTCGAATTCCAAAAGGTTGTAATTTTAAATTATTTTTAATACTTTTTCAAAATATGAAATTGGAGTACTTATTTTCTTATGGAAAATGAACCTTTAAAACCAATAAAACTAAAGATAAATACTTTTTTTGTTCTTTTGTTATTTATTTATTTAATCACATTTAACAAGTAAGAAAATTATAGTCGGTCTAGACCGACTATACGATACCCTATACCGTGCGTTTAGAAACCCTATCTCTTAGGCCCAACTAACTGGACATTGAAAATAAGCAAAAACCAAATTTGAGTGGGATTTTTATTAATTTTTTTGGCTGCAGATATGAAAAAGTTCATATCGGATGCTATATCTATAAAGGGACTAGGTCCAAAAATGGTACGATCCTGATCATGTTTGCTAAAGTCTCTTGTATTTTGCAAAAATATGTACAAACAAAATTTGAGAGGAATCAGTGAAATATTTTTGTTTTTTAATAGATTTAAGTAAAGATCGGGAAGCAGCTCTATATGGGGTCAAAGGGATCATTTTTTGACTACTCATTAGTAGATATAATGAACGCATACAAACCCAATTTGAGTAAGTCTATATGACAATTTGGATCTTATGGCAATTTATGTCGATTTCATATGGGTAATTTGTATGGGGGCTAGGTCTGAACATGGACCGATTCTCACCAATTTCAACAGCGTTCATCGCATGGCCGATAAAAGCTCATATACCAAATTTCGTCAAAATATATTCATATTTGCGACCTGCAGTTTGATTACAAGCTTTACATGGACACACAGACGGACGGACGGACGGACGGACGGACGGACGGACGGACATTGTTAAATCAACTCAGAAAGTGATTCTGATTCGATCGGTATAATTAAAGATGGGTCTAGGTCAAATATTTTTGGTTGTTACAAACAGCAGCACAAAGTCATTATACCCAAACCACATAGTGGTATAGGGTATAAAAATACAAGCAGATTCCAGCACTCGAAATTCGTGTGCAAATTCTAGGAAATTTTAATTTTTCATTTAATAAAAACCCTAAAGTTATGCTTCACAATTTAACTTATTTTAATTGAAGAAAACAAACCCAACACATTAACAAATTTAGTAAACACACACATAGCATTGTATAATTTTATTTATGTGTTAGTAGCAGCTTTAAACAACCATAACTCCAAACAAATATTCCAGACGTTGAAAATATGTAAATCTAGGTAACAGCCAAATAGAAATACCTTTAAAATGATAAATTTTCTGTCAAAATCGTGATAAAACTGTGAAACTTACATCGGGCACAAATCACCTTGCCTATTAATATTATAGATATACCTGCTAGACGTTATCCTAAAACATAAGTTTCTAGAAAGTGTCTTAGGTCCAGGATTGCTGGGGTCATAAAAGGATAGAGAACATAAGCTAAACAAAATTTGAGTGTTATTAATATTTTTTGGTCTGCTGAAACGAAAAATTTAATAAAGCATGTCAGTTATATATGGAGAATAGGCCAATAATTGACCGATCATGACCCTACTAACTAAAGTATTTTATTTTCCTCAAAATCAGAAACAAATCAACTTTATAAAAAATCTACGAAATATTGTAATAGTGAGAGGCTTGATCGTTGCGTGAACCTATAAGTTGTCTATGCGATTAGTTGAACAGATAATGGGCGTGATCGGAGTAGAAGGCATGATACCGCCCATACAAGGTAAATATATAATAACATATAACTAGAGTACTATCAAAGGGAATTATTAGCACTTCGTATGAGCCCATCAGATATTAATGTGAGTAGTCAGATAAATAAAGGAAGGGATAGGATTAGAGGGCGTGGCACATCATATAAAAAAATATTAAATATCAAGTTTTAAACTTTTAACAAGTACACTACTTACTAAATTCAATAATCGCCAAATCAAAAATCGCCAAAACCGAAAATAGCGAAAAACCAAAACCGCCAAAACAAAAATCTTCAAAATCAGAAATCGCCAAAATTAAACATCGCGAAAATAAGAAATCGCCAAAATCGAAAATCTCCAAAATCAAAAATCGCCAAAATCAAAAGTCGGTAAAACAAAAACTGTTCAAATGTTGCCGGACTTAATTCGGAAAATCCATATTTTTTTCACGGGCAGCTATATGTAACTTGCTCCAGAGTAAAAACGTCGAAAAATTCAATCATTTTTGCACCGAATAAAAACCAAAAAATTATTGAATATCAGCAAGCCTTGTAACAAAAAATATAAAATAAATGATATAAAATATTTTATAAACGCATGGTGTATGGTAACATATAGTCAGTCTAGATCGATTATAATGTTCTGACTTGTTTTTTTATTGACATACTTGTAATCAATTTTATGCTGGGGTTACCCGCTGTTGTTGCTAACCGGAGATAATAACCACCAATAAAACACCAAAGAATAAAACATTTTTTAAATAGTCAAAACAGTTTCGTTTTAATTAACATATGATTATAATTAATTACATATTTTTTAAACATTTATCTTTAAAAAAAATCTTCATAAAAAATTGTGACGATCTTGGCTCTTTTCTGTGTAAAAAGATAGCGGACGTACATACATACGTATCGACACACAAGACAAATGGAAGCGAAATGTTTCTAAGAAATTTTTATATATAATTGATTTTTTTATATTCAATTTTGTTTAAGAAAATTATCAGAAAATATGAAAAAATATCCATTGGTATGCAAAATGTGCCAATATAGTATACAACCCCAAATCGAGGCCCCTTTATTCCAAATGAATTGATACGAATAAACATTTAGTTCATATTTAATATAGATTATCGAGTGAAAACATGTGTTTGCTTGAAATTCCTTATTTTAGTTGTGATTGATAATGCCAAGAGTAAACAAGTAAGAAAATATATATACCCTATACCATGCGTTTAGAAACCCTATCTGTTAAGCCCAACTAACTGGACATTGAAAATAAGCAACAACCAAATTTGAGTGGGATTTTTATTAATTTTTTTGGCTGCAGATATGAAAAAGTTCATATCGGATGCTATATCTATAAAGGGACTAGGTCCAAAAATGGACCGATCCTGATCATGTTTGGTAAAGTCTCTTGTATTTTGCAAAAATATATACAAACAAAATTTGAGAAGAATCAGTGCAATATTTTTGTTTTTAATAGATTTAAGTGAAGATCGGGAAGTAGCTCTATATGGGGTCAAAGGGATCATTTTTGGACTACTCATTAATGGATGTAATGAACGCATACAAACCCAATTTGATTAAGATCTATATGACAATTTGGATCTTATGGCAATTTATGTCGATTTCATATGGGTAATTTGTATGGGGGCTAGGTCTGAACATGGACCGATTCTCACCAATTTCAATAGCGTTCATTTCATGGCCGTGAAAGCTTATATGCCAAATTTCATCAAAATATATTCATATTTGCGACCTGCAGTTTGATTACAAGCTTTACATGGACACATAGACGGACGGACATTGTTAAATCAACTCAGAAAGTGATTCTGATTCTGATAAAGATGGGTCTAGGTCAAATATTTTTGGTTGTTACAAACAGCAGCACAAAGTCATTATACCCAAACCACATAGTGGTATAGGGTATAAAAACAATGCTCATAAAAATTTAATAATTTTGGTAGGTCTTTAATTTTGAACCACTTGCTTATAAGTTAAAAGTATTCATCAATTTATTAGTTCGGACATGTGCTTAGTTTTTTTAAGTAATAAAATTAACAATGGCCATGCTTGAATAAATGCTCTCTGAATGAAATATATTAACCCATTCGTGCTGTGAGTACTTTTAGGGGAACGTTAACATTATTCTACCGTCATTTTTAAATAAATATATGAGTAAAGATTTTTTTGTTCATGTATTCTAGGTGGTAGGCAGTATTTTTTTGTGCAAAATCTGAAAAACGAATTGAGTTTAAGGATTAAAAAATAAAAAACAACAGATATAATTGATAAAATTTTTTAACGGATTTAGCTTAAACTAATTCCATATAATAAATTTAAGTTAATATGAGTTGTTTTCATATTATTTCCTGTACACAGTGCGATGTTTAATTCACAGAGGATAGTTCTAAGATTATAGACGTGTATCGTTTTGACACTTAAGTTGCAATATTGGATGGTCGTAGTGTCCACTTATCTTAATTTTGGAGATGTAAAAAAAGCATGGATCAACTGCGTGTGAAATAGAATGGCAATATTGAATTTTTAGAATGGAAAAACAACAAAAAATAAGTAAGAAAATTATAGAAAATCTAGATCGAATATACGATACCCTATGAAGACCCCAAATCAAATTTGAGTTACACTGTTATAATTTTTTTGGCTTTGGATATAAAAAAGTTCATATCGGATGTTCTATTTATATGGGAACTAGGTCGAAGAATGAACCGACCCTGAAAATATTTGACAAAGTGAGTTATATTTTGCAAAATCATATACAAGCCAAATTTGAGAAAAATCTGTGCAATATTTTTGTTTCTACATGGGTGCTATTGCTAAGAATTGTCCTATAGGTTATTTCTAGCTACTGAAATTAACATACGTAAATCCGAAATTAACATACATTCATAGCGATCTGTATGATAATTTGGATGCTATTTGAATTTAAATCGTTCTCATAGGGGTCGTTTGTATGGGGGCCGTTTGTATAGGGGCTAGGCCCGAACATCGATTTTCACCAATTTCAATAGCATTCATGCTATGGCCGATAAATTTCATCAAATTATATTCATATTTGCGACCTTTAGTTTGATTACAAGTTTACATGGATGGATACACAGACGTATGGACGGAAGGACGTACAGACGGACATCGCTAAAAGGACTCAGAAAGCGACTCTGAGTCGATCGGTATAACAAAAGATGGGTCTAGTACAAAAATATTTGGGTAGTTACAATAATCAGTACAAAGTGCTGATCAGGGTATACTGATAATTCTGTATTCAATCCAAAAAAGTTTGTTTGTTAGCCTAAAAAGAAACTCCTTTGTTAGAATTAAAAAAAAAAAAAAAAAAATACGAATATGAGATGATTATGATGATTTCCAAGTCAATTCTCTCCCAACACGCCTTTTTCTTTTAACTGTGTCACACAGAACGATACATATAGAATTTGCATATCCATAAAATCCAATGCTACAGGCATTGATGGTATAAATCCAAAGTTTTTGAAGATGATACTTCCGTCACTTTTGCCTCAAATTACTTATATTTTAAATAACATTATTACTACCTGCACTTTTCCTTCACGATGGAAAGAAGCTAAAATTTTGCCAATACCAAAATCACTCACTGAATATCGACCCATAGCAATCCTACCATTCCTCTCTAAGGCATTTGAAAAAATACTACATAATCAAATAACTTCGTACGTTAATGATAATCGGCTACTTACTAACAGACAATCTGGTTTTCGGGCAGGGCATAGCTGCATCTCTGCTCTTACTGATGTATTCGAAGATTTAAGAAAATAAGTTGATGATGTTTTTTTTTACCATGTTGGTATTGTTGGACCATTTCAAAGCATTTGACACTGTAGACCACAACATATTAATTCAGAAATTACAGAAAATTATGAATTTTTCTTCAACAGCGGTCAGCTGGTGGAAACCCAGTCTGGAATGTCAAATTTACTTTATGTAAAACGAGGAGCTCCGCTAGGGTCAATTCTTGGACCTCTTCTTTTTTCAATTTACTCTAATGATCTTCCCAACCAGTTGTTGCATAGTCAGATTCGCTTGTATGCTGACGATGCACAATTATATATAAGCAACAGAAATGAAGGTGTTGTGGACTGTACCAGAAAATTGAATGAGGATCTTAACAGAGTTTTTCGTTGGGCCTCAGCAAATGGATTAAGTTTAACTCAACGAAAATCTAAATGTATTGTTATACGCAAAAGGACTAGCAAAATTATAATAAGGCCAAACATACTTGTAAATAATCAGCTGATTGAAATTGTTGAAAGCGCAAAGAATTTAGGAGTTATCTTCAATAATACGCTTACTTGGTCTGATCATGTAAATGCAGCATGTGGCAGAACTTATTCTATGCTTAGAACACTCTGGCCCACACAATGCTATACACCTATAAAAATTAGAAATTTACTCGCGATTTCTGATGTATGGATGTGAGGTTTTCTCCTGTTGCGACTCAGAAAGTAAACGAAGATTAAACATTGTTTACAATAACATTACTAGATATGTATTTGGACTGCGGAGATTTGACAATTTGATGGTGTACAATTTGACGACCTATTGAAAATACGTATTTTAATCTTTTTACAAAAAATTATTATCGCTCGAGAGCCTGACTATCTATTTAATAGATTAAAATTCAGTAGATTTAATAGAACCAAAAATATAATTAAAATCAGGCATCATAGATTAATATCAGAATGGCAAATATATATTAATACTATTCGTCTTTGGAACATGCTACCATTAAACATTAAAGATATAAGCAACGCACATTTTTTTAAGAAAAAATTATTTGAGCTATACTCGTAAAAGTAATATATGTATTGTTATTTCTTTTTTTTTCTATTTTTTTTTTATTATTAAAATATTTATTATTATTATTTAAAATTTCAATACTGTTTTTGTTTATTTAACTAAACTTACTGATATATATTTTAATTAATGCATTTTATATAATATATTTTATTTTTAACTTTTTATTTTTAACTCTTAATTATTAATTTTTAATTTTTGATTTTTAATTTTTATATTTTATTTTTTATTTTTAATTTTTAATCTTTAACTTTTGCTTTTTAATTTTTGATTTTCAATTGTTTAATTTTTGATTTTTAATTTTTAGTGTTTAATTCTTAATTTTGAAATTTTGAATTATTAATTGTTATTTTTAATTTTTTTATTTTTAATTTAATTTTTATTATTTTAATATATTAATTTCTTCTGAGACTATTATTAACAGTTTTGTTATTATTTTCATCAAAAGCAATGTAAAATTATTATATTTGTCCTTAATGTACCCCTGTGTTGTTTTAAGACTTCAGTCTTGTTACACAGGCTAACAAATAAAATAAATAAATAAATAAATAAATAAATAAATAAGTAAATAAATAAATAAATAAATAAACACCATGTCCAAATGTCCAGATTAAAAACCGGTATTGCTTCAGGCAACATATTACTAATTTTTATATTTTTAATATATAGATTTTCTTCCCTTATTGGTCTACATTTAGACGTTGTTCGATTTTTTCCTGAATGGTTAAAGTTTTTAATAAAACTAAGAGATCGATCAAAAAATTCGAAAATAGTGACAGGAAATGGGTTAAGGTTTATTTTCTGAAAAAAAAAAAAAAACACACGCGTAGCATACGAAATCATACTGGTTTGAACTCGCTAGTTACAAACTTTTTTTATACCCTATAGGTACCACAATGTATCAGGAGTTTGGGCTGATGTTTGTAACTACCAAAAATATTTGACATAGACCCACTTTTTATTAAAGCGACCGACTGAGAATCACTTTCTAAGTCGATTTAGCGATGTCCGCGTGTCTGTCTGTCCGTATGTCTATGTGTCCATGGAGGCACTGTAATCAAACTACAGGTCACAAATATGAATATGTTTTGATGAAATTTGTTGTCTTAGCTTTTAGCGGTGCATGGTGCAAATAACCCCTATCAGGCTGACTAAAATTCTCATAAGATCCAGGTTATGGATATGTAATATACTCATTAATCAGTATTCAAAAATAAAGCCTGCGCAACATATTTTAGTCATAGTCCCCACATAAAGCTGATTCCCGATCTTTACTTATATCTATAATATATATGTATATATATAATATAATATATATAATATATGTATAGATATATTATATATATATTTTTTTTTCTTTTTTGAGATTTGCATCCCATAGAGCATCATATAGTCGGTGTACATCGACTATGATTTGTACACTTCTTTTTTTCATTCTCTAATTAAAACAGTCACCACAGCTACATATTATACACACAAATACATATATATAAAATTTGCTTATAATGAACACGTTTCTTTCAACAATAAAAATAATAGTAGTATAATAATATTTAATTTGATTTCTTAAAAACGTGATGTCTGCATTCTGTTGTTTATTTGAAAAAAAAAAAAACACCAAAATATAAGATAAGAAATATTAATGTTAGCAACATAAAGAGTTAATTTGTATACAAGTACATACATAAGTATATAGTTTACCCAGCTTATCACCTTAAATAAAAACAAAATAATAATATAAACATGAACAATAGCGCAAGTAAAGAGCAACAAATAGTTTGAGTGTTTTTTTAAGAATCTAGTGATAGAGAGAGATCTTTTTGATGCTCTCTCTTTCTCTCAAAGTAATTCTTCAATGTCACTCACCATCTCAATATTTATGTACATAAATAAAAAACTTCTAAACATTTGAATGAATTTTCGCAACATTTTGACGTTCAGCAAGCCTGTACGATGGTCGTCTGCATAGCGAGCAATTGACGCGAAAATAGCTTAAGTGTCAAAAACAAAATTTTACTGGAAAAAGTTTTTTTTTTCAAATATATGTTCCTTTTGTTTTGTATGTTAACACACTAAGAATGTGTACTTATAGTAAAATTCATTTTCGCGTATACTTGTAACAGCACATCACTAAAAAACGGAAATCAAATATCATGTAACTTAAGTTACATTTGCAGTCATGGCTCAATATTATTGCCACATAAAACTAGTTTCTGATATATGGCAAAACTATATCAATATTCTCAGACAAAAAAAAATGTGTTCAATTTTTATTTCCTTTGTACAACAAGTCCCGATAAAAAGTCTTGTCACTAATTTTTGGTGTGTAAGCATCTATACGCGCGGGGGAGTAAAATTCTAATTCACAATACAATCACAAAAACAGCGTAATATGTGAGCGTAAGATTTTACGAGTAATATGTAAGCATTAAGACAAATCAGTGTGACATGATTGTTTGGTGAAAAAATTATGATATGTAATAACCTTTTTGTCGCTGTTTTCTGCATTTTATTTATTACCAGATGTTTACACATCTCCCCTAATCGGACTCACATGATATTTTTTTTCTTAGTAATTGATCAAATCTAGTTTTTGATGTGTAAACATCTATATGCACAGGGGGGTAAATTTCTATTTCACAATACAATCACAAAAACAGCGTAACTCATATCGGTGTGAGCTGAAGCAGATAACGCTGTGTGATTTATAATTGTATTGGTGAAAAAATTATGATATGTTCTTTTCTAAACATTTTCCAATTGTCTTTCAAAAAACATCAATTGTATTTCAGAAACCATCAATATAATTTCAGAAAACATCATTTGAATTTCAGAAAACATAAATAGAATTTCAGAAAATATCAATATAATTTCAGAAAACATCATTCGAGTTTCAGAAAACATCAATTGAATTTCAGAAAACATCAATAGAATTTCAGAAAACATCAATTGTATTTCAGAAAACATCAACTGTATTTCAGAAAACATCATTTGAATTTCAGAAAACATAATTAGAATTTCAGAAAACATCAACAGAATTTCAAAAAGCATCATTTGAATTGCTGAAAACATTAATTGCATTTCAGAAAACATCAACTGAATTTCAGAAAACAGCATAATCGACTTATTTTTTATGTTGATGTTGTCTTTAATTATTTGATGTTTACACATCTCCCTTGTTATCGGACTCACATGATTTTTTTGTTTGTTGTACATGCTTATGTGTTAAAAACTGATCGGTCACCTGTATTTTCGAAAAATGCAAAAAAAAGTGGCGGAAAGCAAATTACAAATTAGTTTATAAAACAAGGGAAGTAAAATAATTCAAAGCTTTAAATCGGGGAAATAGTAAAAAAACACACATAGTCAGCCCTGTTCTTGAAACGTTGTTATTTGAATAAGAGTGAATTTAAAATCACATGAAATTGAAATTTTGGGTTTCTTGAAACCACTTTTTTTATTTATTTAATACATACATATCTTTGAGTTAAGAACCATATGTTTGAGTTAAGAAAATATGTTATCTAGAAACCGAGGTGCCATATGGCTTTTTATTCATTTTCACAAAAAACTTTTTTTGTATTTTGTGCATGTTTATACCCTATACCACTATGTGGTTTGGGTATAATGACTTTGTGCTGCTGTTTGTAACAACCAAAAATATTTGACCTAGACCCATCTTTAATTATACCGATCGAATCAGAATCACTTTTTGAGTTGATTTAACAATGTCCGTCCGTCCGTCCGTCCGTCCGTCCGTCCGTCTGTGTGTCCATGTAAACCTTGTAATCAAACTGCAGGTCGCAAATATGAATATATTTTGATAAAATTTTGCATATAAGCTTTTATCGGCCATGGGATGAACGCTATTGAAATTGGTGAGAATCGGTCCATGTTCAGACCTAGCCCCCATACAAATTACCCCTATGAAATCGACATAAATTGCCATAGGATCCAAATTGTCATATAGATCTTACTCAAATTGGGTTTGTATGCATTCATTACATCCATTAATGAGTAGTCCAAAAATGATCCCTTTGGCCCCATATAGACTGCTTCCCGATCTTCACTTAAATCAATTAAAAAACAAAAATATTGCACTGATTCTTCCCAAATTTTGTTTGTATATATTTTTGCAAAATACAAGAGACTTTACCCAACATGGTCAGGATCGGTCCATTTTTGGGCCTAGTCCCCATATAAATATAGCATCCGATATGAACTTTTTCATATCTGCAGCCAAAAAAATTAATTAAAATCCCACTCAAATTTGGTTTTTGCTTATTTTCTATGTCCAGTTAGTTCGGCCTAAGAGATAGGGTTTCTAAACGCATGGTATAGGGTATCATATAGTCGGTCTAGACCGACTATAATATTCTTACTTGTTTTTTCTTAACTTTATAGAAAAAGTATAAAGAAAAATATTTTCTCTTAAAATAACAATTTATTTGTTCATTTAATTGTTTTTGTTCTTCAATTTCATTCAATTAAAAATGACTTTTCTATTTTTAAAAAGTTAGGCAACACCAAATAAAATTTCGATATTCAGATAAATTGTATTTGACTGGCATCACTACTGTTTCGAACATATGCAAAAAAAATAAAAATATATGATTTGATGAAAAAAATTTTTTTAATTCCTTTATTTGCAATAATTAGTGCATAAAGAGTCTATGTTATAATTGAAAAAATTATAATGGAAAATAGATTGTGTAATTAAAAAGTTTTTATTATAGTTATAGAACAGCATCATCGCAAAAAGTGTGTTCTATTAACATCGACCACTTATTACGAGTTTTTGTTTTAATCAGGGCAAAATGTAGACGTTTTTTAAAATCGTTTTTTTTTTCATAAAATTAATGTCTAATTTTTTAAAATAATGACAAGGTTCAATAAAAAACATGTTAGAGTTTAAATATCAATTAGTTTTTTTTATCTCTTAAGACCTGCTTAGTGGAAAAAAGGGCATTTGTTTTGATTTCACAAAGCCTTTTCTATGTGAATTAAAACGATAAAAAATATTCTTATTAAAATTAGAGAACAGCAAAAAACTCGTAGATTTAAGAATTTTTTCATTTACGAGTTTTTTTTTTGTGATAGTGGTTTCAAGAACAGGGGTGAGTAACGTCCTATATTAAAAAACCGTTCAAAAAATGATTATTTCGATAGACCTAGAGGAGGAAAATAAATACTCCTCATACTGAACGAAAAATATTTTCTGCTGCTGATATTGCTAACGAATTCGCAAACTCTGAAGTAGTTGATGTGACTTGACATATGAAAAGAATCCAACTCCATTCAAACGAATTATACAGACACGCAGTTCACAAGAAGTCCCTCCTTTCCAAGGCAACTACCCAGAGACGCCTACTTTATGCGATTGAGTTTATGAACAAAGACATCGCATTCTTGGAAACAGTTATTTCAATAAACGAGTCGAAACTCAATATATATGTTAGTGACGATAGAAGATATGTGTGCGGAAAGGAAGGCGAAGCCTTAAATATACGTAATATAACACAGATTACTAAGTTGATGGTGGATATTTAATGCTTTAAAGATAACGTTTAATTTAAATATTTTAAAAAATAATTTGCTTATTCAGGCCCAAAAAAGGATTTGTCGGATAGCTTTGTATGCGTCCAAGCAAACGGCCCAAGCCCCTTGTAGTGAAGGAATGTCTGCTTTATAATACAATAAAGTATTTTCTCACTCTTCACACCGAATTTAAACTCAATATAGCCATTTATGGGTACATTTCAAAACAAATTTATAAGGTTACCAGATTTGTAGCAAAAAAAACCCCTAAAAATTGCCTTAAAAGGCAATTAAGCCTAAGAAGGGCGACCCACCCGACCTATTGCGGAAAGAAGAATGTTTTCAGCAGACAGACAGGCAGGCAGACATGGGCAGAACCAGTTCTCCACTTCTATAAGGATTATGGGATCATGGGAATTCATTTCAATTAGCTGAGGATATAAAAAGAAGTGCGAAAATATTACTCTATACCATGCGTTCAGAGAAAGGGTCTTAAAACCAACTAATTGGGTATGGAAAATTAGCATAAACCAAACCAAATCAGATTTTAAAAAGTTCATATCGGATGCTATATTTATATGGGGACCAGGTCGAATATTGGACTGATCATGACCATATTTGTAAAGGTGACTTTTTTTTGCAAAAACGTATACAAACCAAAAAAGAGGTTATATTTTTCCCTTCTTCGGGTTACAACAAGTAACAAAATTATTGTCGGTCTAGACCGACTATACGATACCCTATACTATGGCTTAGAGACAATATCTCTTCGGTCCAACTAAGTGGATATAGAAAATAATCATAAACCATATTTGAGTGCCATTGTTATTAATTTTTTTTTCGCTGCAGATATGAAAAAGTTCATATCGGGTGCTATATTTATATGGAGACTAGGTCGAAAAATCCTGACCATATTTGGTAAAGTCACTTATATTTTGAAAACATGTACACAAATTTTTGTTGTTTGATAGATTTAAGTGAAGATCGGGATGCAGCTGCATATGGGGCCTATGACTAAGAATTGTCCTAAAGGGATTATTTTTGGACTTCTGATTAATGGATATAATAAACACGTGCATATCCAGTGTGACTGAGATCTATATGATAATTTGGATCTTATGGCAATTTATGTCAATTTCATAGGGGTCATTTGTATGGAGATGAGGTCTGAACATGGACAAAATTCAACCAATTTGAATAGGGTTCATTCTGTGGCTTATATACCAAATTTCTTCAAAATATATTCATATGTGCGACGTGTAGATTGATTACAAAGTTTAAATGGACACACAGATGGACGGACGGGCGGACATCGCTAAATCGATTCAGAAAGTGATTCTGAGTCGACCGGTATAATAAAAGATGGGTCTAGGTCAAACATTTTTGGTAGTTACAAACAGCAGCACAAAGTCATTATACCCAAACCACATAGTGGTATAGGGTAGATTGATTACAAGTTTACATGGACACACAGACGGACGAACGGACGGACATCGCTAAATCGACTCAGAAAGTGATTCTGACATTATCGGTATAATAAAAGATGGGTCTAGGTCAAATATTATACCCAAACCACATAGTGGTATAGGGTATGAAAATAGATTTATTTAGTCTCTCAATATATGTATGTATATGTGTAGTTTAAAATAACACGATTGGCAGTGAGTTTTCGTCACTACTCGGTTCTCCTTCGGGTTCGTATTCGTTGAATCGTTAGCCGACAATAGTAGTAGCTGACGGTGTCGAGAGCGAGGAACGTCTATCGGATCGTTTTCAGTTGGCGGCCGCTCGGTTCTTATTCGGGTTCGTAATTATCATCATTAGCCGGTACTGTCTCCAGAGTCAGGAACGTCTAGCAGCCGATTTTTAGTAGGCGGCCGGCTGCCAACACATGCTCACACATTGTTGATGGTTGCCTCACTCATACCGACTTTGTGCTCTTATCCTATTTGACATACACAAAGCTGAGCTGGTTATTCTGTTAGTGTGAATGAATGTATGTGTACTTGGTTTGGTATATTAATGTTTTGTTGTTGTGTCGATATGTGTAGGTAGCTGATGATGTTGATCATTGTGTGTCGTTAATATTATTTGGTATGTTGTTAAGCTGTATAAGATTATTGCGGAGCGTATTTTCAAGCCGAGGTTATTGTTCTGTTGGTGTCGATGAATGTGTGTAATTTGTTTGGTATATTGATGTTTAGTGTAGCTGTTATGGTTGTTTTAATACTATTATTGGTTACACTGTTAAGTTGTTTATGAAAATTGCGAGTGGGGAATGCCAAATTCGATGTTACACATCCCAAAGGAGCTGATAATTAAAACAATAAAAATCATTTCAAAAGGCCACGAGAAATGAATGAATATATGAAAATACTTTTGAAAAGAATAAAAAATGTTCAGTGTGACAGCGGTTTGTATCAAAAAATATGTTTGGTCGAATTTTGAGGTGTGCTGTATTAAATATAAAAACTAACTAAGCTACATATTCCTCCAATTTATTCGTTATTTTATGAAAACATACGTACGTAAAAAATACGTACGTTTTTGACATTAATTTAGAACGGCATAAAATAGACGAGAGGCAAAATACTTTACATAAGATCCTACTGCAAAAATGTTGTTGTTGTAAATTATTTCAATGTCTTTAAAAATTTGAGCTCGGTTTTCTTAATCAAGTGGTCTGCGCAACATTTATTGCCTGGGGAACTTGATATAACATGGCTG
Organism: Cordilura impudica; assembly: GCA_963682025.1. Taxonomy (NCBI): domain Eukaryota; kingdom Metazoa; phylum Arthropoda; class Insecta; order Diptera; family Scathophagidae; genus Cordilura; species Cordilura impudica. The sequence continues at coordinate 67,665,711 of OY821519.1, read as the reverse complement.
TTTTTCAACCGATAATAATTTTTTTTGTTTTATTGAAAAGATAATTTACTCTAGATTATGGTTTATAATTATTTTAATTCAAACGCAATTATTAATATCAAAATTTTTGTGAAAAATTATTTTTTTTTGATAATTTTTACATAAAAATGCATATTTGAACTTTGAACGCGTCCAGTAACCATTGTGTGATTTGGCTCAAATTTTGCGCACGTCTTGAAATTCCAAAAAAAAAAAAAAAAATGGCTGTCAACCTAATATATATGTTGTAAATATTTTAATTGTTGTAGTCATTGTAGTTGTATATACTGCACGTGTCACATTAGACTAAGTATTGCCATATATTTTTGATCGTTATTACGACATAATAAAGAAAATCGCCAATATGAAGGAAAATATAATCCCCTAAGAAGGAAATTTTTTTCAATAATTGCCTTTCCATGAAAAGTATCCATAAAAAATTTACTTTTTTTTTAAAAAAAGTACCCTTTTTTAAAAAAAGTGTTCTTTTTTCCAAAAAAATACCCTTATTTCAAAAATACCTTTAAAAAAATACCTTTAAAAATACTTTTTTTGAAACGTACATTATTTTAAAAAGTAACTTTTTTAAGTATTAAAAAAAATTTATTTTTTATTAAAAAGAAAAGTACCCTTTTATTTTAAGTTGCTATTTTCAACAAAGTACTCTTTTTTTAAAACAGTGAAATTTTTTAAATAAGTAACCTTTTTTAATTATTTATTTATATAGAAAACACAATCTTTAAAAAAAAATATATGTATATAATAACTGGGAAAAAAGAAAAGCACTTAATTTCAAATTAATTCGAATTTGAAGTTTCAGTATCGGCAACAGTTTTAGAGTGGTAGTCGTACCCAATATTGATTGTAATATTTTGTTTAAGATGCCGGTGGAGGGTATCAAGGATTCGACACAGCCCAATTTAACTCTCCTACACGTTTTAAAAATCAAATGCGAAACTCTTGATCAATAGTAATTACTTTATCTTTGTTGGCCCATTTTCAATTCATAAAGATAATCTATCAACTTCATAAAACATAAACACTTCTGAACATTTTTGTGGGCAATATAAATAAGAAATAATTGCTTAATATTTAAAGCAAGCATTCATTTGCAAATTCACTCACACTCATACAAAGAAAGCATTAAAATTGTTTTGTTTACTTTTAATTTATGAAAAATCGCACTCATTCATTTTTGACTATGCTTACTACTTTTTTTTCGGTTATCATCATAAAATCTCAAGGAAAGTACCCCTCATGGTTAAAGTGCAGAAACCGAAAAATTAACAGAATCTGTATTGATGATATCTGATTATATAAAGCTGTTGATAGCAACATACTAAGTGCTTAACTCCAAAGTGGCATAAGTTTGCTGTTGGTCAAAATCGAGATAACGATGGTATTTGTTACAATGCCAGATACCATAAAAAAAAGGAATTTGAAAAGTCAAAAACTACTTAAATTTTGATGAGGAAAATTTAAGCAATTTAGACTTATTTTAGAAAAAGGTTTATTTAGAATGTGTGTTAAAGGCCCATTTACATGATACCACTCAGTCGTATGATTTTTCGAAATAAAAATCCGATGAAATTCATCGGACTGTCATAAAGTCGTACCGACATTATTTCTGCATACTTAGGCCATTTACACCATCACACTAAAGTCTTATGAAAACAGCTGTTTAGAATAACAAGCAAATTTATTTTGAAATTTATATTTTATTTTCACTTTCTTTGTTTTTGTTTACCATTTTTTTAATATTACAAAAAAAAAAAAAACAACTCTGGTCCGATGAAAATGGCAAGTTTTTAGAAATGTTTCAAAAACCATCGGACTTCGAAAATGAAATCCTACAGACTGTCAATTTCATAACAAAAGCTTTTTACATTATACGACTTTTTCATAATACTCGAATTTCTGACAGATCGTATTACAAAGTGTGATAGTGTAAACTGGCCTTAAGAAAACATCAAAAAAAAAAAAATTAAATAAATTAAAAAATTTTTTAAATGAAGTTGAGAAAGCTTTAATATAATTCATATAGCCATCTGAGCTTGTTTTATAAAACCAGACATTTAAATAAATTAATTATTTTTTAAAAGTATTCAATTGGTGTTAATATCGGTATAAATTTACTATAATCATATTTACATGATGTCATCAGATAGCAATTAAAAATATTGTTGTTTTTTATAGTGAAAACACTACTTCAACATAAATTTCTTTGCAAACAGTTGATTTTATAGAATACGAAACCCTAATTGCTTTATGGGAGCGTATATTGATTTGTCAGACTCCAGGAAATTATTCAGCTGAATCACGGGTCGCTGGCGAAAAAATTTAAATTCTTAAAAAGAAATGGGGGAAATAATATTCATGCTAAAGAGTATTCTCAAATTATCTGCTCTTAAATAATGTTATTCTCTTTAATAATGATAATTAAATTTAACCTTTTAAAATTTCAACAAAGTTTCGTTAATAATTTAGTTAATAATTTGCAAATAAAATGAGTATTATATATTATTAAATTAATATTATTAGAACTGAATAAATGGTCTTGCTTTTACGTTTTCAGGTAACAAAGTCTAAAATTGGGTTTAACAACCCACACACATTCCCATACAAAAAACCGAATATTTATCTATTTAAGGAGCAGACACTTAGTATTTGATTAAAAATTATGTACTTTAGTATAAATATTTTATTTGAAAATTCTTAGAAATAACAGGAGTGTTAAATCCAGCTGTGAAGAGTTTTTTATACTCTCCGAATGTATCTTGAACTGAATATTATTACAAATCTTGGGTACGGTTCTAATTTTATAACAGTTATTTTACCGAAACTTATTGACATTTTATTTCTTAATCAATTTTTCTTCCTGAAATTAAATTATTTTATTTCGTTTATTTTATATTTTTTTTTTATTTCAAGGCTTGTTGACATACATTTTTTTGGGTTTTTCCTTTGGGGCAAAAATTATTAAATTTTTCGGCGTTCTTACTCTGGAGCAAGATAAATATAGCTGCCCATGAGAGGAACATGGATTTGCCAAATTAAATCTGGAAACACTTAACTATTAGCCTTTGATTTAGAAAATTATTTGGCAATTTTTCACTTTAGCGATTTTTGATTTTGGCGATTTGTGATTTTAGCGATTTTTAATTTGGCCCATTTTTGTATCTGAAGATTTTTGTTTTTAGCAGTTTTTATTTTTCGCGATTTTCGGTTTTGACGATATCTCATTTTGGCGATTTTTAATTTTGGCGATTTTTAATTTTGGCGATTCCGCCTACATTTTAAACGACTACTCACACTGATAAACAATGTACTTGTCAAAAGAGCTAAGACTTTCGCTTTCGTATTACAGCGTTTTTTTGTATAGGAGGTGCCACGCCCACTAATCCCATCCCACCCAATTTTTATCGGACTGCTTACATTAATATCTGATGGACGCGTGCAAAGAGTCGAGGCTTTCCCTTTTATAGTATACCAGTTATATAATATTATGTGTTTACTTTGTATGGGCGGTGCTACGCCCACTGCTTCTATCACGCCCATTTTTTGTAAGACTAATCATATAAATTAATTATGGGCTCACGCAAAGTCATAAGGTTTACAGTACTCCATATATATGACATTTTATATATACTTTGTATGTGAGGTGTAATGCCCATTGGTCCGATACGGCCCATTTTTGTCCGACTACATTAATAATAAATGACTTCAGACAAATTTGCAAAGCTGGCCCAGCCACAGTACTCGTGATATATAATATTGAATTATTACAATCCCGCCCATTTTTGGCGTAGCTACTAACATTAATAATAGGTGTCATCACACAAATTTGCAAAGTTCTCTCTGTCATTGTACTCAAAATATATGATATTAAAAGTTAACTTTATATTGCAGGTGCCACGCTCACTAAAAATATCAAAAAGTGTATAGCCTATATCCACCCCTAAGGACCACTCTAAATATCGGAAACAAAATTTTTTAAATTAGATGAGTAGTTACGGAGATTACCTCTTACAAGCAAAAAACAAACAAACACACATTACCTCTTTATTATATTACCAGATGTAACCCGATGTGCTTGGCTATAGTTTAGTATACATTGATTTGATTTTTTGCGAGTATTTATTTTAACTAGCAGTTCCCAGCCCTCGAAATTCGAGTAGGGATTCTAGGAAATTTTATTTTTCCTGAAGGTATTCTAATCAATTTTAACCAATTCATAATTCAACGCTTTTTAAGTAAGGATTATAGTCGTTATTGGTTAATGTCTAAATATTGGTTTATGTCCAAAATTATTTTTTATTTCAACACAATTATTACTGTGAATGAATAGAACAAACTCACAAACGTATTAACAGATTTAATGGCCATATACATAGCACTGCCTATTAATATTATAGATTTTTTCTTGTTTTTTTTTTTTCTATAGAAAGAATGAATTTCTATCTGACAAATTCCATTAATTTTCTGTTATGAAAATATGTAGGCTTTCCATTGCTGGGTATGCGTTAACGAGAAAATAAATCTTCTAAGTCCTGCTTCAATTAGTAACAAGTAAGAAAATTATAATCGGTCTATACCGACTATGTGATACCCTTTACCATGCGTTTAGAGAATTGGTCTTAGGTCCATATAATTATGTATAGGAAATAAGCGTAAACCAAATGTGAGTGGAATTTTATTATTTGTTTGCCTGCAAATCTGAAAAAGTTCATATCGGACTAAGGACTAGGTAGAAAATGGAATCAATCTGTACCATATATAGTAAAGTCACCATTTTTTTGCAAAAACATATAAAAACAAAACAGCTTGATATGACTTAGAATTGTTCTATAAGGTTTATTTTTGGGCTACTGAATAATCGATGTAATAAGCACACAAATAAACCAATTTGTCGGAGATATATATGATAATTTGGATTTTATGGCAGTATGGGGACTACGTCTGCACATGCACCTATTTTCACCAATATCAATAGCGTTTGTCCTATGCTTGGTGGAAGCTCACGTACCAAATTTCACCAAAATATATTTATATTTGCGACCTGTAGTGTAACTAAAAAATTTTACAAGGACACCCAGACGGACGGACAGAAGGGACGGACGGACGGACCATCATCGCTATAACGTCTCAAAAAGTGATTCTGAGGCGATCGGCGTGATAAAAGATGGGCCGAGTTGAAATATTTTTGGAAGTTACAAACATCAGCACAACCTTATTTTACCCTGACCACATAGTGGTATAGGGTAGGGGTATCAACTGATATTGGTCTATGACAATTTTATGTTTGTTGAGCCATTAAAAGCTTCAGAATAACGCAAAATTTTTTGTATACGCCGTGATTTTAATTAAAATATATTTTATGTTTACGCTGACAATTATAACTAACGCACACAAGAAACACACACAAGAAACAACTATAAGAAAAACATGATAGAAAAATCATTTCAAGAGATATTTTTTTAGATTTTTATTGAAATCTCGGGACTTATATAACCGATTATTATGATTTTTTACAAAAAACTGCTCCAGATGTTAGTGAATAATTTTCACTAAATACGAGCACCCCAGCTGACCTAATGTGGGCGTGATCGTGATTTCCACAAATGGACAGACGGACATCGCTAATCCAGCTCCTTCTTTTATAAGGAACACGACTATGCGTAAATATTATTGGGTTCAAATTTATTTTATAGTTATTTCAAATGGAATGACAAACCTATTTATACTATCTGCACACGGGTGTGGTGGAGGGTAGAAAAAACTTACAACTCATTAAACAAAATGTGAATGTAATATTTTAAATTCTATAACAATTTCCGCATATATTTTCATGTATCACTAAAAATTTGTTATTTGTCAGTGGTACTAGGTATGTATGAGTACGCGCGAATAAGAGTAAGTCAGTGAGAGTGAGTAAGCGTTATTTAGAATGAAAATAAATATTTATAGCACCCTGTTACTGCGAATGATTTAAATTGTGTATCACATGCCCTGTATTGAGTTGTGAATTGCTAAAATAGATTAGCATACCTTTTGGCTCATTTAAGTATTCATAAATTTTTTATTATAGAGATTAAAAAAACATTGAAGGAAAAAAAATCAATGTAAATATAATATTTCCTTGAATTTGCACTTGTATTTCGAGCACTGGGCTACACTAGTTATATATAAGACCTTTTCTAATTCAATCACCAAAAATTGTCAAGTTTTTATATATCAGGAAAAAAAGAAAAAATCTATGTAATTATTTTTGCAAGTACGAGGTCAACTTTATCCTAGTAACTTTTTGAGTAACATATGTATATTTTTTTCGGCAAAAGAAAAAACGTGTCATTCCTCAACATTATCTTGTTTTAGCTCAATATAATTAGTTCCCCGTTTTTCCACATTTTTATTCATTCCAAATTATTGCTCTTAACAAAGCCTTCAAAATAAACGATTGTTTCAGCGGTGGCCTCTTCAATCCACCCAAATCTCTTGCCTCCTCTGGCGAATACACTGGATTGGGTTGTAGCTCTTAGTCCAATTAATGGAATTTTGAAGGACGTTTGCGCAAGTGTATGTCGATGCTTTGTCATTGTGGATAATCACTTTTTTCTTCGCCAACTGCCATCGTTTTTACTTAAAATCAGTGTCGAGTTAGTCCAAAAGCGATCGTTTTACTCTTTTTATGAAAATCGAAATGGTGTTCAAAATACCACGAAGCTGTGAAACTACGGTCGAAATTTCCGAAACAACGAATTTATTTCGCAAATTATTTTTATTAAGAACGATAATTATTATTATATTAACAGCAGTTCAATCCAGTTATCAATAATCCGGCTATCGAAGTCATCTTCGATTATTTTGGGACTATAAAAGTTTATGCTGCTTGGTCAGTGATGTTGCCAATAACCGACACGAAATCATTTTTAGTATCTATAATATTAATGTGTAAGGAGATTTCTTGTGACCGATGATTTGTTAAACAGTTTTCTCCCGATTTTCACTAAGCATATCTTATTTGAAAGATTTTTCTTTTTAGCTGTCCATCAGCTTTACAGACTTTTAAATTTTTAAATTTTTTAGATGTAAAATGAGTTCAAAGTTGCTACTAACACATACGTAAAATTATAAAATGCTATGTGTGTATGTTTATTAAACCTGTTAATGTGTTTGCAAAATAAATGAGTTTGTTTTTTTCATTCACAATAATAATTGTGTTATATTGAAAAATAATTTTGGCCATAAACCAGTAACGCAGTCGATGTGTAAAAAGAGTTGAATTGTGAATTGTCATATAAAATAATTTATTCAATGAAAAAATTAAATTTCCTAGAATTTGCACTCAAATTTCGAGGGCTGGGATCTGCTAGTATACATACGTAGATAGATTTCCATTAATTCAATGAATAACAATATATTAATTTTTCTTTACATAGACCTTTTAGACTTATTAGCCGAATTTCTGAAAAATCACCTCACAGAATCTTTCAAATCTTAGTTACTTAAAGAATACAAATTGCTCTCAATTAAACTCTAGTCTAGTGGCTTTCTTATGGTTTCTATAACAAAACTTAACTCTAACCTTTAAGGGGCTTTATCTCATAATCACATTCTCAACATTTGCTGATCTGGTTTCTTTATTTTGAATTTGATTAAGAAGATGATATATATATCAGTTTGTTTTTGCGTTTGTAATGCACCGAAAAACGAATTTGATACTTCTAACAACTCGAGTCGATACAGCGATGTCCGTCTGATCGTCCGTCCCTCCGCCCGCCTGTCTATCCGTCCGTCCGTCTGTCATTTGAAATCACGCTCTATCAAAAAATAAATCATTTAACTGGGTAAACTTAGAACAATATTCTCTTTTATTATTTTTTGCAGGTTTAAAATGGAATAAATCGAGCATCATTATGCCAAGATGTGATCGTTTAAAAATTCGTTGTGGTATTAAGTTTATCAAATTGTTTAGTTGTTCAACTATTTCATTCAAAATAGTGCAAGAAGTCCAGATATTAATGTAAACGTAAAACACAGGTAGAGGGTATCAAAGATTCGGTGTAAACGAATTTAACACTCTTAAAATTTAAAAACTCGGTTACGTCGATAACTAGAGAATTTATTACGCTTTAAAAGCAACTTTTGCTTTTTATTTTCCAGTAATTAGTAATGACGCTATAATGACAGCCGATGATGCCTTAAAATAAAACAACCTTTAATGAGATGTTTGCCATAGAGACTCTGGTAGTGCAAATATTTAATATGTTTCTTTATATCTTTGCAATAAAGTGTAAATTTTTTTAAAGATGTTTTTTTTGACAATATTCTTAAGAGTAAACTCCTCTTAAAAAATAACGCGAAACGTTAATCAAATTTGTTACTTCTCCACCACATATTAAAATTTGTATCTCTTGTTGACCCAGAGGGGTACTTTCCTTATGAGTGATTATTAAGACGTTGAGTTTTTTTTAAAGCCATGCGTTAACGCATGCCGAATTTTAAATTTTGTTTTTAAAAAGTATATTCAAAAAAGAACTACATTGACGCAATTAAAGTAGTGTTAAGCCAATAACCAAACTAAAAACATAGAAAAACAAAACCATAAAAAAATTATAACAACAGGAGTAAAAAATAAAATGATTTCTAAGTGTTAGATTAATGAATTATTAAGCAATAAATCACCTTACGCATAATTCGACGAATTTCAAAAATTTTACTACTATAAAGTGCAAATATAAGAAAGTATTTATTCTGTTATTTTGGCTGGGTTGTAACATAATATTCCCGTACGAATTTAAATAAAAGTTTCAACTTTATAATGAATCGATCTCATAAAAAAATTTTACGTCCGCCAAACCCCTATTCAAGTGCAAATATATTTTCACGTGTTAGTTTTTGGTAAGTCAGAAGTTGATAAAAGTGTGCATATAAAAGTGATTAATCGTGATGTAAAAAAGTGAAATGTATTTAATCATGTATTGGAACGTAGCAGCAAAAATAACGAATGATTCAAATAATAAGCTTTATCTCTCATTATAATGTCTGGTACTGGGTGAAAGTGCTCGTAGATAAAATTCTACATCCATAATTGCCATAATAAAATATTTTTTTGTTGTGTAATATATTTGCAGTGTTCTGTCTGAGCTCAAAAGTTGTGTATTTCTTTTGCGCAAAGTGATAAGAATTTAAATGGAGATATTTGAAGTGATTAAATTTTTTTTATTTATAGTTAATTAATTTTTGTGGAGAAATATATTTTACAAATATTTTAAAAATATTTTTCACTTTTCCACAAATTGGGTACTTTGGATATTTGTATTGATCTAGGCGAGCTCCAAACATAGAACTTTGAATGCTCTTAAAATGTGAGATTTTAGCTCTCTTAATTAGAAAACAAAACTTGCGGATGTTTTATACCCTATACCACTATTTAGTTAGTTTATAACGAGTTTGTGTTGATGTTTGTTACTACCAGAGATATATGAAATAGACCCATCTATTATTACACCGATCGACTCAGAATCACTTTCATCTCAGAACCACTTTCTGAGTCAATTTAGTGATGTCCGTCCGTCCGTCAGTCTATCTGTATATCTGTCTGTCTATGTATGTGCCAATGTAAACCTTATAATCAAACTACAGGTCGCAAATATATATATATATATATATATATATATGTTTTGATAAAGTATGGCATATACACTTTTGAAATAAGTGACAATGGGTGGATGTTCAACCTAGTCTCCCTACAAATCTGAATCACGAACTGCACTGAAATCTATAAAAAAAAATATTACACGGATTTTTCTCAAATTTGGCTTGTATACGTATTTTCAAAGGATAATTGTCTTTACCAAATTTGGTCATGATCGGTTCATTTTTCGACATAGTCCTCATATAATTATAGCTAGCAAAAAAATAATAAGAAGGCCACTCAAACTTGTTTTATGCTTATCTTCTCTATCCAAATATTTGGACCTAAGGCCCTTTCTCTAAACGCATGGTGTATGGTATAGTATGGTCGGCCTAGACCGACTATAAATTTCTTACTTGCTTGTTCTGAAATATTTAAATTTTTGCGGACAAATATCTAGCTAATAAAAATCAATTCTAAACCATGAAATCAATTTTAATCTCTTTTGTATTTATTTGATTACTCTAAATGTTATTGGTATGTTTAAGTTTGGCTTCTCATAAGTTGGGTGTGTTCTGCAGCTAATTAGTTTTATAAATTTATTAATCTAGATACATTTAAATATCTAATGAATTTGGTGAAAAACAAAAATCGGATTTTAAATTAAATTTAAACTTTATAACATAGTGTAATACCGCATTAATTTGCAATTTCATTTATTAATTTATTGTTTTTGAATCCAAAGTTTCTACGCAAATCGTGAAACAAGTTCTCATTTTTCGAAAAATATAAAAAAACATCGAAACTGGTTTAAAAAAGGTTAATAAATTTTTAATTTTTTTTCCCCAAATGCTGATTCTTATGAATTTTTGTTTACTAATTAATATTATATTGTTTTACGTTTACGGCTTCCCTGAATTAGTCAACATTTTGTCTTAAGTTTGACCCACTGTGCGAAATAAAATGCCACACTTATTGAAATTTTTTTTGCAAAAATTTATTTTTTTATATGGTCTTAATGATACTCTAAAAGTGTTAACTTATTAAAGCGAAAAAATTGGTGCTATTACTTTCTTTTAGGTTATACGGTGACAATATGTAGTACTCTATTTTTACACTGCTTTGCAATACATGTAAACTTAAAACGAAATTATATTTCATTAGTAGCCAGTGAAGCCCGACATGCTCGGCATTTTTCCAAATTTTTTGTGAGATTTTCGCAGGAGTTTGTAATAATAATATTGAAAACGATTGTTAGGCTAGCCAGATTGGAAAATATTAATTTGTGTAGGTCACCACAAAATCGCTTAAATTCCGAAAGCAAAATAATTGACGTTATGCCCCCTAGCCGCAACACATCATACGAATTCAGCACTAAGCATTTAAGGGTTTCCAGATTAAGGTATTTACATTTCATAAATCGTTTAATATTCACAATTCACAATATTTAAGGAACTTAAACTAATTTTTAATAAATATTTCGAGTATATTAAACTAAAGAGTGCATCAGTTGTCAACGGGCGCCTTAAACGCGTTACTAGTATGCCCTGTTGGCCTTCGCTACGAACTACCGAGACATATTGACAGGCTTGTTTTAATAAAGGCCCATTTACATGATTTTTCGAAATAAAAATCCGATGAAATTCATCGGACTGTCATAAATTCGTACAGACATTATTTCTGCATACTTAGGCCATTTACACCATCACACTAAAGTCTTATGAAAACAGCTGTTTAGAATAACAAACAAATTTATTTTGAATTTTATATTTTATTTCCACTTTCTTTGTTTTTGTTTCCCATTTTTTTTAATATTAACAAAAAAAAAAAAAAAACAACTCTGGTCCGATGAAAATAGCAAGTTTTTAGAAATGTTTCAAAAACCATCGGACTTCGAAAATAAAATCCTACAGACTGTCAATTTCATAACATAAGCTTTTTACATTATACGACTTCTTCATAATTCTCGACTTTTTGACAGGTCGTATTACAAAGTGTGATAGTGTAAACTGGCCTTAATTAGTTTTTCCTACAAAGTTTGTATTGTGCAATTAAAATATTTTATTTATTTCATATTTTTTTTTTTTCAATGCTTGCTGATATACGTAATTTTTGTTGTTTTCACTCAGTGAAAAAATTATCAAATTTTTCGGCGTTCCTACATAGGAGCAATGTACATATAGCTGCCCATCAGCAGTAAATGGATTTTCCAAATAAAATCTGGCAACTATTGACAGTGAATTTATAATATCATTAGGCAATTTTTCTTTGTAGCGAATTTTGATTTGGCGACTTTTGATTTTTAGCGATTTTTGATTTTATCCATTCGTGTTTTTGAAGATTTTTGAAGATTTTTGTTCTAGCGATTTTTTATTTTCCCAATTTTTGGTTTTGGCGACCTTTAATTTTGGCGATTTCTGAAATTGGGGAATCCGCCCTGGGGAATGCTACATGTGGGAAAATGATTGATTTTTCAAATTAAATCCGGCAACACTTAACGATTAGCCTTGAATGTAGAATATCATTTTACAATTTTTAGTTTTCGATTTTCGATTTTGAATATTATTGTGTTTAGTGATTTTTTTTTTTTTTTTTTTGCGATTTTCGGTTGTGGAGATTTTTGATTTAGCGATTTTTGAATTTGGTGATTCCGCTCATATTTTCCATGACTACTCATATTGATAATTAATGTACTTGTCAAAAGTTTCAATACTTTTGCTTTCATGGTAGGTACTTCATATTTTTTTGTATAGAACGTGCTAAGCCCATAAACCTGTGCCGCCCATTTTTATCTGATTACTCACATTTATATCTGATGGACTTACATTAATTGTCAAGAATTCTCTTTTATAGTACTCCATTAACATGATATTATATATTTACTTTGTATAGGTAGTACCACACCTACTGCACTGATCACGCCCCTTTTTTTTTGACTTAACACATGAATAAGTTATGAGTTCACGCAAAGTTCCATGGCTCTTACTATTACAGTAATCCCGATATATTATTTATTTTGTATTTATTTTGTATGGGAGTGATGTGTCCATTGGTCCGATCCCGCCCATTTCTTTTCCGACTTCTCACATTAATAATAGATGATGTCAGCAAATTTGCACAATTAATAATAGGTGACGTCACACAAATTTGCAAAGCTCTCTCATTATATTATGTTATTAAAAAATCACTTTGTACAAGATATGCCACGCCCACTAATCTTATCGAATGGCTTAGCCTACCATTAGCTACAAACAATCAAATGTACATACTTTCGCTTTTATATATACATTACATTAGGGTGGCTCATAAAAAAAAGGTGGATTTTCAATGGGCCACACTAAGGTTTGTTAAGATTTGTGAAAAAATAACGTATATTCTTTTTACATTTTTGTCATTAGTATTTAGGGGTCGATACCGTGACTTGAAATTTGGATTAAAAAAAAAATATTTTTTATAACATTTTCCTTTTGTATATGGGGGATTTCATGCCAAGTGCACCAACTTTTGAAACCGATGTCTTCCGATCGGGATGAAATTTGCACCAAGGTTAGTCCTATTGGATAGTAGTTTAGGCACAATTTTTCAACAAGATCGGTCCAGATCTCTCAGAGTTAGAGGGGATCAAAATTTGACATTTTGGCCATGTAACTTATTACCTATTGTTCCTAGAAAATTTTCTCCCAAACAGTTTAGATAGCTATTTCTTCAATATTTCGGAAAAAAATACTTACAAAAAAAAAAGAAAATTTGTAGACTTTTTTTTTTCATAAGAAATCTTAGGATTTTTCCTTTAACAGCTTTTTGGTCGCTTAGTGGGATGGGAGTGGGATATCTATCAAAATAAATGTTTTGTAACTCAAGACAACGGTTTTTCAATTTTTCACAAATGCACTATTTTGAATTTTTCCCGATTTGTATCTAAAACCTTACAAATAAAACTGATACTGAGAAACTAGACAAACTAAACTTTCCGAAGGTATATACCATACCTAACTAAAACTTTATACCCTCGATACTGTAATACCCAGAATATGTTAACCTCAGGAAAAAAAAAACACTTTTTTTCAATAGAAATGTTGAAAAATTATTATTTTTTATTTATTTTTAATAATAATTAAATTAATTTATAATAATAATAATATTAAAAATAAAAAGATAAATAATTTATTAAAATTTAATCTTAATTGCATTAGATCCATTTATATCATAACTATTTTTATACTTAATTTATTGTAGCTGATGAAGTATTTAAGTCTTGTAAATTTTTAAATACCCAGTCCTTCATCCAGCTTTTTTGTCGCCTTTATTTACTGCGTTTTTTTGTCAATCCTTTCTTGGCGTTACTAGGTTCAGCTGTTGATTTCGCTGCTGGTTTAGTTGTTGTCTTTGGAAAGAAATCGCATTGAATAAAGGCAGAAAACTTTTTCAACTTGAGTCTTCCATCGACAAGCGGTATAAAAGCATGGAATTGGGCGGTGCCATCGATTGTTACCGCAGCATCGAATCTGCTTTTCAGTGTTTTCAATGTTTCCTGATGATCCTCTTTGCTACTAAAAACTATTTTAGTTTCTTTACAATAACTCTTTGCCCAATGGAATAAAGCAGTCGCATCTAAGATGCGATCTTGATGAGAGCACTGGAGGCTTTACTTCGCTGCATTTCTTTTAAGGTTTGCTCCAATACCATTACATGCTCCTTTACCATGAGCAGTAGGATGAAAATGCCACTCAGCTGGCATTCCAAAATCTTTTTCATTGGCCATAAGATTTGCCAAGCTACTTTTGTTTTTAAAATGTTGACGAGCTCCGTCCGAAACGTAGTATACCTTCTTTACTGTAAATTTAGATTTCAGAGATTTTAGTATTCTCTTCTGGTACTCATAAACTGCAACGGTATCATGTTTTAAATCGTCGGATATGATTGCCATACTTTTGGTTCCGGTTTTTCATCTTTCATGTAATAAATAACTACTGTGAATATAGTTGCTTGATCGTTATTGAAGTGGAATGCTTGTATGGCATCCTGAAGAACATATTTATAGTTTTCTGCGAAATCATATGAAATAACTTATTCACCAGACTTCAAATCTATCTTCAAATCCTTGAAGAATGACCATTGCTCTTTGACTAAAAAGTCATGGTTTCTCAAGTTTAGCAATCCTGTACACATTTCTTCCACAAAATCATCCACATTTAAAATGATTGTTTTCAATGTGCATCTGTCAGTCTGAATCCAAGAATCAAATTTGACCTCCTCTATATATTCTCGACCTAAAGAGTTGATTAAATTTTCTTTGATGAATGTGGTTTTCGGGCAATTGGTACATTCACCTAAGTGGCAAGAAGTTGTTGCATTAGGACACATAGTCAATTTAAGGCAATCGCGGTAATCGTGTAAATCTTCTGCCGAATCATCTGTTAAGTACTTTAAGTTGATTTCCTTCAACATCAGTTTAACATTTTCATGGTAAATGCAAACGCATACTGTGTGAGTTCCGCTGCTTTCTGCCAAAACGCAATGTTTTGGCCTCATTTGGGTTAATTTCGTGAAGCCAATTCTAACATCCTCGTGTTCAGATTGAAATGTTGCAAATAACTCTTTCAGGTTACAGATAACCATTCTCTTCTGTTATGTTATGAAGGTATGTTACATACGTTCGGAAAGGTTAATTTGTCTAGTTTCTCAGTATAAGTTTTATTTGTAAGGTTTTACACACAAATAGGAAAAAATACAAAATAGTGCATTTGCGAAAAATTGAAAAACCGTTGTCTTGAGTTACAAAACATTTATTTTGATATATATCCCACTCCCATCCCACTAAGCGACCAAAAAGCTCTTAAAGGAAAAATCCTAAACTTTCTTATGAAAAAAAAAAAAAAAAAAAAAAAAAACAAATGCGCTTTTTGAAAAAAAAGGCAAAAATTGCTTTAATTTAGCAAAAAAAAAGGTTAAAATTTTTTTATTTTTTTAAATATTTTTTTCCGACATATTGAAGAAATAGCTATCTAAACTCATTAGGAGAAAATTTTCTAAGAACAATAGGTAATAAGTTACACGGATGAGAAAAAACACCTGTTTGGCCAAAATCTCAAATTTTGATCCCCTCTATCTCAGAGAGATCTGGACCGATCTTTTTGAGAAATTGTGTCTAAACTACTATCCAATAGGACTAACCTTGGTGCAAATTTCATCCCGATCGGAAGATATCGGTTTCAAAAGTTGGTGCACTTGACAAGAAACCCCCATATACATAAGTTTTTAATACTCCAAAGATAATCGGCACATTTGTTGCACAAGATAATACAATCAACACCCTTCTCATCTTAATTTTTTCGGAAAAATACATATATTTAAAAAAAAACTTAACTTTAAGAAATTTAAAACAAAACTTATTTTAATATATAGGAGTAAATTTTTTAAATTTATTTAGGTACAAATAGCTTATTTCATTCAATTTTATTGGTGATTGTCTTCGAGATATATGGGAAATTGGCACCTTATTAAAATTTTAAATTTACAAGAAGACGAAAGCACAGATAAAATTAACAACATCAACTAAGAAAATTATACTAAAATAATAAGAAAATTATTAACATTTTTTTTAAGACATACACAAGTGAGGATATGTGCAAATGTGACAGTTTATCTAAAAAATACTATACTTCAAAATATATATGCTATCTTTTCATGAGTCTTAAATAAATTCAGGGCGGCCCATTAAAAATTCGTAAAAAATGCTATTTATGGATACATACACATTGTTTTATAAATTCTACTGCAAAAAAAAAATAAATAAATAAGTACATAAAAAAATTGAAAAAAAATAAAAAATAAATTAAAACAAATGCTTTTTTTGTTCAATACTCTGTTGGTGGCTGTAATTTAAAAGCATAAAATAAGTTATACCCCTATTATATATTAAATATTCAATCCCACACTCTACCACAGTAGTCTGGGTCCTTAAAATTAATATTATTTTAAATATATTTAACTAAAAATTTACCTTTTCACTCGACATTGTTACTATGAAATCAAAATTTAGTTGTAGTAACTGAAATGACTTCCAATTGAGTCGTTCGCATTATATAATTCAGGAAACGAAACGATTTTAAAAATAAAGCAAAAAAACATTTTTTTTTTTGCTTTATTTAAAGTAAAAACATTTGATCTTGAGCCTGGATAATTTCAAACTCAATTGTACCTTGATTTTGGCGATTTTTGATTTGGCGATATTTTGCTTCAGCGATTTTTTTTTTCCTTTTTCTATTTTGGCGATTTTTGTTATTCGCGACTTTCGTTTAGGCGGTTTTTGTTTTATGCGTTTTTTGTTATTCGCGATTTTCGGTTCTGGCAATTTTAGTTTTTGGCGATTTTCGGATTTGCGATTTTTTATTTTGGCGATTCCGTCCATGTTTCTCACGACTACTAACATTGGAAGTTAATGTACTTGCCAAAAGTTTCAAATTGTCATTTTCATAGTTTTTGTGTAGGCCGTGCCACGCCCCTAATACAATCCCGCCCATTTTTTTTATCTGACCAATTTTTTGATAAAAATTTCGAAAATTCCTTTTTCAAGTTTTAAAAAATTTTCTTTAACAAAATTAAAAAAAATGAATCTGGCACTTTAAGGTTTTATTAAATACATATCAGAGATAAGCTGTGTGAATTTTTATATAAATCCCTACGCCAAAATTTTTTGGCAAGGATTTTATTTTTGCGGATTTCGAGAAAAATGGGAAAATTCACACATTTAATCTCTGACATGTATTTAATAAAACCCTACCAGTGCCAGAAACATTTTTTAAAATTTTGCTTAAGAAAAGTTTTTAATACTTGAAAAAGGAGTTTTCGAAATTTTATCAAAAAAATTTCTTATTTTTGGTCTCAGTGCGAAATTGGTTAACAACATGGTAATAAAACAATACAAAAAAAAATTATGGCTTTAATCAATTTCTCAAAGTTGAAAAAAATGCTATAAAATTTCCTGACCTAGTTTTTTTTAGCACAAAAGTGGTCTGGGGTATTTGCTAATTCTCATTGAATTTTTATTCAATTTAGAATTTTTGTAGCTTTTTGAAAAGATGATTTAATACCGATCCCTATTCTTACTACAGTTGTGGGAAAAATTAAACTATAGAATGAAATTTTCGTAAAATCTCAAAAAAAGTCATATTTTCCCAATATAAACACACTTGAAATTTTCAATCAATTTACGGTGCTACTTTTCCTTATCCGATTGTCCCCAAACTTCACATTTATTAGTCTTGTTTCAAAAGGAAAAAAACTGGACCCAGCCTATCCCCAAAATCGCAATTTGAAAAATGCCCATATAACGTAGGACCACTCTAGTGTACATGTACCTAGTTTTAGAATTCTTGCTGTCGTAGCACTCCAGATATTATATGATAAAATTGGATGTTAGCATTTCACTTTATATGGGAGATGCCATGCCTATTTGATAAATTAAAAAAATATAGCATATTTTTTCCCTCTGGATAGGCAGTTAGAGACTGTAAAAATTTCAAGATGATCGGTCCAGTGGTGGAGCCACCTGTACACCAAAAACAAACGTACAAACATACAAAACTTCATTTTTATATGTAAGATTTTCAATTTATTTTCAGGCATACAATTTTGTCCAGTCGAAACTTTATTCAGATAAATGCTACAAATATTTAAATTGCTAAACATTTTATTATTTCAGCTGGACGTTCAATTTGTTTCGCAAAGGCTTTAAAAAACAGCTACAAGATGAAGATTTATATGCGATACCCCATGATTTGGATTGTGAAGATGGAACCGATCTATTGGGAAAAGTGTGGGATGAAGAAAAGCGAAAACAAAAAAACCCCAACATGGCTTTGGTTCTTGCCAAAACTTATGGCAGATTATTTATACCGACTGGTATCCTGCTGTCACTGATTAAGACCACAATAAGGTTAAATTTAAACTGTTATTAGATTTTTATAATAATAAAAAATTAAAATAACATCTGTCATATTTCAGATCAGTACAACCATTATTTTTGGGTGGTTTGGTATCATACTTTGCGGCTGGACAAACGATGATAAGTGATAAGGATGCATATATTTATGCAGCTGGTATAATATTATGCTCATTGATTTCGGTGCTAACACTACAGCCATTCTTGTTTTACACTTTAAAAACAAGTTCAAAAATACGAGTAGCACTGTCTGGGTTAATTTACCGCAAGTGTTTACAGATCTCTAAGAATTCCAGCAACGATGGAATTCGCGGACGGGCCATTAATATTTTAGCAAACGATTTGCCTATGTTTGATATGGCCATGTGTTACTTACACAACTGGTGGCAAGGAACACTCGAATCTTTAATCATTGGCTATATAATGTATTGTGAAATTGGTGTATCTGCCATAATTGGTATGGCCTTTTTGTTTAGCTTTATACCATTTCAAGCCTGGTCATCAAAGAAAGCTGCCAGCTACAAGCAGAAGATCGTAGAACGTACAGATTGGCGAATCAAACTAATGAATGAAATCATTCAAGGTATTCAAGTTATAAAGATGTATGCTTGGGAAAAATCTTTTGCTAAGGTTGTAGGTTTAGTTAGACTAAACGAAATTTCAGCTATTAAAGGATACTCTTATATCTATGCTGGCCTCAACTGTATCTATATGATTACTCCCATGGCCATATTTTTGTCACTGATCTCATATGTTTATTTTGGTGATGTTTTGACAGCCAAGAAAATATTCACAATCTCATCTTATTTTAGTGTGCTAAATGAGTCCATTGTTAAATTTTTGCCGACGTCTTTAATATACCTGGGAGAAGCCTGGATATCAATAAAAAGATGCAATGAATTTCTTATGCACGGAGAAGAAAATGAAGTTGAAACCACAGAAAACTCAGAAAAATCAAAATTATTGCTCAATTATAAACTATCGAGAAGGGACAAACGACTAGTGACGCAAGAGTCGGATGTCAAAAGCGTTGAGCTACGCAATGTAGTAGCTAGTTGGGAGGCAAATGGTGTAAAGACGGCTGCTGTCAGAGATGTTTCCACGCTATTTGAAGGTGAAACTTTTGCTGCTATTGTAGGACCTGTGGGTTCAGGAAAATCAACCTTACTAAATGTCATATTAGGAGAGATAAACATGGATTCAGGATATATTTTCGTAAATGGCAAACTATCTTATTGCTCTCAGGAACCTTGGGTATTCGAAGGAACCATTAAGGATAATATAGTGTTTGTGGAAGAATTCGATGCATCGCGTTATAGACAGGTATTGAAAGTATGTGCCTTAGAGCGTGATATGGAACTGTGGCCCAAGAAAGATTTAACAGTGGTTGGAGAACGTGGTGTCAGTTTGAGTGGCGGTCAGAGAGCTCGTGTTAATTTGGCTAGAGCTATATATCGCAAGGCCGATATCTATCTCCTAGATGATCCACTGTCGGCGGTAGATACCAATGTTGGCAAACATATTGTCGATAAATGTATTAATCTTTTCCTTTACGATAAAATTCGCATACTAGTTACACATCAACTACAATATCTGAAGGATGTTGAGCATCTCATTCTCATGGAATCTGGAAAAATATTGGCTCAGGGTTCCTATCATGAACTGAATAAATCCAAGCAATTTCAATTTTTGGCTGAAACTCAAAATCCTGATACCGATACAGAAAATGATTTTGAAATCATTGACAACATAAGCTCAGAGGATGATGGCAGCAAAAGAACTACTAAGACTCGTAGATCTCGGTTGATTTCAGAAATGAGTGTGATGGACTTTGATAACGATGATATAATTGTAGATGAAAAGGAAGAAATCGAAGACCTTAATAAAGAGGCTCAGGCTGGTGGTTCCGTTAAACTTGAGACATATTTGTCATATTTTAAAGCTTTGGATAATAATGTTTGGTTTATAATCATCATTGGTTTATTCATAAGTGCTCGTTTCTTGTTGAACGGAATGGACTACTTTCTCTCCAGATGGTAAGACTGCAAGTTAGGACATTTTGCCCATTATTTTTATATCCTCTACACCTCAGTGGCAGAGGGTATATATATGTTTGTCATTCCGTTTGTAACGCATCGAAATAAATTCCTGAGACCCCAAAAATATATATTTTCTTGATCCTTATAACAAGGGAAGTTGATTTACCGATGACTGTCTGTCCGTCTGTCCGTCTGTCTGTGGACATCACGATCACGCCATCAATATCTAAGCTAGACCGCTCGTTTTTGTATAAAATCGTTTACTAGCATCCCAAAGGAGTTGCTGTTATAAATCGTCAAAATCGGTTTAAGGGTTCACGAGCTATAAATGAAATTTTGAAAAACTCTTGAAAAAATAAAATTTTTCAGTGTGTTTGTTGTTTTTCTTAAGATATGTTGTTTATGTTGTAATTCTTCGTATTGTTGAAGTCATTACAGTTGTGTGTATATTAATACTGCACGTGTCACATTGGCCTAAGCGAGTTTTACCACATATTTTTTTATCATTAAAATTAAATATTAAAAATTAATAAAAATAAAAAATGGAAAATGAAAAATGAAAAATGAAAAATGGAAAATGAAAAATGAAAAATGAAAATTGAAAATTGAAAAATGAAAATTGAAAATGGAAAATGCGAAATGATAAATGGAAAATGAAAATGAAAAATAAAAATGAAAAATTGAAAATAAAAAGTGGAAAATGGAAAACGAAAAATTTAGAATGGAAAATGAAAAATTAAAAATGGAAAATGAGAAATGGAAAATGAAAAATTAAAATTGAAAAATGGAAAATGGAAAATGAAAAATGGAAAACGGAAAACGAAAAATTAAAAATGGAAATTGAAAAATGAAAAATGAAAAATCAAAATTGAAAATTGAAAATTGAAAAATGAAATATGGAAATTGAAAAATTAAAAATGAAATATGGAAAATGAAAAACGAAAAATTGAAAATAAAAAATGGAAAAGGGAAAATGGAAAATGAGAAATGGAAAAAGGAAAATGAAAAATGAAATATGAAAAATGAAAATGAAAAATGGAAAATGAAAAGTGGAAAATGGAAAATTAAAAATTGAAAATGGAAAATGAAAAATGGAAATTGAGAAATGGAAAATGGAACATGAAAAATGAAATATGGAAAATGGAAAATGAAAAATGGAAAATGGAAAATGAAAAATGCAAAATGGAAAATGAAAAATTAAAAATGAAAAACGACAAATGGAAAATGAAAAAATGGAAAATGGAATATGGAAAATAAAAAATGAAAAATAAAAAAAAAAAATGGAAAATTAAAATTGAAAATTGAAAAATGAAAAATAAAAAAAAAATGGAAAATTAAAATTGAAAAATGGAAAATGAAAAATGGAAAATGAAAAATGGAAAACGGAAAACGAAAAATTAAAAATGAATAATGAAAATTGGAAAATGAAATATGATAAATGGAAAATGAAAAATTGAAAATGAAAAACGGAAAATGGAAAATGAAAAACTTAAATTAAAAATGGCAAATGGAAAATGAAAAATGAAAAACGACAAATGCACGTGTCACATTGGCCTTAGCAAGTTTTACCATATATTTCTTTATCATTAAAATTAAATATTAAAAATTAAAAATTAATAAAAATAAAAAATGGAAAATGAAAAATGAAAAATGGGAAATGAAAAATGGAAAATGAAAAATGAAAAATGGAAAATGGAAAATGGAAAATGGAAAATGAAAAATGGAAAACGGAAAACGAAAAATTAAAATTGAAAAATGAAAAATCAAAATTGAAAATTGAAAATTGAAAATTGAAAATTGAAAATTGAAAATTGAAAATTGAAAATTGAAAATTGAAAATTGAAAATTGAAAATTGAAAATTGAAAATTGAAAATTGAAAATTGAAAATTGAAAATTGAAAATTGAAAATTGAAAATTAAAAATGAATAATGAAAATTGGAAAATGAAATATGATAAATGGAAAATGAAAAATGAAAAATGAAAAATTGAAAATCGAAAATGGAAAAGGGAAAATGGAAAATGAGAAATGGAAAAAGGAAAATGAAAAATGAAATATGAAATATGAAAAATGAAAAATGAAAAATGAAAATGAAAAATGGAAAATGAAAAGTGGAAAATGGAAAATGAAAAATAGAAAATGGAAAATGAAAAGTGGAAATTGAGAAATGGAAAATGGAACATGAAAAATGAAAAATGGAAAATGGAAAATGGAAAATGAAAAATGGAAAATGGAAAATGGAAAATGAAAAATGCAAAATGGAAAATGAAAAATTAAAAATGAAAAACGACAAATGTAAAATGAAAAAATTAAAAATGGAATATGGAAAATAAAAAATGAAAAATAAAAAAAAATGGAAAATTAAAATTGAAAATTGAAAAATGAAAAATGGAAAATGAAAAATGGAAAACGGAAAAGGGAAAACGAAAAATTAAAAATGGAAAATTAAAAATGAATAATGAAAATTGGAAAATAAAATATGATAAATGGAAAATGAAAAATTAAAAATGAAAAACGGAAAATGGAAAATGAAAAACTTTAAATTAAAAATGGCCAATGGAAAATGAAAAATGGAAAACGGAAAACGAAAAATTAAAATTGAAAAATGAAAAATCAAAATTGAAAATTGAAAATTGAAAATTGAAAATTGAAAATTGAAAAATGAAATATGGAAATTGAAAAATTAAAAATGAAAAATGGAAAATGAAAAATGAAAAATTGAAAATCGAAAATGGAAAAGGGAAAATGGAAAATGAGAAATGGAAGAAGGAAAATGAAAAATGAAATATGAAAAATGAAAAATGAAAATGAAAAATGGAAAATGAAAAGTGGAAAATGGAAAATGAAAAATAGAAAATGGAAAATGAAAAATGGAAATTGAGAAATGGAAAATGGAACATGAAAAATGAAAAATGGAAAATGGAAAATGGAAAATGAAAAATGGAAAATGGAAAATGAAAAATGCAAAATGGAAAATGAAAAATTAAAAATGAAAAACGACAAATGGAAAATGAAAAAATTAAAAATGGAATATGGAAAATAAAAAATGAAAAATAAAAAAAAATGGAAAATTAAAATTGAAAATTGAAAAATGAAAAATGGAAAATGAAAAATGGAAAACGGAAAACGGAAAACGAAAAATTAAAAATGGAAAATTAAAAATGAATAATGAAAATTGGAAAATGAAATATGATAAATGGAAAATGAAAAATTAAAAATGAAAAACGGAAAATGGAAAATGAAAAACTTTAAATTAAAAATGGCAAATGGAAAATGAAAAACGACAAATGGAAAATGAAAAAATGGAAAATGGAATATGGAAAATAAAAAAAAAATGGAAAATTCAAATTGAAAAATGAAAAATGGAAAATGAAAAATGAAAAATGGAAAACGGAAAACGAAAAATTAGAAATGGAAAATTAAAAATGAATAATGAAAATTGGAAAATGAAATATGATAAATTAAAAATGAAAAACGGAAAATGGAAAATGAAAAATTTTAAATTAAAAATGGCAAATGGAAAATGAAAAATTAAAAGTTAAAAATGAAATATGAAAAATGGAAAGTGGAAAGTGGAAAGTGGAATATGGAAAATGAAAAATTGAAAATAAAAATACAACAATGAAAAATGAAAAATGAAAAATGGAAAATGAAAAATCGAAAATGAAAAACGGAAAATGAAAAATGAAAACTGGAAAATGAAAAATGAGAAATTAAAAATAAAAAACTAAAAATGAAAAACGAAAAACGAAAGATGAAAATTTAAAAGTGAAAAATGGAAAATGATAAAAAAAATGAAAATTGAAAATGAAAAAGGTGGAGGTTATCAATGATTCGGCCCAGCCGAATTTCACACTCTTAGTTGTTTTTATTATTTTTGAAAAAATTAAATTTGAGTAAGTATTTTTATAGCTCAAAATACTTTTCGTAACTTTTTCTATATTTTTAAGGTTTATCTTTGGTGGCTGAAATCGATTGTGGGTAAGATATTAGGATATGAAAATTAATTTTTTTTTGAGAAAAAAAAACATTTTTTTGAAAAAATTTCATCCCATACAAGATCGATTCCAGTATTTATTTTCCGCTTTCGGTGAAACGTTTTCTTAACGATTTGATTGCAAAAATGTTTCATTAGGTTCATTGTAAATCTTTTATGAAACTAGTGAAACCAAAATAGAAGATTAGGTTAACTTTTTTAATCTGTTAAAAAAATGTTTACGTTTTTGCGGAGTTAACCATAAATGTTATGTAAAATGTTATGTAAAATTATATTTTTCTCTATAGTTAGTGAAAGTAGTTTTTCACCCAAAACAAAATACTGACACTAATTTCTTTACAGGGTTATTTGGGAAGAAAAAATTGCTCTACAGGCATTGGACATAACTAACAATATAACTGCTTCCAATAGCACATCTCATATTTCAAACGATGTTGATATTCATGCTGAGGAGAGGCAAAAAATGATTATCATTTATTCGGGTGTATTGGCTGCCACCCTTATTGTTTATATTCTACGTACTTTTGGTTTCTTCCGCATGTGTTTGCAGATTTCAATACAAGTGCATGATCGTCTCTTCCAGGCCATATCGAGTACTTTCATGTTATTTTTTAATACAAATCCATCTGGTCGTATTCTCAATCGCTTTGCTAAAGATGTCCGAACATTGGATGTTGATGTACCACGTAACCTTATCGATGTTTTAGCGGTAAGTTATAACAGAGAGATGGCTTTAATTTAAATTTAAGATTCTAAGCTCCAATATATATTGTATATGGGAATGTCAATTAATTCTCTCGAAAACTTAATTTATATTAATGAGTACTGGAAAAGGTGCAGATGAAAGCTCATGTACCATTATAAATAAAAGATTTTGTGAAGTAGTTGGATTAAAATTTCAAAGATACAAAGATGTAAAAATATGTAAGAAATTTAAATAAGGTTTTCAGATAGATTTGATAGCAAATAGTTTAAAGTGAAAATGTCACTTAATATTCGATACCAAAAACTTATGGGCATGTTTATACGATAGACGAAACGAAGATATTATATAAGAAATAATTAAGAAAATTATAGTCGGTCTAGACTGACTAAGTAATGATCCTATACAATACGTTTAGAGATGTGGTCTTAGGTTTAACAAATTCGGCATCGAAATTAAGCATAAATCAAATCTGCGTGGAATTTTTATTAATTGTTTTGCCAATTAGATCTGAAAAAGCTAATATCGTATTCTACACTTATAAGGGGCCTAGGTCGAACAATGGACCGATCCTGACCAGATTTGGTAAAGTCACTTATTTTTTGCAAAAGCATGTATAAACAAAATTTCAGAAAAATCTGTGCAATATTTTGTTTGTTTTGTTGACAGATTTCTGTGAAGATCTGGAAGCAGCTTTATATGGGGTTATGACTATGTCCTGCAGGTTTTGTTTTATGACTATTAGACATAAATATAATAGACATGCATAAACACAATTTGATCAAGGTCTGTATAATAATTTGGATACTATGGCAATTTAAGTCGAATAAATAGTGGTTATTTGTATGGGGACTACGTCTGAGGATGCATGGAGTTTCACCATTTTCAATAGAGTTTGTTTTGTGACTGATAAGAAGCTTGCGTATATACAAAATTTCATCAAAACCGATACATATTTGCGACCTGTAGTTCGATTATAAAGTTTATATGGACGGACGGATGGACTAACATCGCTAAATCGCTAAATCGGCTCAGAAAGTGATTCTGATCGGTATAACAAAAGATATAGTTCAAACATTTTTGGTAGTTACAAATATCAGCACTAAATCATTACATAAACAAGTAAGAAAATTATAGTCGGTCTGGACCGACTATACGATACCCTATACAATGCGTTTAGAGACCCTATCTCTTAGGCCCAACTAACTGGATATAGAAAATAAGCATAAACTAGATTTGAGTGGGATTTTTATTAATTTTTTTGGCTGCAGATATGAAAAAGTTCATATCGGATGCCAGATCTATATGGCGACTAAGCCCAAAAATGGAATGATCCTGACTATGTTTGGTAAAGTCTCTTGTATTTTGCAAAAATATATACAAACAAAATTTGAAAAGAATCCGTGCAATATTTTTGTTTTTTGATAGATTTAAGTGAAGATCGGGAACCAGCTCTATATGGGGCCTATGACTAAGAGTTGGCCCATAGGGATAATTTTTAGGCTACTCATTAATGGATGTAATAAACGCATATAAACCCAATTTGAGTAAGATCTCTGTGACAATTTGGATCATATGGCAATTTATATCGATTTCATAGGGGTCATTTGTATGGGGGCTAGGTCTGAACCTGGGCCGATGCTCACCAATTTCAATAGAGTTTATCCCATGGCCGATAAAAGCTTATATGCCCAATTTAGTAAAAATATATTCATATTTGCGACCTGCAGTTTGATTACAAAGTTTACATGGACACACAGACGGACGGACGGACGGACGGACGGACGGACATCGTTAAATCGAATCAGATAGTGATTCTGATTCGATCGGTATAATAAAAGATGGGTCTAGGTCAAATATTGTTGGTAGTTACAAACAGCAGCACAAAGTCATTATACCCAAACCTCATAGTGGTATATGGTATAATCAGCCGCTTTGTGGATAGGATGTAATGATTTTGAAACGGATTAATTTCTAATTCAATCACAGAAATGATAAAGATCGAAAAATGATTTTTTATTTTTGTATTTCTAAAAAGAGAAAATAATAAAGTATTAGAAAATATTATTTTGGAATTATTTTCGTACAATTTTTCGTGTTACGGAAATAGGAACTGTATATCTAACTTCAATGGCTTACCCTTTCAGTTAATCGATAGCAATAGCAAAATTTTTCAAAACTATTATTTTATCTTATAATATTAATAAGCAAAGCAACTTCTTGTGGCATCTTCTAAACTATCAGTTACCAAGCGATTTTGACAGAAAATGTACCATTTGAAAGATATTTTCTGATAGATGTGCACCATCTTTACAGATGTACACCATCTGGTACATTTTTTTGGATTAATAATCATGTAAAGTTGCTACTATCACATACATAAACAAGTAAGAAAATTATAGTCGGTCTAGACCGTTCATCCCATGGCCGATAAAAGCTTATATACGAAATTTCATCAAAATATATTCATATTTGCGACGTGCAGTTTGATTACAAGGTTTACATGGACACACAGACGGACGGACGGACATCGTTAAATCGAATCAGATAGTGATTCTGATTCGATCGGTATAATAAAAGATGGGTCTAGGTCAAATATTTTTGGTGGTTACAAACAGCAGCACAAAGTCATTATACCCAAACCACATAGTGGTAAAGGGTATAAACACATATTTAACCTTCAAATAAAAAAGTATACAATGCTGTGTGTGTGTGTTTATGAATTGGATAAAATTGATTAGCATAACTTTAGGCTCGTATAAAAGTATTAAATTAAAGTAATAAAATATTATCTTCTGTGTGTTCAATAAATATTTATAATAAAATTTACTGAATTTTGTTTCAAAATTTACAATTTAATGAACTTTGTTTAAATATTTTTATATTTTTATTTTTTATATATTCTATATACATATAAAAAAAATAAATCATTGATGAAAAAAATTTAGTGAAAAAGTAAAATTTCTTAGAATTTGCACTCGAATTTCGAGTGCTGGCAATGCTATTTCAAATTAATATAAAACTCGTATAATGAATTTTTAATATTCCCCATTTTTTCTAAATCAAATAAAAATTTAAATAATTAGGAATGGTTTTTATTTTTTTTCTTTTTGTCAAAGTTAGTTCATAAAATTTTCAAATGGCTATTAGTCTAGATATTCAAACACTCAAGTTGTTTCTTTTTGCTGGCACCGATTAGGCCGCGGTTTTTTTATTTTATAATTGTTTTAATATTTCTAGTTTAGTTTAAAAAAATCTCATTGTAAAGTTTTATAAAACTTCCACAGTTCTTCCATAGAAACCATACACAGAATGCCTATCACTAGGAGGCGCTATTTGTCCTGTCCAGGCAATTAGAGATATTCATATTAATTTTTATTCGATTTTAGCGATAGCACATTTCACCATTTTTGTCGTAGGGTAACAACTCAGTATAAAATCTATATGCAATATCGGTCTCCAACCCCATATTTCAGAAAGTCAATTATAGCAGAAATGAAAACTTTACTACATAGGCGGGATCGTAGCAATGGGCGTGCACCCTTAAATAATGTAAATATTCAATGCCATATATCCGGAGTACTGTAGCTTCAAAAGCCCTCGAACTTTGTGTGAGTTTATAAGTTATTAATGTGAGTAGTTGCCAAAAAAATGGACGGGGACGGTACAATGGGCGTGGCACCTCCTATGCAAAAATTACTATGAAAATTAAAGTCTGGAACTTTTGACAAGTACATTAGTCGTGAAATATATGGGCGAAATCGCCAAAATAAAAAATTAAAAAAAAAAATCGCCGAAAAATTTGCCAGAACCGAAGTTTTCGAATACAAAAAGTTGCAAAAAACAAATATCAACATAAACAAATATCGCTAAAGCCTAAAATCGACAATATCAAGACTCTCTAAAATAAAAATCGCTTAAATCAAAAATTACAAAAAACCAAAAATCGTCAAAATCAAAAAAACTATAAAACAAAATCGCCAAAGTCAAAAATCGCCACAAAAGAAAATCGCAAATAACAAAAATCGCCCAAATCAAAAATCGCCACATTCAAAAATCGCTTTAATTAAAAATTTACTAACTCCGAAAATCGCAAATAATACAAAACGCAAAAAATAAAACACGTCAAAATCAAAAATCGCCAAAACCGTTAATCGCTAATAACAAAAATCGCCAAATCAAAAACACGTAAATAGTCAAAACACGCAAAAAACAAAAATCGAGAATAGTCTGCCCATCCGTCTGCCCGTCCGTTTGTCCGTCCATCTGTCTGACTGTCCGTCCGTCTGTTTGTGTGCCCATATACACCTTTTGATCAAACTACAGGTCGCAAATATGAATATATTTTTATAAATTATGGTATATACATTTTATTGGCCATAGGATGAACTAGTTACCTGCTTTTTTGTTTTGCTTTGTACAATTTTCTTATTTCTTTGTTTAGTCTATACAAACACAAAATTCACATCTTGCAAAAATTCGGCTAAAATCAGAAAAAAATATTTGAAACATAAATTTCTATTTAAAAATCTTGATATAATCCGAATAAAATGTTTCTTTGACGATATGAAATTTGGTGCTGACATCGTTCGCGTCATTTTTACCTGGGTAGCTTTAATTTTTCTAATGTTTTAAAAACTCAAATTTTTTAAATTTTGCTATCTTTTCCACTTTTTAGCTTAGCTTAAATTATACTTATGTATGTATGTATGTAGTATATTCACAATACATTATCAATACTAACTTTGCCTTTAGTTTTCCTAACTAAAGTTTATATTTCAAAACTAATTTTATATAAGTTATCAAAAGTTTCAGAAAGGTTAAATACTTTTAGCATTGTGCTCGTAAATTATTCAAAATAATATTATGAGAAAATATTTAATTAGTTAAAAATTTAAAGTGAATTTTATTTATCCTTTACCTTTTTAATTTATAATTTTAGTTCATAATTGATATCTCTGGTGTATTGATAATAGTGGCCATATGCAACTATTGGTTGCTTATACCATCAGCGATATTTGTAATCGCTCTTATTGTCATACGGCAAATTTATGTCAGTACAAGTCGCAGTATTATCCGCTTGGAATCTATTTGTAAGTTGTACCACAACTAAATTGAAATTGTTTTAATAATTGTGTTTCATTTCCAGCACGCAGTCCGATTTATTCGCTAACAAATCAAACTTTTCAAGGTCTAACCACAATAAGAGCTCTAGAAGCTGAAAAAGTTTTGCAAAGTGAATTCTACGATCATCAAAATTCAAATACATCAGCTCTGTTCTTATTGTTATCATCTACCAGAGCTTTTACCATGATGACAGACATTTTGTGTGTCTGTTACATAGCCATAGTTACATATAGTTTCCTTTTACTGCGCTCTCAGTTTAATAGTGGTGATGTGGGTTTGGCAATATTACAATCGTGTGCCTTGGTTGGTATGTGCCAGTATGGTATACGTAATTCAGCCGATTTGGAAAATCAAATGACCAGCATGGAACGTGTTTTGGAATATGTTAATCTACCATTAGAAACAGCCTTAGAAAACAAGAAAGAATTAAAGGCCATAGAGAAATGGCCCAACAAAGGGCAAATAGAATTTATTAATTTCAATTTGAAATATAGTCCAACAGGAGATTATGTATTGAAAAATCTTAATTTTATCATAGAATCCAAGGAAAAGATTGGTATAGTTGGTCGCACAGGAGCGGGAAAATCATCCATAATACAATCTCTCTTCCGTTTAGCGTATAATGAAGGTGTCATACTTATTGATAATGTTGATATTGAGACAATCGCTTTATATGATTTAAGAAGTAAAATTTCGATTATACCACAGGATCCGGTGTTGTTCTCTGGTACTTTACGTTACAACCTGGATCCTCTCGAGAAATATAGCGACAACAAAATGTGGCTGGCTTTAGAAGACGTTGAACTAAAAGATCATGTTAAAAACTCAATGGGTGGTTTAGACTGTTTAATGTCAGATGGTGGTGCAAACTTCAGTGTGGGCCAAAGGCAGCTAGTATGCCTGGCTAGAGCTTTATTGAGGCAAAATAAAGTATTAATATTGGATGAAGCTACCGCTAATGTAGATCCAATGTAAGTTTCAGAATTATTATACCAATTTTCGTAATTTATTTTGATTTTATATCTATTTTTGATTTTTAGTACTGATAATCTTATACAAAATACGATACGCAATAAATTTGCAGAATGCACAGTACTGACAATAGCCCATCGTTTGCATACTGTTATGGACAGTGATCGTATTTTAGTAATGGATGCTGGCCAAGCTGTTGAGCTAGGCCATCCTTATGAATTGCTAAAGAAACCCAATGGTGTATTACGTAGTTTAGTGGACGATACTGGCGCAGAGGTCAGTGCAGCTCTTCATCAAGCAGCCGAAGAGAAATATAAGTCTAAAAAACATTTCTTTGTCGCAAATAGATAGTTTCGCGAGACTTTAGTTTAATAATAAAATCAGTAACAATAAAAGATCTTTGGGCATAACTTTTTTTTATAACAGACTTCATAATTAAGAAAATTTAATAAAAAAATTTTATTCGGATAACTCAGCCGAAAGAATTTCCTTTTGCAATCACGCCTGCATTAGTAGATACATATACAATTTTAAAAAGCGAGGCCATCATTAGCATACAAACATATTAATGTATTTTTAATACACGATCACGAAATCCAGCTTTCATATCACAAATAATGTAATTTATGTAAAAATTTGTATTTCTTTTTCAAATCTTTAATGGTTTTCCTATGTATCGCCCGTTGAATTTGTTAGTTTATGTGTTATTTAAAAAAGAAGAACAAAATGTATTAGTGTGGTTAAAAATACGGGGATTAAACTGAAAAATCTTCCAGTTCCTTACAAATTCTTGAAACATTCTGGAGCATTATTAAACTTAATTGCAAACCCAAAAGATTTCTAGCATTCTGAAGTCTATTTCCATGGTGTTAAGGTAAAACTGCTCAAAAGAGGCTTATTCAATGAAAATCTAAAATTTTTATACTTCAAAATCTCTCAGATATGATTTCACTGTATAAAATTATATAAAAGTGATATTTTGCATGAGGTGGTCCATGCTAAAAAGAAAATTTGTGTAATATTAAAATTAAAATTTATGCAACTATTAGGAGCAAAAATCTTTATTCGATCTTCCAAAAAAAGCTAGAAAGCCTGTAGTCACTAAATTCAATAAAAATTTGTCATCTGTAAATTGTAAATTCGAACTCGGCATTACTATTCTTAAAGATATCAATACCGTTAATCCTAGAAAATTGTCAGTGTATATTGACATTCATCACTGCCTCATTGATATGGTCAATGTGTAACGAGGCACAGTGCACTTTTATTCTCAGCTGAGTGATAAAAAATCGGTAAGAAAATAAAAATTTGTTGATGATTTTTTTATTTTAAGCATCGAAGTTTATGTCTTTGAGTTTTTCAAATCTTTATTGGTTGCGAAGATATTCGATTTCAAAGTCAGTTAAATTAAATACAAATTTAAAAAAAAATTTTTTTGAAAAAATTGTCATTTTTAATGATACCCTCCTACCAATCGGCTATAGATATTTGATTGATTTTTTTTTGTTTGAAAGATACATTTATTTTTTGCAATATATGTAAGCTAAGTTACTAACTTGGGATGGTTTAGCTTTTCGAATTTAGCTTATAAAAAAAACTTTTTACATAATTTTCAAACTTTACCTAAGCTTTTAACTATTGTGCGGTTTTAGACCTTACCATGAAAATTTGCTCTAATATATCATATATGTTCAATAAAATATTCAGCTGCGCACTATGGCAAACTTGGATGTTAGAGTGGTTCAAACTAAATTTTTCATAATATTTATACCCTATACCACTATGTGGTTTGGGTATAATGACTTTGTGCTGCTGTTTGTAACATCCAAAAATATTTGACCTACACCCATCTTTAATTATACCGATCGAACCAGAATAACTATCTGATTCGATTTACCGATGTCCGTCCGTCCGTCCGTCCGTCTGTGTGTCCATGTAAAGCTTGTAATCAAACTGTAGGTCGCAAATATAAATATATTTTGATGAAATTTGGCATTTATTCTTTTATCGGCCATGGGATGAACACTATTGAAATTGGTGAGAATCCGTCCATGTTCAGACCTAGCCCCCATACAAATGAGCCCTATAAAATCAACATATATTGCCATAAGATCCAAAGTATCATACAAATCTTAGTCAAATTGGGTTTATATATATATATTACATTCATTAATCAGTAGTCCAAAAATGATCCCTATTGTACAACTCTTAGTCATAGGCCCCATATAGAGCTGCTTCCCTATCTTCACTTAAATCTATCAAAAATCAAAAATATTGCACTGATTCTTCTCAAATTTTGTTTGTATATATTTTTACAAAATGCAAGAGACTTTACCAAACATGGTCAGGATCGGTACATTTTTGGGCCTAGTCCGCATATAGATATAACATCCGATAAGAACTTTTTTATATCAGCAGCCCAAAAAATTAATAAAAATCCCACTCAAATTTGGTTTATGCTTATTTTCTATATCCAGTTAGTTGGGCCAGAGAGATAGGGTCTCTAATCGCATGGTATAGGGTATCGTATAGTCGGTCTAGACCGACTATAATTTTCTTACACGTTTGAATTTAAAATTGGTTAAAAATATACTGTAAACTAAAAAAAATGTTCTTTATTTTTAATCAGAATGCTTTGTTAAAGTTGTGAACGTCAAAACAGTTTGATATTGTTTTATAAACAAATAAAGTATAAATCTAATTTTCGTAAATCTTATTGCTAATATTTCTATTACTTTTTTTAACGTTGAACAAAAACCTTCAT
Source organism: Cordilura impudica (assembly GCA_963682025.1). Classification (NCBI taxonomy): domain Eukaryota; kingdom Metazoa; phylum Arthropoda; class Insecta; order Diptera; family Scathophagidae; genus Cordilura; species Cordilura impudica. The sequence goes on along the minus strand of OY821519.1, from coordinate 67,631,511 downwards.
TAATTTTTGTTAATATACATTAAATACTTTCCTACAATGGGTAAATTTAATATATTAGTAAAAGATCTTTGTGAAGAATGTTTTCAAATACACTCAGAACAAACAAGTTTACTGTCTCGAAACTTGATTTTTAATAACTTGCTTGTAAGAGTTTTTAAAAAAATTGGTATAAATACCAAAAATAAAGAATGTAATAAAGATGTGCTTTTTAACTTCGTTAGAAGATTCTCAGAATATTGGATAAAAAGCTCTCGTTCTAAAAATGTATTTTTAAAAATATATGGGAATAGCATTTGGCTTGCTAGTTCGCTAAATTTAAAAAAAAAAATGTTGGAGAATCGGTGTCACTGCAAGTTGAAAAAAATTTGGATTCAGCAAAAAGAAAACGTGGCAGACCACAAAAGTCACACTTAAATTCACGACGCTCAATTAAATGCAGAAAAGTATATGCTCTGGCAGAATGTGTAAGTTTAGAGGGAACCTGTGAAATATTAAAGCGTGAGTTGCGAAGGCAGGTGGAATATGAAAAGGTCTCTCTGGTGGAGTCTGAGGTTAATGCAAGACTGAAAAAAGCAATCAAAAACCCGAACAAATCTGTAGTGAATTCACAACTTCAGAATTTCTTGCACTATATATTGACCTGGACTTGTCATAGCGACAGTACAAAATGTTGCGTTCGGCTTCTTAAAAAAATTTACAGAGGATTACCGTCTCTCGAAAAACTTACCGACGAAAAAAATGCTTGCGTTCCAAAATATATGGCAGTTGATGATACTTCTGCCTGTTTTCCGTTGCAATCTTCCTTGGACCGTACCGCCAAACGAATTTTTGAAACCTTGGAATTTGATACTCAAGATAAATATTATTCTTCCAGCATGGTTCTTTATACCAAATGGGGTTGTGATGGCTCATCTGGTCAGAGTCAATACAAACAAAAATTGGTAAGTATAACCTAAATCAAACAGTTTCATATCTACATATACTTCGGTTTATAGATGAGCACCACTGTGATTCATATATGTTTATGATATCAATGGTCCCACTTCGATTAACTGAAGAAGTTACAAGTATATCAAATGAGCATGGAAATTATGTTGAACTTTGGAGAAATCAACGACCATCATCTGTACAGTATTGTCGTCCAATTGAATATTCGTATTCGAAGGAAACCAAGGAACTTATTGTGGAAAAGTATAATTTTATATCAGAAGAAATAAAGACTCTCACAGATACAGTTTACACAAAAAAACAAGGTTCGGAAAATAAAATTCGGCACAATTTCAAATTTACAATGGTAGATGGAAAAGTTGCACAAGCTCTAATAGGTAAAAAAAGTATATTTCTGCTAAACTTACAACTGTTACATTTTCTGTTTTCGGTTTTATGCTCAAGACACAAATCATCTACATCGTGCACTGTCTGTCATGCTAAACAAAGTGATTTTAGCAAATATATTGAAACACCAGAACATAATGAAATTGAGAGAATGTACGAGTTAGGATTATTACCACTGCATTCGTTTTATGGAGCATTGCTTAAAGATTGCGTATGACTTAGAATTTCAAAAATATAAGGAAAATACACCAGATTTTGAGAAAAAACATTTAAAGAGAAGCAGAAAATAAAAACCCAACTAAGAGCTGACGAAAAAAAAGAATACAGGAGCAGTTCAGAGAAGTTACTGGTTTGAGAATTGATTATCTACATCACGGATTTGGAAACACTAATGATGGTAACACTGCCAGAAGATTTTTTGATAACATTGATGATACAGCATCTATAACAAAAATTGATAAAGCTCTATTGTGTAACTTTAAAAAGTTGCTGACTTCTATAAATTCACATAATGTTATTGATTATGAAAAGTTTGGTAAATTCGCTTTGGAGACACTTAAACTTTATAACAGTTTATATGTAAGCTGGAGAAAATTATCGCCAACTGTGCATAAGGTACTATGCCATGGTGAGAATATTATAAAATATCATATCTTTCCCATTGGCGAAATGTCAGAAGAGGCTCAAGAAGCTAAAAACAAAGAATATAAAGAATATAGACTTAGACATACAAGAAAGTGCAGCAGAAAATATCAGAACCTGCATTTAATGAAAATGTTACATATCTCTTCAGATCATTTAATCACATCACTAAGATCTTGAAGGTCTTGTAGTTTAAATAAAAAAAGAAATTCACTACATTTTAAGTATTTTTTTATGTTGTTTTTTTTTATTTCAATGTCTTAGGTAAAAATATACATATATTTAAGGATGTTTTTTTTTTAATGAATTCTAATCAACCCGAATCACCCCAGATGTATATTTTGTGTTTTTTTCTTTTCTATATCAGTCGAAACGGACAAAAATTATTTTTTATGCAAATCGGAGATGTTACCGTATGGTAGCTTTGGGCAGATTCGGGTTAAATTGTTTATACATTTTGTGAAATGTTGACGAAATTTTTTTTAATGTAACTAAGTGCGTTCAACAGACAATTGAGCTGTTTAATATATTAAAAAAAATTTCACATTGGGTCGTTTTGACCCCATGAGCATACAAGGATTAAATTGTCACAAAATCGATAGGTAATTTAACAGACAATAACGCAAAAAAACGCGACAAAAAATTTTAAACCGTTCAATAATTATCGATTTTTGATCACTCACACCCCCTAAAAAAGGGCACTGTGCGCTGTATGAGCATACAAAAAATTACAATATATTTACGAAAAAATGAAAAAAAGCAAAATCTAAAAAAACATAAAATCACAAAAAACGCAAAAACGTAATACCGTATAAAATCAAAATCGAAATCACAAAGAACTCAAAATCGCTAAAACGTTAAACAACGAAAAAATATATAATCACTAATTCCCAAAAACGTATAAATGCAAAAATCCAAAAAATGCTAAAAATTCAAAAATTTTTGATGAAAACGTTGTCAAGTATCGGCATTACCAATGGCGTGAATAGGTTTTATGTAACATAAGGATCATTAAATTCCTTAGCCCAACGTTTTATAGAACATAAAGTACCATTTGCCATATTAACATGCATTATTACATAAGAATTATCGAAGCAAACTCCGAAATCTATGAATGGGGTAACTGAATTTAGTTTTGTGTCATGGATGACATAGTCGTTCGAAGATGGCGAATATCTAGAGAAGGTCATAGACTGATATTTCTTTAGATTTAATTCCGTCAAGTTCACATTACACTATTTAAGACTGACTGGAGACGTATACTGTCTTCATTGTTTATGAGGGATTGTTAAATGAACTTTTCATACTTTTTAAACTGTTGGGAACAGTAGGGTAATAAGTTTTTGCAATTTTTGCAAATATCAAATTCTTAATCGCATAGCCGTATATACTATGAAAAAATATTAAGAAATGATGTACTACTTTTTCGCGATCGTTAAAAAAGTTCACGCACCAAATGATATGAAGTCTTGAATTTAAGTTCTTTTTTTAAGTATAAATAAATAACATTTATTGCAAAGTTTTTAGTATTTTCTTATAATTTCAATAATATTAAAAAAAAAAAAAAAAACGCACCATTTGGATGGAGGGCGGAAAAAAAATGCGATATTATGAGGCTATCTAGGGATATCTGGCCATAAGACATTGATAATTTCCATTAACTTACGATTATGAGGGTGTAATGTAAAAATAGTAGTCCTCAGCACCAAAAAACAAAAATTACCTATATTTTTGTTTGTTTTTTAGTTCCATTTTATTTCGTTTGGATTTTGATGATTTTATTTTTTACTTGCCATACGGGTGAGTATATTTTAAAAATTTCATTTCTCGATTTTTATTGGATAAAACATGTTTTAAAGAAGGTTTTGAAATTTTTATCACCAGTATTTTGATTATTAAACGTATATTGTTTGTATTATATCGATTCGATATTATCGAAGTTATTTCTTTTATTTAAATTTATCGTTCGTATTATTTAAAATTAAATCTAAAAAAGTACAACAGCTGTTCAAAAAAATTCAAGATTTTAAGATGCTTCAAAAAAATGTCGTGATATACAAAACATGGAATTATCGCTATCTGCGTTAAACAGAATGCCAAAAGAAAAATATATTATTGGAAGATTTAACGCCTTGACCGAAGATAAACAAAATAAAAAGGAATGGTATGTTAGCTTAATCAAATGAGCTCTGGATTAAGCTAAATATGGAATAAATTCAAATATATAATATAAATCGAAAAGTTGAAAAATTGATATTACTTTATCAAAAAAAGCTAAAACGTCTTAATGGTAATAACTGTAGTAAAATATTTTATATAACAACCGTAGCAGACGAACTAGAATCTGAACCACAACTCCTTTCTGATTCAGATTCATCAACAATGTCTTATAGTGATGATGATGATAAAGAGGACATTGATTTCACACCTTCTGGTAGATCAAAACCTGTCAAATTGCTCATAAACCCAGCCGTTACCCTAGTTAATAATGCAAAATTGAGTACGACTAAAGCAAACAAGGTATGTAAACAATTAACTGAGTCGGGAATAGACATTTCAACACCTTCACAAGGTGGTACTTATAAAGCGGTAATAAAATCCGTAGAAAATTTAGAGGAATTTTACACAAGAACGCTGCAAAATGATGAATGGTGCCTACATTTCGGCAGAAAAAAATGGGTAAAAATTAAATACAGGTAATTGTCATTAAAAATCAGCGCAAAGAAATTAAATTAGCTGTACTAGTACTGGAAAATGGTCGTACTTTAACAATTTTCAGCGGTATCAAAGAAACCTTAAATAAATTCAATTTGTGGAGATCTATAGAAATGATAGTATGTGTCACAACAAGTGTTAACACTGGCATACTAAATGGTGTTTTTGCTCTTCACAAAAAGCATTGCCAATCAATTTTCTTACCGCCGCCACAATACATAGGGTGCCAGCATCATGCCCTGGATTTATTACTACGACATGTAATGGACGAGTTACTAGGTGGCACAACATCATCTCCAAGCATTGGTTACAAATTTATTTCGGAATTAATTAATTAATTAATTAAGCTACAGTCAAAATGATATTACTATAAAATGTATAAAGGTAAAATGGAGAGACGATAAGAAATTTTTATATGAACTTTGCAAAAGTTTTAGAACTACAATGAAAATGGAATTTTCTCTTATATGAACTTCAAGTCTTTACCACAAAAGAGCTATTTTCGCCATTATGGCATTTGTTCTCATTCCAAAATATCGGGAAATATTACAACCTATATGTGATTTTACATGTGATGCATGGTGCAATGTTTGGTTTTCCGATCACTGTTTCAACGAAAAAAATTTTCAATTTTAAACAACTCTTTAGTAAAATACAAAAAGGCCCATAAATATTTTCTTAAGCACTGGGTGAAAGAATCGTCAGCAATTCCGAATCAGAAGCGCAGTAATATAATTGCGGAACGTGCTATCAAAGTTGCGCAAGATATTTCTCCGCTATGTAAAACAACTCGTACTTCAAACTTAAAATTTATTTTATTTAACCAAAAAACTTAGTTATTTGTCATTGTTATATTGATATTTTTTAATTTGTATGTAACCATTAATGTCCCATATATACAATGTATATTGTAAACAATTTAAAAATAATTAAAAAAAAAACAAGTAAGAAATTATAGTCGGTCTAGACCGACTATACGATACCCTATACCATGGTTTAGAGACCCTATCTCTTCGGTCCAACTAATCTTTGATACCCTCCACCTCGGTTTGAGTTTTGATAATAAATGTAAACAAAATATTGGAAAGATATGCATGCGTTACCTATATGCATGCGTTTCCGGTTATATGACATAACTTCTCGTTTAATTTAGTTTTTGCTAATTAAATAGCTCGCCCTAACCTCCATTGCAAAGGTAATGGTTGTGTACGGTGGCTATATGCATTAAGTCGTGCTAATTGCAGACGGCTGTATAGTTTCTTTTAACTGGCGAAATATTTTTCCATTGCGGCCATATAGGTCGGATGGAGTAACAAAATAATAACCAAAAAAAGCTCTCTCAACTTTTTTATTAAAATATTGCCATATTTGGAAAACATAGAGAATAAATTTATAATAATAAATAATCAAATTAGGGATGCCAAACGCAAAAAACCAAATGTCCCAAACATTTTAAATTAAATAATTTGTTATCTTTATTTTCTGAAAAACTTCAAATATTCATCCAAAAAAAAATGTGAAAATTTGTATATAAATAACATTCCCATCAAATTGCGTTTATTTATGTAACAATTTTTATGTTCGCAATTCTTAAGTATCATTTGAGGTTTTATAAAATCCATTGAATTTAAATTAATGTTTTCTGTAGCCCGATTCTGTAAATTTCAACGATCCGACAATCGCAAAATATATCGACAGCTATTGTTGTTTGCACTAAGGATTAAGTGATTCACTAAGTACATACATCTGACAGTCGACAAATCTATTTTTCTATTTATTTAAATTGTAAATGAGTGGCATCTCTGTCAAAATAAGCGAAAAACAAAAAGAAGAATAGAAAAAAAAAATAATTACTTCGTGTTTGACAGGATGATTTTATGGTTGTGTTTATGGTTATGTTTAATATCTTTATTTTTTTAAACTAATATTTCTGTTTATTTATTTGAAAATGAAATAATGAATTGAATATGCTATTAAATTTTTTTATTTATATAAAAAATTTTTAATAGAAGCAAAATATTTTCACTATTTTATGATTTTTATTTATGTATGACGACATTTCAACCTAAAAGTTTTTATCGATTGAATAAACAACACAAAAATGGTTGTCGTTTAGATAACAACAACAGCTGACTTTAACAATAGCGAATATCGTTTAAAAATTTTACTGATAATTTTGCTCTTCTTTTTTTAACGATTCGACTATCGTTAAAAGAATTTACTGAAAAGCTATTAGTTTCTCATGAATGCCAATATTTTTTTTAATTGTAAACATATTTGGTGTTTTTTTTTTTGGTATTTGATGCAATCGATAAATTTAAAATTATTATATCCGACGTTTTGATATGATTTTCTGAAATTCAATTAAAATTTTCTAATTTATAATTGGAAATTTTAATTTCAGTTTTTAGAATTGATATTTTCTAAAATTGAATGGAAAATTTAAAAAGTGCAATTTTGTATTCATGTGAATAATAATGCTTTAGTAATTATAAAAAATTTTTAAAAATTAGATGTAATCGCAATCAGATATTTTGTAGATAAAGCAGAATAATAATTCTATATAACTATGTCGAACTGTTCTGAAAGCAAAAAACTCATTGAAGAACTCGGTAAGTCTATTTTGTAAAAAGACAACAAAAAGTTAATATGCCAAACTTATGTTCATATTTGTAAAAGAATAATGAAAAAACGTATGAAATAAAAGACCATCCGGTGTATACGGTATATTGACATTCATGTTAAAATAGAAATAACTATTGCAAAGCTAATTAGAACAAAAATTGTGGCGCCATCTACTGTGGCATAGTCACGCTGAGCAAAATGAAGTGACACTCTGTTAATGCAAAAGAAATGAATTTTCCCCACAACAAAATATTGCAGAATTTTATGTACATAAAATAATATACCGATTTATTTCTCACATCCTATTATTATGGATATACATATATAAAATATATGTATATTATTTGTATTATTTAATATGTGTATTTATGTATATGTAAATATTACACACAAAAAATACAACATCAAACGTTATTTTTGTGTTTTTCTCTTTAAATAAATTAATTTATAAAATTTTTTTTTGCTAAATTTACATTGTTTTTTTTTTTATTAACAACTAGGTATTTTAGCATTATTTGCTTTAGATGCTGCTGAATTTTTACTCCCTTGTCTGCTTGTCCAAAAAAATTTTGGATCGATTTAAACCCCTTTCCGGTGACCCAATCGATCTGAAACTTTGCAGGCAGGCTCGTGGCAATGACAGAAATGATTCAGTAAATTTTTTTAATGATGCCAAAACAATGGAAACTTTTAAATTTTTCTACCAGAGTTGATAAAAAAAAATATAACAGGGGTTAGTTTTTACTATACTATTGCCACAAGAACCACAAAAACAACAAGTCCAGCTATGACAACAATACAACATTTAGAATAACAACAAGAACAATATAGAAACATCATATTTTTAATATTTTTTTTTACTTTTTCAGAGATTTCCCTGGACCTGTTCCACCGCTTTTAATGATTTTTGAAACAGAAATCTTCCCATAAATTTTGTAAATCATACCTACTAAAAATGATCACTGTAGCTGCACTATTGAGGGCGTGATCGTGACAAGAACATCATAGAAAATTATATTTTTTCGAAACTTTTTTTAGTTCTTCATTCAAATCTCGGGCGCTAATTCACCACTTTGGACGATTTTAAACAGCAAACATCTCAGGATGTCAGTGAATCATTTTTTATGTCAACGAGCACCTTAGCTTCCCGATTGATGCCGTCATCGTGATTTCCACAGACGGACAGACGGACAGACGGACATCGCTTTATCAACTCCAGTTGTTATAAGGATCACAAATACATATATTTTATGGGGTCCAAGATTTTTTTTCTAATTATTACAAACGGAATGACAAACTTATATATACCCTCTGCACACTGGAGTGGAGGGTATAATAAGCAGAAACCAAATTTGAGTGACATTGTTATTAATTTTTTCGGCTGCAGATATGAAAAAGTTGATATCGGGTGCTATATTTATATGAAGACTAGGTCGAAAAATGAACCGATCCTGACCGTATTTGGTAAAGTCACTTATATTTTGAAAAAATATATACAAACCAAATTTGAGAAAAATCTGTGCAATATTTTTCTTTTTTAACAGATTTAAGTGAAGATCGGGAAGCAGCTCTATATGGGGCCTATGACAAAGAATTGTCCTTTAGGATTTATATTTGGGCTACTGATTAGTGGATATAATAAACACATACAAACCCAATATGACTGAGATCTATATGATAATTTGGATCTTATGACAATTTATGTTGATTTCATAGCGGTCATTTGTATGGGAACAAGGTCTCAACATAGACCGAATTTCACCAATTTCAACAGGGTTCATCCTATGGGCGACGAAATCTTACATTCCAAATATCATCAAAATATGTACATATTTGCGACCTGTAGTTTGAGTAGAAATTACATGGACACACAGACGGACGGACGGACGGACGGACGGACGGACATAGCTAGATCGACTCAGTAAGTGCTTCTGAGTCGATCGGTATAATAAAAGATGGTTAAAGGTCAAATATTTTTGGTAGTTACAAACAGCAGCACAAAGTCATTATTCCCAAACCACATAGTGGTGTAGGGTATAATAAAAACAATCTTAAAAGAGTTTTATAAATTGCATTCGGTGCGTGAACTTTTTTCACCATAGCGTGGTGCTACATCTAAGGATGAAATATGAATTAATGTCAGCCTTGGAATATCATTAGAATATCGTGTGCTGTTTAAAGTCATTGTGGAAAAAGTGGACGCAAAGAATTCAGTAAAAATACTTGCGATATCAATATCGTTTGACAACACGGTACCATTCAGTTTCTTAATGGTTGAATATCATGTACTGCTACGTTTAGAATTTACAAAGTTTCAAAACATTTTTCGATTTTTTCTAATATTTGAATTCAGTTCACTAAGATAACTATTGTTACATTTTTTATTTTTTAGGTTATGATGACCTCTAGCTAAAAAATATAGACCTTGATCAATTCGGTAATTACTCCTCTTAATTTTTTTTTCAATTTTTGAACCATGCTAGTGAGCTTGCGTTCAAGGAGCATTGGTTTTGCTGTACAGAAATGGGAAAATGCATACTAAATTATGGGAAAATGCCTGTTAAGTCTATAGGAAATGCATGTTAAATGGTAAAAATGCATGTCAATAAAAATTTGAAACGATCATATTTTATTAAGTAAGATTCATATATAAGTTGGCACAAACATACATTTTCATACTGTTGACAATTGTTTTTTATTTGTTGTTTTTTTGCAAGATTTTTCTATCTGCAGCTCTGAAAATCATTTTTCTTAATTTAGCATGCAATTTCCCTACATTTAGCATGCAAATTTTTCTCATTTTTAACAGAAAAATTCCCATTTTTAGCATGCATTTTCCCATAAATTTGCCCAAATTTAGCAAACATTTTGCCATTTTTGACATGCATTTTTACCATTTGGCATGCATTTCCCATAGACTTAACAGACATTTTCCCATAACTTAGCTTGCATTTTCCCACTTTTACCAAGCGCTTCCCTTAGTCCCGTTATCTATAATATTAATAGGCTAGGTGATTTCATGCGACCGATTTTTTGTTCTACCGTTTTATCCCGATTTTGACTAAGCATATATTATTTGAAAGGTTTTACCTTTGAGTCGTTTTGTAGATTTACAGATTTTTAAATTTTTTCCTTTTTTTGAGTAAATTGCATTTAAAGTTGCTACTAACACTTACATAAAATTATACATATGCTATGTGTGTTTTACTAAATTTGTTAATGTGTTTGTTAATGATTTTGTTATTTTCATTCACAATAACAATAAACCATAAAAGTGTTGGTTTGTGAATTGGCTAAATTGAAAAATAAAGCTGCCTAGAAATTGCACTCGAATTTCCAGTGCTGGAATATGCCAATTTTATATTAAAGGAACAGTTTTCGTTACACTTGTTTCTTATAAAAAGAGTGGAATAACTTATCATTGCTTCCATCGTGTGAAAATGAAATGATTTCATCCAGTTATAGTTAGACAGTAATTGAATTAACAATTGGCAGTTAGTTTAAGGTCTCTGTGGAATTGGTGTGGATATTAAAAGTATAGAATTATTGATCTTTATTACAATAATTACTTTTTATTTTTCGGTTTGAGATCATGTATGTATATAATTTCCAATAATAGAAAAGATAATTATTTGTGCAATGTGAGAGAAATAAAAAAAATATTTAAGACAAAGCTGGATGGGGTAGTCACTTTCGAACAACACGACTTGTTCATCTTCAGCATCCTTCTGCGTACAACTCTCTTACATTAAAAAATTATAAATCTAAAAGGTTTTTTATGTTAAAATGCAACTAAATTAAATATAAAATTTTAGTATTAGAAATAAAAATTCGGTTGTTAAATTGAATTTATTATTATTTTTTTTCATGTGTATTTTCTGAACAATCGATGTCATAATATTTCAATTACAATTTAATACATTTAGATTCTCCATATAAATCTATTAATGTTTTCTGAAAACAAACATATTCATCCGAGTTAAATTAGCTAAACTTTTTACATTAAATAAATTCTTTATTTATTCATTACAAATTTATTATTGCATAGTCATTCGCCGCCCGGAAAATGGTTAATACTTATTTATATGTGTCTCGTGTATGTACGTTGATTTGCTTCCAGCATTTTTATATCATTTCGTCTAAAAACCGAAATCCACTAAAAGACAATTTCAGTCGGTTTGTATTTAATTGCTAAAGTTTTTTAATTAAATTATTTTTTGCTTTTATTTATTTTTATATCCCTTCATGTATGTGGTATTTTGTTCACAATTTTCAGCGCCACCAGTGTATATAAAATTGCCATCTCATTTAGAAAGCAAGTTATATTAAAAATTACATATATTTTTTTTTATTTAGTTGTTGGTTTTCTTTACAAACAAATATATTGAAAACACTTAAGTTGAATTTCACATGAGTTTTTATGAATATATTTTGTTCATTTTACAATAAGGAATGTACAATTTTTTTCTGGTCACCCTAAGAAATAGGCTTGTGTAAAGTACTCAATATTCAATTGGTTTTAGAAGTTTTTTTTTGCAGATGTAATTTTCCATTGTATGGGCTGTTTGATTAATTATATATTTCTAAGCCAAAATAATTTTGATGACTGGTTAAATTTGTCATATGACAAAAATCAACTTTTACTTTAAGGCTGATTTTCTTCATGTAAGTGTCATCAATCTTTGAAAATTAATTTCAACATTTGTAAAAAAATTTCTAATTTCTCCCTTAGGGGCAATTTTTATTTACTGAAAAATGTGTCGAAAGCAATTTATTCTTAAGAACATAATTAGTTTAATACCCATATATCTCTGTGGTCAGTACATAAAAGGTTTATACTGATGCTTGTAACTATCGAGCTACCCAGACAAAATGGTACCACTTCAGGTTGGCCGCCAGACTTCGATAAAGAAAAATTTTAAAAATGATATCTGATGACTGAAATTGCGTGACCTAGCAGACACATCTAATGCGTAGTTCGAAAAGTGTAAAAAGTGTGCTCTAGATGTGTGCCGCGGTTGGTTACAATAGAACAAAATTCGAAGCGCCACATATTGGGATATTGGTATCAAAAACCCTATTTTTGGATCACTCAATTTCAACAATCTAATGATAAAATTCTGTAGAGAAATGTCTAAGTATGAAATGTGCATTTATGGTTTTTTAGAGAAATTGTATTCTATATTTGTACATTTTAAGTAAAGTCCCATATGTAAAATTTTCTTGATGATACCATTTGATTTTAATATATTATTTTTAAATTTAGCATTTCTCTATCATAAGCCGTTAAGATTATTTTTGATTTCCAATGGAAAAAAAATAATGTAGCTCCACTTTCCTTCCTCCAAGCTGTTCTTTTCAATAAAATGATTAAAAGAGTAAATAATTCTAGTAAATTGCCAGAACAGGAAGAAACTACAATTTTTTGTAAGTCATGAAACTTGAATTTTTTTTTTTAACTATTGCATACTTTTAGACCACACCTTTATTGAATATAACAACAATTTATTAACAATTGGGGCGAAAAAGAGCATAGAGATAACTAAAAACAAAACCATATAATTATACGCTATACCACTATGTGGTTTGGGTATAATAACTTTGTGCTGCTGTTTGTAACTACCAAAAATACTTAATCTAGACCCTTCTTTTATTATACCGATCGACTCAGAATCTGGTTTGTATATATTTTTTCGAAATATTAGTGACTCAGCCAAAAATGGTTAGAATCGGTTAATTTTTCGACCTAGGCCCCATATAAAAATAACATCCGATATGAACTTTTTCATATCAATAACAATGCCACTCAAATTTGGTTTATGCTTATTTTCTATATCCAATTAGTTGGACCGAAGAGATAGGGTCTCTAAACCATTTTATAGGGTATCGTAAAGTCGATCTAGACCGACTATAATATTCTTACTTGTTTTTAGTGTAAGTAAATGAATATTTTATCATTTTGTAGTGAACAAAAGGAAGAACATTTCGTAGCGAATTAAAAAAAGTGGGAATACATTTTGTAGAAAACTATTTTATTTACATTCGGCGATTTTTGAATATGTTGTGTTTTGTTGTTGCGATTTTAGATTTTGGCGAATTTTTATTTGGCAATGTTTATTTTTTACGATTTTTGAGTTTGGCATATTTTCATTTTGGCGATTTTTGCCATTCGCGATATTCGGTTTTGTGGATTTTCGAATTAGGGTTTTTTTTGTTAGGGTTTTTTTGTTATTCGCGACTTTCGGTTTTAGCGTTTTTAATTATTCGCGATTTTTGATTTTTACGATTTTCTATTTTGGTTTTTTTTGGTTTTAGCGATTTTTGACTTAGCGATTTTTGATTTTAGCTGTTTTTTATATTGGCTATTTTTGTTATTCGTGATTTTCGGTTTTAGCGATTTTTGATTTTTGGCGATTTTTGTTTTTTACGATTTTTGAATTTTGCATTTTTTGGTTTTGGCGATTTTTCCTATTCGCGATTTTCGGTTTTGTCGATTTTTGGTTTAGGCGTTTTTTGTTTTTTGCGTTTTTTGAAATTCGCGAGTTTTGTTTTTAGCGATTTTAATTATTCGCGATTTTTGGTTTTGACGATTTTTGACTTGGCGATTCTTGATTTTAGCAATTTTTGAATTTGACGATTCTTGCCTTAAGCGGTTTTTGATTTTGGTGATTTTTGGTATTCGTGATTTTCGGTTTTGGCGATTATTGATTTTGGCGATTTTCTTTTTTGCGATTTTTGTTATTCGCGACTTTCGTTTCCGGCAATTTTTTTATTTGGCTATTTTTGTTTTTGAGGTTTTTTATTCGTGATTTTTGATTTTGGCGATTTTTCTTGTTTTCGCAATTTTCGATTTATCGATTTTGGATTTTGGTGATTCTGCTCATATTTACCACGACTACTCATGTGGTAAGTAATGTAATCCGTTCCCCCCATTTTTTGGCAACTGCTCACATTAATAACTCATGAACTCAGGCAAAGTCCCAAGACTTTCACTGTAACAATATTCTAGATATGACATTTAATATTTACTTTGTATGGGGGATGACACCCCCTGATCTGATACCGGAACTCTTTCTTACTACGGCAGCAATTATATGTTATTCAGATGTTATATGTTAAAATTAGATGTTAAGAATTCACTTTATATGTGAGGCGCCGAGCCCACTTGAATAACCAAAAAAATATAGACTATTTTTCCTTCCGGATAGGCAGTCGCCTACTTTAAAAATTTTAAGACGCACGGTCCAATGGTGTAGTTTCCTATAGACCAGAAACTTACAAACAAACGTGCAAACAAACATACAAAACTCCATATATATAACATTATAATAATCTAACCTATATGCATATGAGTTTTGAATATCTTCGTGATTGTGCGTGACTATGTCAAAGTTATTGTTTTTTTCACAGCAAGTCTATCGACCAAGTTTCAGATCGATCGGATAAGGGGAAATGGGTTTTAAATCTCTCCGCGACTGTTGCGACTGTGCGTGACTATGCGTGACTAATTCAAAGTTAATCTTTTTTTCACAGCAATACTATTGGCCAAGTTTCAGATCAAATGGATAAGGGATAAGGATTGTGGTTGCCCCACGACTGACAGAGAGATTGAGTTAAAAGAAGAGAGAGTTTAAAAATGAGAGAGTTTAAAAATGAGATTGTTTTCGGTTCCATATGAAGAACTGTGTAAAGAAAGAAATAGTTGCAAAGGAGGAATCTATAACATTAATAAGCTAGGTTATTTTTGTGACCGATGTTTTGTTCTACCGTTTTATCCCGATTTTGACCAAACGTGTATTATTTGAAACTTACTGTGAGTGTCAAAATAAAGTAAACACGTTAGTTTCTCATATTAAGAGTTTTATTAAAATGAAGTAATTAACACAAAATCAAAAATAAATATAAGGAATTCAAGAATTATTTAATTACAGCTGAACTCAATAAAAAAATTAATAAGAAGCATTAAAAAACAGAAATAAATGCACTTTATTTAGAAAATGAAAAGGCAACAGAACTTCAATACAAAAAGTAAACTTTTAAATTTTTTAATATTTTGTACATTTTCATTTGGCCTTAAGCCCCTTATGTAGTCTTCTAGGCAGCTACTCGACAATTTTTATTTGTTATATCAGGGGAGATTATGCTCCATTCTTTCTTTTGAGGCATCTTATATTTGCCTTGCTTGAAAAAGCCCTTTGACCTATTTTTCTGTCAAAATTTTCCCACAGATACTCGATTAGGTTAAAGTACGGTGACTGCGACCGTTGATCAGGTGTCTTAGGAGTCCCGTACAGTAGCCACTGTTTCACAATTTTAGATATAAGCTTTAGATCGTTGTCCTGTTGGAAGATCCTATTTCCAGCCATGCCTTATTTCTCGACGCTATGGCCAACATTGTCCTTCAACATGGCTAAGTAATCGAATTGGTTCATAGTGCAGTAAATAAAAACATAATTACCAACACCTGTTCCCTCCATATAGGCCCAAAACATAACTGAACCCCCACTGTATATAACAGTTTTGGTAACACATTTTTTTTTGCATGTTTCGTTCTTAGCACGCCATATTTTTGGAGGCTTTTTCGCGCCGAAAATTTCGCATTTCCTCTTATCTGTACATAATATGCTTTCCCACAAAGATAGAACCTAATTTATGTACTTTTTATCGAAATTCATTAGCTTGCTGTTATTCGCCTTGGATATGTATGATTTCTTGCATCGTATCCTTCCGTGTACACCATTTTTGTGAAGCGATCTCCTTACTGTACTCGAACTTACCGGTTTGCCTGATGTCTGCGTTATGTTTTCTGATAATTTAACTGCACTTTAGGCTGAATATGTCTTTACTTCTCTTACTACAGCTCTAACTTCAGTACCACTAAGCTGCTTTGGGCGTCTAGATCTCGTTAAATCTTCAACCTGATGGTGTTTGGCGCATTCATCAACTACTTTTTTTTATCGTGCAGTGGCTCCTACCCACAATTTCACGCAAAGATTTACATTTTTCTTTTAAATTTAAAATATTTTCCGAGAATAAACCGATATTTGCTTTCCCATAGTGTGAATATTTGCTTTTACATCTTTTTAGCTATTATTAATTAGTACAAATCAACTTCAAATGATTTTTAGTAAAGTAGAACACGAGGTCAGTACACATTTGTCACAAAAATTTAGGTTCTTCTCCGAAATATAAAAAAGCGTTAATAAGTGTTACCACTGTTTACTTTTTTTGACGCGTAAAATCTGATGCATTTTCACTTCCGAGAGATTTGTGCAATATTCCCAATTGATTTGATTTCATGTTTTGTAGTAGTCAATCTCTAAATGGTATAGTAAACTCTGTAATATTACTTTTTATCGTAAGTCAATAATAATTTTGTTATAAGACAATTTAAAGATTAAACATTGCTGTTTACTTTATTTTGACGCTCACAGTATTTCTTTTTAGCCGTTTTGTAGATTTACAGATTATTAAATTTTTTCCTTTATTTTCAGTAAATTGAATTTAAAGTTGCTACTAACACATACATAAAGTTATACAATGATATGTGTGTGTTTACTAAATTATGTTAATGTGTTTGTAATACAAATGATTTTGTTTTTTGTGTTGATTTGAGAATTGGCTATAATTGATTAGCATACCTTTAGTGTCCTTATTTAATGAAAAAACAAGTAAGAAAATTATAGTCGGTCTAGACCGACTATACGATACCCTATACCATGCGTTTAGAAACCCTATCTCTTAGGCCCAACTAACTGGACATAGAAAATAAGCAAAAATCAAATTTGAGTGGGATTTTTATTAATTTTTTTGGCTGCAGATATGAAAAAGTTCATATCGGATGCTATATCTGTATGCGGACTAGGTCCACAAATGGACCGATCCTGATCATGTTTCGTAAAGTCTCTTGTATTTTGCAAAAATATATACAAATAAAATTTGAGAAGAATCAGTGCAATATTTTTGTTTTTTAATAGATTTAAGTGAAAATCGGGAAGCAGTTCTATGTGGGGCCAAAGGGATCATTTTTGGACTTCTCATTAATGGATGTAATGAACGCATATAAACCCAATTTGAGTAAGATCTATATGACAATTTAGATCTTATAACAATTTATGTCGATTTCATAGGGGTAATTTGTATGGGGGCTAGGTCTGAACATGGACCGATTCTCACCAATTTCAATAGCGTTCATCCCATGGCCGATAAAAGCTTATATACCAAATTTCATCAAAATATATTCATATTTGCGATCTGCAGTTTGATTACAAGGTTTACATGGACACACAGACGGACGGACGGACGGACGGACGGACGGACGGATCGGTATAATTAAAGATGGGTCTAGGTCTAGGTCAAATATTTTTGGTTGTTACAAACAGCAGCACAAAGTCATTATACCCAAACCACATAGTGGTATAGGGTATAATAAAATTTCCTAGAATTTAAACTCGGTTTTCGAGGACTGGAATCCTCTAGTTAAATTATTAATCTATTTCATAAACGCCAAAAAATTGGAAATTTACTTCAGATCATGCTGAAGATGTTCCAAAATTAATATCAAAGAGGTTCCTTAATCAATTGAATGACAGATGGCATAAGTCTCAGTTTTGTATTACAAACCAATTATTACCAGTAAATAGTTTATTACAATAGAAATGGATAGATGCTATTAAATATTTGTTCATAGAATCTAAAATACAGTTTGTAGAGCTTATAACAATTTCGTTGGAGCATTTTTTTCTCTGGGCAGTAGAAGCAAATACGACAAAAAAATATTTTTTTCCAGCTAGATTTCAATTTTGAAGTGCGTTGTAGCAGAATTAAATTTTAGATGCCTTTTTATAAGCGAAGCTAAAATCTTGGTTAAACAATTATTTTCTTTAGATACTACATAAACATTAATTTGTAGCAACCAAAGCGTTAAATAAAATTAACCCAAAATTAACAAATATGAACACAAAATTCAAATATTCCTTTAGCAATAAAAATATAATATATAAAATATAATATATTTTTATTACAGGATTTAAAATTTAAGTTAACTTATTTGTATTAAAAACTAAAAAAAAGTATTCTTAAAAATTGTTGTAATACTTGTAATGGCAAAAATGCACAACACGTATTAAAAAACTTTTTTGAAACATTTTTTTCGCATTCTCCATAAAAATAGACGAATGGTAAAATAAAAACTAAACCTTAAATATAATAGGCAATGCAAGAAACAATTGCAAGAGTCTGGCAATTTAGTTGCGGAATTGTATTGTTTTGCAGATTATACAAGTATATGCACAATATTTCGTTGGTTTTTCTAGTTTTCTTTAATAGAAACTGGCACTGGCACCGGCACAGACACTGGCAAAGTCGTGATCTGACTTATGACTTTAGGCTTATAAGCAACTTTGTTTATTTTCGTATTTATTTCTTTAAGAAAATAATCAAATGATTTATGTTGAACACGATTTTATAAAGAAAAGATGGCAGGATAAAAATACGTTCTTCTATTTTCTTATATTTTAACAATATAAATCATGAGCGTAATTTTAGTGGGGATACCAATAGATTCTATTTTGTTGAAAAACATTATATTGCGAATATATATAGCATATTTTAAGTATAAAGGCTTATATGTACTTTCAATATGTTTGACATCTTTTTAAATGAAACTCTAAAGGATTTTCTCATGTCTGTATAAATGTAATATTTGACGTTATTGCACGACATCTGTAAGATACTTTTTTTTTTTTTTTGATTATTTTTCAATACGGATGTTAAGAAATAATTTTTTAAGCTATTTCAATATTTTTCTTGAACTATTTAGTAATTTTTTCCACGACCCTGTTATTTTCTCTGTGTGTGTGTGTACTTTTTTGTATTTTTTCTATTTCCATTTTGGTGACAGTCACGTTTATCAAATACCGAAGGGAAGGCAACAATGAAAGAAGGCAGAAAAAAACTGTTAACTTTGCAGTCAATTTTAACTTCAGTTGCAAATTCGATTTAAAATTTTGAGATTACGAATTTCATGCAAAGGATATGAAAGCATAGGGGAAATAAATTTTAAACAGCCTTAAAATTAATATTATGACAGTATTAAAATAAAAACTTTATTAAAAAAAAAAAAATAATATTTTAGAATGTTATTAGTAAAATTGTGTACATTCAGATAGTTCTGAAGAATTGTCTTCATAATTTTTTTTGGCTTCTGTGTAAGTTTACTGTTCTGTTCATAAGAATCCTAAACACTGTTGTAACTAGATATGAAAACTTTTATTTTCTAATTATATCGAATAGTTATGAAAATTGTAATTTTTGAATTTACTTTTGGAAAATTATTAGCTTTTTCTGTCCTGAAAGCCGTAAAATACGTGAAACAGAATTTTTATAGTTTTTTCTACAAAATACGGACAACGTCGCTTCCTCTCAAGATCTAAATCTAAGTATCAATAGCAGAATATTTGTTTTCAATTACCTATTTTGGGAGAATTCTCAATAAAAAAATGTCTAATTCAAAAGAAATTACAGCCTTTATTATTATAAAAAAGGAACAAATTCTAGAATTGATTTTTTGCACATAAATTACGGTGTTCAAATGAAAAAAGTAACTTTTCAATTTAAACTTCAAGGGTTTCTTGATTTCGGCATATAATTTTTTTGGTTGGTTCGGACTTACACTTGCTAGCAAAAGTGTCCATGCACCTAAAATTAAAACTACGAAAATAGATATGGAAAAATTAACTAAGCTGTGTTATTATTTTTCTAGTGAATAATACAGTGTAATAGCCATTAGGGAGGGTAAGATATTCCCAGTCAGGGTGAAAGTACTAGGTCAGTAAGTAAAATATAATTTTTTATGTTCATTTATATATATTAGCAGATTCCAGCACTCGAAATTCGAGTGCAATTTCTAGGCAGCTTTATTTTTCAACTTAGCCAATTCACAAACCAAAACTTTTTTGGTTTATTATTATTGTGAATGAAGATAAAAAACTCATTAACAAACACATTAACAAATTTAATAAAACGCACATAGCATATGTATAATTTTAAATATGTGTTAGTAGCAACTCGTCGGTACTCTGACGTAACCTCGTAACTCAATTTTTGAAGGTTTTGAGTTTAAACCGGATGCATATTTAGAATATGTTTTTACACAACTGCTGAAAATTTTAAATAAAAATCTCCATCCGTTAATTATTTATTTAAAAAAATAGAACTTCGTATCTTGATAACTTTAAAACATACTTATGAAGCTTTGTTTTATATTTCTTTGAGAATGTATGTACATATGTCATTAAGGCCCTATTTTTTTTTTTTTTTTATTTAATTTCTTTTTTTTAAGCCTAGTTCCGCGAAGCCGAGTGGCTTGTCTGCAGATTCTAATTTTGGGTAGTTTTTTTTATTTTATTTTTATTTTTTTTTGCAGCGACAGACCAAAGCCTCTGGTGGGAATCGAACCCACGACCCCCGCATGATAGGCCAGCACGCTACCTACTCACCTACCGGGGCGCTTAATAATAATAAATACAATTAATATTTTTGATATTGTGGCAATACAGATTACATTTGACCAAATGAATTGCTTTATAAAAATATGTAGTGGCAACGTTGCTTTCTTCGTTTGCAAACAAACAATAAAAACAATGGAATAATTATACCTGCAATTCACAAAAACACTGGGAATCCCCTTTTAAGACAAAAGTACATATGAGTACACATACATACAAATTTTTGACGAATCAACAATTTCAGTTGCTATTTATTTCTCTGGAGAAAGGTTGTATATTTATTGTCTTAGTAAAAAAAGTGAAAAGTGAATACCGCCGGTTTCAATAAGCTCAGGATATGTTTTCAGCGCCGATTATTATTGTATAAATACAAAGTGCCTTATGTTATTTTTTTCAATATTTTTTAACGTTTTACGATTTTAAAGAAGAAGAACTAACATTACCTAAAACGTCGTCACATGTGCTTGTAGGTGACACGCAATCGAAACAATAATAAAATGCAATGATATTCATACAGGAGAGAATAAATCTAAAGCGCAAGATTTACCTAAAAATGTGCCCACTGCAACAATTAATGATGCATCTGAAGATCCAATAATTTGTACATCAGATAATATAAATAATCCATCTTGCATATTGATTCTTGATGAAAAGACTGGTCAGCAGGTGCTAGTTGAGTCTGGATCAATTGGAAATACAATTGATGATTATTGTGGAACTGAATTTACATTTGGATGAAACTACTTCTGGTAATTCTTCTGAAAGTTTAAATATGAGTATAGAATCAAATGGAAAGTACCACGCTAAAAAAATAGTTTTAGATGAGTGTTCAGGATTATTATCAAGAAAACTAGCTCGGAAAAATCAAGGAACCGTTCAAGATTGGAAACGAAGTAAAATCAAAAAGGTGCGGGAAGCAGGTCAGTCATATTATAGTGTGAGCAAAAAAGGTTGTGATAAATAATTAGTACTAAGAAACGCTCGAAAAATAAAAGCAGGTAGTAATTCCAAAAAATGTGAAAAGAGCATAAATAAAAATCATGTGAGTCCGATCACAGGGAAGATGTGTCAACATCTAGTAATTAAAGATTTTTTTAATGTAATTTTTTAAAATCAAACAGAAAGCGTCATCTATGTATCACTTATAGCAAAAACTGTTGCAGCTAATTCAAGAACCCTTTGCTGTAAAACGTTAAAAATATCCCAATATAAACGTATATGAGTTATACATAGATGACGCTTTTAAAAAAGTGGCATAAAAAACAATTTTATATCATAATTTTTTCACCAATACAATCATAAATCACACAGCGTTATGTGACAGCTCTCACCTATTACGTGTTACACTGTTTTTGTGATTGTATTGTGAAATAGAAATTTACCACCCTGCGCGTACAGATGTTTACACATAAAAAATGTAATGAAATTACAGAAAGGCATGGATGTCCGACTGTGTTACAGTTACTTGGACTAAAGTACAGTAACCATAGTATAATGTACAAGTTATCATTAAATGATGAGTGTAAGGATCTACCTCAAAGATTGACTAAGAAGTACAACGAGTTGTAACAAGGAGTTATCTCTATTACACCACAAAAATTTAAAGATCTACAATCGTTGAAATCATTAATTCATAAGGATTATCATTTTTTTTGTGATAATTTACTTCACACCGATTAAAAATCAATCACTTGTATGATAATTAATGCTTACAGATATTGATTAAATTTTTTATTTGAAAATTTATTTAAAAATGTAAATGTGAATAGAAAAATTTGTTTGAAATAAATCTCACGCTTTAATTTATTAAAATTTGATTTTAGAAAACATTTAGTTTGTTTTTGAGTAAATATTTTCAGCTTTATTTATACATGCATAACCTCGTAACTGACATTCTGTTTGAAAATTAGCGGAACGTAAACTCGTAACTAAAAACTTAACCAAAAAATTAAACTTAAAATATTTTCTAAAGCATAATTAACATATATATCTATAAGAAGGTCACCAAATTTTAAATTAGCAAAAAAAAAATTACATTTTTTTTATTACATTTTCTAATAAAATGTTTTTTGTCTCTCCTGTAAAGTAGTGTTTTTTGAGATACGGGGTTACGTCAGAGTACCGACGAACTTTAAATGCAATATACTAAAAATAAAGGAAGAAAGTTAAAAATCTGTAAATCAGCAAAACGGCTAAATTGAAATACCTTTCAGATAATATATGTTTGGTCAAAAAAGGGTTAAAACGGTACCTTATACCAATAAGTGGTCAGGCTATAATAAGTTTGTGCTGATGTTTGTAACTACCAAATTTATTTGACCCAGACACATTTTTTTATTACACCGATTGACTCAGAATAACTTTCTAAATAATTTTCCGAGTCGATATAGCAATGTCCGTCCGTCCGTCCGTCCGTCTGACCGTCTGGCTGCCTGTCCGTCCGTCTTAGATTCCATGTAAACCTTTTAATCAAGTTAGAGATGGCAAGTATGAATGCATTTTGATAAAATTTGGCACATACCTTTTTATCAACGGTACAATGAACACCATTGAAATTGGTGAAATACGCTGCATTGTTAGACGTAGTCGCCATACAAACGACCCCTATGAGATCGATTGCCATAAAATCCAAATTATCATATAAATCTCGGATAAATTGTGTTTGTATGTCTTTATTATATCCACTAATGAGTAGTCCAAAAATAAACCCTACAGATTATGGCATAGTCAAAGCTCCCATATAAAGCTACATCCAGATCATCACTAAAGTCTATCAAAAATTAAAAATTTTGCACCGATTACTCTCAAATTAAGTTTGTATATGCGTTTGTAAAAAATTAGTAATTTGACTATATATGGTCAGGATCAGTGTATTTGTGGACCTAGTGTCCATATAAATATAGCATCCGATATGAATTTTCTCACATCTGCAGGCCAAAAAAATACAAAAAAATTACACATAAATTTGACATATGCTTATATTCTATACCCAATTATTTGGGTTTATAAGATAGGGTATCGCATTGTCTATTTAGGTTGAATATAGATATGTTAATCAATAATATTAAAAGGCTAGGCGACTTCTTGTGACCGATGTTTTGTTCTACCGTTTTATACCGATTTTAACCAAACGTATATTATGTGAAAGGTATTTCTTTTTAGCTGTTCACTGAATTTACAGATTTTTAAATCTTTTCCTCTATTTTGGATAAATTGCATTTAAAGTTGCTCTTAACACATACATAAAATTATACATCTGCTAAGTGTGTTTTATTAAATTTGTTAATGTGTTTGTTAATAGGTTTTTGTTATCTTCATTCACAATAATAATAAACCATAAAAGTGTTGGTTTGTGTATTGGCTAAGTTGAAAAATAAAGCAGTCTGCAAATTGCACTCGAATTTCGAGCGCTGGAATCTGCTAGTATATATTATTATTTAGTTAAGCCTTAGCTATAATTTTTCTGAAGAATGAAATGAGAAATCATCAATGGTTCATCAAGAACTGAGAAAGCCAAAGCCTTTGGAGCTTTTATTGTACTGGCCTAGTACATTCGCCCTGAATTGGAATTTCTCATCCTCCTAGAAATTAATTTTTTTTATATCCTATACCACTATGTGGTTTGGCTTTGTGCTGCTCAGAATCTTTTTCTGATCACTTTCGATTAGCAATGTCCGTCCGTCCGTCCGTCTGTCTGTGTGTCTATGTAAAGCTTGTAACCAAACTACAGGTCGCAAATATAAATATGTTTTGATGAAATTTAGTATATAAGCTTTTATCGGCCATAGGATGAACGCCATTTGGTCCATGTTCAGGCCTAGCCCCCATACAAATGACCCCTGTGAAACCGACATGAAGTGCCATAAGATCCAAATTATAATATAGACCTCAGTCAAATTGGGTTTGTATGTGTTTATTATATCCATTAATCAGTAGTCCACAAATAATCCCTATAGGACAATTCTTTGTCATAGGCACCATATAGAGCTGCTTCCCGATCTTCACTTAAATCTATCAAAAAAACAATAATATTGTACAGATATTTCTCAAATTTGGTTTGTATATATTTTTTCAAAATATATCTAAGTGACTTTACCAAATATGGTCAAGATCGGTCCATTTTTCGACCTAGTCCCCATATAAATATAGCACCCGATATGAACTTTTTCATATATACAGCCAAAAAAAAATTAATATTAATGCCACTAAAATTTGGTTTATGCTTATTTTCTATATCGAATTAGTGCGACCGAAGAGGTAGGGTCTCTAAACCATGGTATAGGGTATCATATGGTCGATCTAGACTGACTATAATTTTCTTACTTGTTTTAGTTTATTTATTTAGCTAAAAGGAAACACAAATTTACATTAAATATTGCCTAAGTTAATAACTTGTAAGATATCCTTTGTACTTTAGGACTTCTCTGAGCTGAGCTGGCATATAAATAACAAATTTTAAGGTATCCTCTTTACTTATTTTTCCAAAGTTATGCATTAGATCCCACAAATACACTATACGATAAATCTATATAATTTCAATTAATGTTCAATATTGTAGAGCAACCACTTCTTGATATTTTGTGTTTACTGATCTCTTTCCCGTTATATCATCATCCTGTTGGAATTAAAAATCTTATCGAAAGCTCAGTTGTTCTCCACTTTGGTTTAAATTATGTTTTGTAATATTTATGTATCCAATTGGATCCATTATAGGCTCAATAGAAACGAGTCTGCCAATTCTGAGCCATAATGCCACCTCAGCCGTTTTTAACCAATGGCAAAAGGTTTTCGTCGTTTAATGCAATCTAAATTTTGTTCACCTTAATGCCGAATATACAAAGATTTCTTTCATATGAAAGTGAAATACGTTCCCTAAATGCTGGAGCCTTGTTAGCATACTTATTTGCGAATGAATCGGAAATGAATGGCTTCTAGAGGCCATACGACGATTACAGTCCGATTTTTTTTTTAAATATTTTGTGAACGGTATTTTCATGGATGTCTCTGCCGAAGGATTTTTTAATTTTGTAGCTAATTCTGGAAACGGTAATTCTGGTATTATATTTTACTGACGTCAAAATACTGCTCTTTTAGAGCTCAATTAGTTTGGAGGGGCGAACAAACGAGATTTTGACTACAGATTATTGATGGATTTGTAGTCTTGAACGACACTGACGCACTGAGGAGTGGCTGCTGCCTATGATCCGAGCTATCTCAGTAATAGATTTACTCTCATTTCTAAGCTTTAAGATAATTTGATCAGTAGGAATAAATCAAAAATTTTTAGGTTACAAAAGCTAACAAATTTTGTATTATATGATAGGAAATACTTCAGTTAAGAAGAATCCAAATTTTCGTTGCAATATAAGAAGTTTTGAATAAGCTACAGCCTTTTAAAGTTAAAGCTTTTTAAGCGTTTTTATTTTTCTGGACTTTTCGATTTTGCGTATTAACCCAAAAATTAATGCTGTTAGCACATTTTTTAAATGTTTAAAAACATAACGAAGAAAAATAGGTTATTTCAATGTATGGAAAAAAAATGGATTTTATTTATAAAAAAATATGTTAAAATTATCAAAAAATTATGAAAAAATTATGAAAAATGTTCTGTTTTTGCCAGTCAAGAAAAAAAAATATCCCAATATGTCCAGTTTAACTTTTACATTTTATTTTTGTATGATTTGTTATCTTTCAGAATGTTATTTTACCTCATCCGACTTTTTCCGATTCTTCGAGATATCGCGTTTTGAAATATGGTCTATACTTGATATTTTCCAAGTTATTTTTCTTATCTAAAATGTAATAATTATTTAACAACTTTTATTTTATGTTATATAATACTTGCTAATTTTAATTATAAGCGTTTATTGCCTTTATTGCTCTTTAAATATATTAATTTTTATGTAACTGACCACATGTCCGTCCTTGTAATGCTGTTTGTTTTATCTTTGTTCATTGCTCTTGTCAAGCTTTGTTGTATGTTAAAGCTTTCCAGAGTAAAACGTCGGTTAGTGTTGTTTTCTCTGTCCATTACCCTGATATTGTTTAAGTCAGCTGAGTGATAATTCCTTAATATATGCTGCGATAATGCCGTACTCAGTCTTTTGGTTTTTATGTCTGCTTTGTGCTCTCTCATTCTTTTTTCCAGTGATCTTTCCTTTTCTTGGGGCAGAAAAATTAAGACCGAGGAATTTGCCAAGCTGCTAATGGAAACCAGGAATTTGTAATTAGAGAAGTACAGTTGGTACTATATGCCCAGTTCTGTCCACAAAGTTTTAATGCATGGATGTGAAGTCATAAAATGTTTTGATTTACCCATATGAGATTTATTTTTACACTTTATGAAAAAATTAAAATAATAAATTGAAAAGTTTTTTTTACAGGGATTTATCAAAAGAAGCGTTAGAGGTCGTTCACAAGCATATTCGACATGCTCGTCTATACCATAGGAGAAAAACTCCCTCAAATAAGGGTTTGATGACACATTTGTTGATTTCGACAGACCCTAACCTTTCATCAAACAGAAATATTAAATTTAAGAACAAGTTTTATGAGGAAGACCTCGTTTTCATGTCTTATATTGAAAACGAAATAAATGAAAATATAGATTAAAAGCACTAATATTGTTATAAAATTTAGTTAAAATGTTTTTGTTTTTGTTTCATTCTATTTAACTTTGTATACTTAGTTAAAAAAAAAAAAAATTTGTAAACAATACAAAATTTTGAGCTAGTAATACTGCGTTAGTTGACAATCGCTTTGTAAGCTGATAATTGTTTTCTGTTTAGTTGCATTTCGATTAAAGATAATATACCAAATTTGCTATTTATAGGCCAGCAGAATGTTACTATTAACAGTGAAAAGTATAGTTAAATGATTACAAGTTTCTTCATACCTCGATTAGCTGGTATTAATCTTGCTGACATGTACTTCCAACAGGATGGAAGATTGTGAAAATTGGAGCAGCAATAAGCAATAAGCAGATAATTGAACCAATGATATATCATAGTGGATTATTCACAGGAGCACTGAAGGGTTAAATAAATAAAAAATGGCCGAATTATTTTTCCTAAATTCTAAATAGTGGTTTCATCGAGTTTAATAGAAAAACTCGTTTTCGGTAATTTTTATTTAAAAAGATCTTAAAATCAAAAGCTGGCTTTGGCAAATAATGCGTCAACGTTCTCGGACTTATCCCTAGTTTTAAGAACGGAAGTTCTACACATTTGGTTATTATATTTCAAGCATCGAATCTGAAAATTCAACAGCACTTACCAAATATTTGAATTTTATTAGCTTGGGGTAATATGTTACCCCAGTTCCAAAAGGGTTAATGGTGTCATATTATTTTTTCGGAAGCCTAGGCTATTAAGACAAGATATAACATCTAAAAGTAGAAAAGTGAAATAGAAATAGAAATAGAAATAGTACATTTACAAAATATTTTACAACAATCCCATTTTTCTCAAAATCCGCAAAAATAAAATCCTTGTCAAAAAATTCTGACGTAGGGATTTACTTAAAAACTCACACAGTTAATTTCTAACATGCATTTAACAACACCTTAAAGTGCCATATTCATTTTATTAAGTTTTATTTAAGAAAATTTTTTAAAACTTGAAAAAGGAGTTTTTAAAATTTGATCAGAAAAATTTCCCAATTTCGGTCTCAATGCGCAATAGGTTAACTATGTGGTAATAAAACAATACTTCATATCTGATTTCTTATAAGTATAGAGACAAAAAAAATTATGGCTTTAATCAATTTCTCAAAGTTGAAAAAAATGTTATCAAATTTCATGACCTAGTTTTCTTTTTGGCACAAAAGGGGTCTGGGGCATTTTTTATTTCTTGGCGAATTTTTATTCGATTTTGAATTTCTATAGATTTTTGCAAAGACAATTTAATATTGATTCCGATTCCTATAACAACTTGTCGGAAAAATTAAACTATAGAAGGAAATTTTCGTAAAATCTCAAGGAAAAGTCATATTTTCCCCATGTAAATATTATTGAAATTTTCAATCGATTTCCTGCGCGACTTTTATTTATCCGATTGTCTAAATTAATGCATTTAGACAATCAAAATTATATCAGCAATGAATTATGAATTTAAAATTGTGAATTACATTTCTATATTAAACGTATCGTAAGCAACACATTGTGAATTCTATTACTATACCCAAAATATCGTAAGCAACATATTGTGAATTACATTGTTATATTATTATCGTAAGCTTAAAAATTACCCACGCTATAGGCATAATTTTATTAAAATACATTTTGCTCTCGCACTTGGTCTACAACCCTCAACTTAAAAGGTTAGCAACCAGCATCTTGAATCTCTACGATTTTATATTATTCAATAAATGAAATATTAATTAATCCCTAAAATTTATATTTCTTTTATTTCGTATACAAAATTGGATAACCTTCAAAACCCTGAGTTTATAGTTTCTCCATTTCTCGAGAAATTATAAAGGCACAAGGCACAGGTTCTCAACTGTCCACTACTTAGTTTCCAGCAATTACAGCCCACTCTTGCATTTCGCAACCTCAACCTAAATACTAATCACCCAGGAGAAACCTGTTCACTCCACATTTATTAGTTTTATATCGAAAGTTAAAAAACTGGACTCCGCCTATCCCCAAAATCGCATTATAATTCTTAAGGACCACTCTACTATATGGAGACCTTCTTCTGAATTTAAGTTTCTGTGTTTTAGAGTTCTCTAATTAGACATTTAAGGTTATGTACTTTTCAATCCTAAACACAAAACATTTATTAAATTTTAATCATCCAACGTTCGCTGGTATTTTTCCAGCCTCTTGAGGGATTATATTTTATTAAATAAATTATTTTTCATTAATTTTTGCAATTATTTTTCAAAAATAATAATTGTTTACACAGTACATATAACACGATATAAACCCAATATTTATTTTATTAAATAATTGCAAATAAAAATTAAAAATATCACAGTAAAAATTTTCCTAACACTACGTATCACAGCTTTGGCCTTATACTCTAATTTGAATTACATTTTAAATTTTATTTTAATTTAAATTTCAATAACTCAAAAAAAAACCCCCTGTTTGATCTATCTGAAATAAAACCAACCATAAAAATATTAGTCAAGACGCATGAGTTATGGTTCCCATTTTATTGCAATTAAGTATACGACATGTTGTAAAATCCCAACAACATTTATCGGATTACTTAAATTTAACAAATTGTAAATTTAAAATGTTTAACGTTTGCATAAGTACCCATTCCATCAAAGAAAACCTACTCTTAAGAAAACAGGAAGGAGAAAATGCTACGAGTTCCTATTAAAATTCATCACTATCATTCACTTCATATGCAAGTATCGTAATGTCATTGTGAATTACAAAGCAAAAAAAAAAAAAAAAAAAAACAAAAAAATACGAAAAAAACCCAATTGTTAAAAGTTGTTGTAAGAACCATATTGATATGTACAAAATAACTGTCATCTCCGTCATCCAATATGAAAGTTTTCTTTTAGTTTGTTTGAGCATATTTACATATGAAATTAAGTGAGGGAAAAAGTATATTTATTCAGCTTTAAATGCATTTAAAAATAAAAAGCAACGGTTTAAAATAAGATTTCGTGGGATATAATTTTCAGATCAGCCGTGCTTTTATACAGATAATAAACAATTTTCGTCATACGGTTTTAAAGATTACTTATGAATTTAATATTAAATCGGGTATTTTAAATCTTTTTTTTAAAAGAAATTTTAAATAATCGAATTTCTAGTACTGTGTAACAACCATTTAAATTTCTTTTGGACATGCGCACTGTAATATAAATTATAAATTCTGATTAAGGAGCGTTTCGTTTCAAATTCGAAAAAGTCAACTTAGGCTATGGGTCCAACAACTAGACACCGAAATAAAAAATTTAAAGCAAAATAATCAGCAACCTCTTTGATTGTATTCAGTATATCAATTAAATCAATGAATTCCAACAAACAAAATTAATTGCTGATAAATTCAAGGTAACCCTAAACTGACTAAGACATTTAATTGCAATGGTCTTCAAAATGGCAAGAAATGTTGTTAAATAAATTCTAGAACGCTGTGTTGAAACACTATTTACATCGGGGATGCTAGAAACAACAATAAACAATAGTGTTGAATTCGGCTGTACCGGATAATTGATACCCTCCACCTGTGTCTCAAACTCAATATTGGTAACACTTTTATAATCAAAGTTAATTGCTTTTCATTTTTACAGGGGTCTAATCGTCGCATTTGATATAGAAATTTTTCGTTCGAAATAATTTTTTTATTTTCCAAAATAAAATACTAAGAGTAATTTTACTCTGTCACAGCTAACGAGTTATGGTCCATACTAAATAATAAAAGTGAAACAAGGTCTGAGGATTGTCCGTCTTCTTTAAATAATAAACCAAAATATGGAATTTTAATAGATTTTACTCGATATCGAATGCGACGATTTGCCCCCAGTACGGACTTTAATTTCTTATTTATTGTCTATATCTGTATTACGCTAACTATTTAATAAAGAGGTTACGTGTGTTTGTTTGTTTGCAGGAGGTAATCTCCATGACTAACCATCTGATTTTCAAAATGTTGGTTTCATATTTAGAATGGACCTTAAGGGGGGATAAGGTTTTAAAAGTTAAAATAAGTTGTATTTTCATACTTCTTTTTTGAAGATATGAATAACACTGTGGAACAAATTCAGGGTAGCAATAGTTGGGTCGATTCTGAGAGTGAGGGGTGAATATAGAGGCTAAATTAGAAGACCCGTATCGCGGCGTTTGTTTATGTTAGTTCGAATTTTTTTTTTAATCGACCTTCGAACTTTGCAGTTAAATGCCGATTTTCAGCATATTGTTTGTATGTTTTTTTGGCTATAACTCGTCGACTAATTGATATTTTTTCAATCTGTAAAAGCCAAATTATTGCTAGAGACCTGTGCAACAATCAAAATTTTTGAAAAAATTGATTTAGAAAATTTTTGTGCTGCTTATGAAGCAAAATTTTGGAAAAATTATTTTTTTTTCATGCCTTTTGAAAATATTTTCAACAAAACTAAGTCTTTTTTGCTTTCTGTTTGATCTATAATATGCTTCTCAGTTTCCTCAATAAATTTCATTTGAAAAGAAAATAACCATAATACTAAACTTGCGTTTTCCAGCTTAATATTAATTAGTACTGATATCTGTTTGAAGAACACTACTTCGGTGTGTTGGTACTGGAACGAATTCTGAGTGCGGTAATGGTAATTGGACACTTGGCACTGCTACATAAGTTTTATTCTTGGCTTTCCTTCTATTCAATGTTTTATGGTAGTTGATAAATCCATAGCAATTTTCTTCTTGATGCGAGCTGTTGTCTAACCACATCATTGGTATACCAAAAGGCATAGCCTACTTCTTTCCACTTTTCCATTGCAAAGAGTTGAATAGCAATTAAAGCAAACTTTTTTAGGGGCATAGTTTACGTCAGTGATAAACTCTTGCGAGAAATATTGTTTATAGGCTTCCAGAAAAAAATTTGGCTTTTACAGATTGAAAAAATATTAATTAGTCGACGAGTCATAGCCAAAAAACCATATAAACAATATGCTGAAAATCGGCATTTGACTGCAAAGTTCGAAGTTCGATAAAAAAAAAATTCGAACTAACATAAACAGACGCCGCGATACGGGTCTTCTAATTTAGCCTCTATTTTCACCCCTCACTGTCAGAATCGACCTAACTTTTGCTAACCTGAATTTGTTCCACAGTGTAATGCTTGATTATTTATTTCATATACGCGTTATAGCACAACATTTGATGAATCTTTGAAAAAAAAACTTTCAATTAAAAATTTTAATAAATAAGTCCGTGATAGCGAATCTCCGGAGGCGGTGTTCTTTTGCGGTGAACATTATAACTCGTTACCGGATCATGTGAAATAAAAAAATCTAAATGCGTTAAAAAGGCGACGAAGAGTTTTTCTCATTATACCCTATACTACTATGTGGTTTGGGTATAATGACTTTGTGCTGCTGTTTGTAACAACCAAAAATATTTGGCCTACACCCATCTTTAATTATACCGATCGAATCACAATCACTATCTGATTCGATTTAACGATGTCCGTCCGTCCGTCCGTCCGTCCGTCTGTGTGTCCATGTAAAGCTTTTAATCAAACTGCAGGTCGCAAATATGAATATGTTTCGATGAAATTTGGTATTTTATCTTTTATCGGTCATGGAATGAACGCTTTTGAAATTGGTGAGAATCGGTTCATGTTCAGACCTAGCCCCCATACAAATGACCCCTATGAAATCGACTTAAATTGCCATAAGATCCAAATTATCATACGAATTTTAGTCAAATTGGGTTTATATGTATATATTACATCCATTAATCAGTAGTCCAAAAATGATCCCTATTGGACAACTCTTAGTCATAGGCCCCATATAGAGCTGCTTCCCGATCTTCACTTAAATCTATTAAAAACAAAAATATTGCACTGATTCTTCTCAAATTTTGTTTGTATATATTTTTGCAAATTAAAAGAGACTTTACCAAACATGATCAGGATCGGTCCATTTTTGGACCTAGTCCCCATATAGATATATCTTCCGATATGAACTTTTTCATATCTGCAGCCAAAAAAAGTTAATAAAAATCCCACTCAAATTTGGTTTTTGCTTATTTTCTATGTCCAGTTAGTTGGGCCTAAGAGATAGAGTTTCTAAACGCATGGTATAGGGTATCGTATAGTCGGTCTAGACCGACTATAATTTTCTCACTTGTTTTTTATTGCAGCATTTTGAAGTGAAAACAAGTTTTTTGCTATAAAATTTCGGGAATTTGTTGTTAGAAAATGTTGAAGAAAATGGAACCTATAAAAAACTCTTCGTGGTTACCTGATGATGTATGCGTAGAGTGCGTAAAATTTTAAAAGAATTGGGCAAGTAGATTTTGACTTCGAACATTTGTTTGCGAGAAAATCGATTTAAAGTTTTTTAAAAACTGATTTATATCCGATATATCGTATGAGGCCGGTCGCGGAAAAGCTGAATCTTCTTAAGTTTTGCTTCGATTTACTTGAAATTTTGACATAACACTCTCGACATGTTGTATATTCAGAAAAATAGATATAAAAAAGGTTTTAAAACCTCCCCCACCCCTCTTAAGGATGGACATAGGCTATAAATAATTTTATACTCATATATATTGCGTACTGTGACAGAGAGAGCTTTGCTAATTTTGGAGAGGTTAACTATTATTAATGTAATAATAAAATGGGAGGGATCGTGTAAGTGGGCATGACATCTACCATACAAAATACTATTTCAATATCACATATCTCGAGCACTATGGAAGAGACAGCTTTTCAAATTTGTATTAGGTCATCTATTATTAATGTGAGCAGCCGGACAAAAGATGGGTGTAATCGGATTAATGGGTGCTGCATCTACGATAAAAAATAAATATAAAATGCTATATATCTGGAGTGATTGCTTTGGGACTTTGCGTGTGGCCAAAAGTTGTTCATATGATTAGTCGAACAAAAAATGGGCATGATCGGAGCAGTGGGCGTGGCACGTCCTATACCAAAAAACATGAAGTACTATGAAGGCGATAGTCTTGAAACTTTTGACAATTACATTAATTACCAATGTGAGTAATCGTGGAAAAATTGTCAAAAATTAATTAACTTCTATCCGAAGAACTGATCTATTTTTCAATTACTAGGGTATAAAAACTGTTAAGTTCCCTATGGTCTTTATAAAAGGCCTAAGAGAAATACTTGTTTAACTCAATTCTTACCGGCATGTTTCTGAACACACGTTTGTCATATTTCGAATGTGAGTAAATATAAAACTTAGTTAAATATAAATAATTAAATGGGTGGGAGGTTTTTGTTGAGGTCTAGTCCATTACCAAGTACAAAAAAATTTTTTTGAAAAATTTTCGCAAGCCCCTTCATTCGCCAGTGGCGGGGGGGGGGGTGGTCTTGAAAATTATCTACATATATACAATTTTTAAAATAATGTTTAATACATATAAAGAAATAAAAAGGATCATATATATATTGGAGTGTGTTGCCAAGTGTCCGTGTAAGAACTCAAGATGATTGATAAAATCCGATTCAGAATTTATCCGTAATTGAAAATGTTTTTAGTAATAACATTTGAGTTCGAAAATATATACGTACACTAGAGTGGTCCTACGTTATATGGACATTTTTTAAATTGCGATTTTGGGGAGAGTTTGTTTCTTTCTATATAAAACTAATAAAATTGAAGTTTGGGGATTATCGGATATAGAAAAGTAGCGCCGGAAATCGCTTGAAAATTTCAGAAGTATTTACATGGGGAAAATATGATTCTTTTTCTTGAGATTTTATGAAAATTTCGTTCTATAGTTTAATTTTTCCGACAAGTTGTTATAGGAATCGGGATCAATATTAAATTGTCTTTGCAAAAAGTTATTGAAATTCAAAATCGAATAAAAATTCGCCAAGAAATAATAAATCTCCAGACCACTTTCGTGCCAAAAACAAAAACTCGGTCATGAAATTTGTTATAAATATTTTATTTTATTTAATTTAATATAATTTGAAGACAGATTAAGCATAAATTTTATCATTCTCAGCTTCTCCTCCATATGAACTATAACTATGCCGATTTTCACACTCGTCCGTGCCCGCATATTACTTAAAAAGGGAACTAAAAGTTTCCCATCATGTATTAATATAATAATTCTCAATTTCAAATGAAAAATTCTCAATTGTAATTGGAAATGGTATAGATACAATGAAAGATATTGGCTTCTAGTAAAACCTGTTTTTATGATTAATAAACAGATCGGCAATGCGATGAAAGGCCTGTAAAGAAATTGAAAAAATGCCTCCAAATTCGTAACATGCAATACTGTTAGGAGCTTGTTGAAGAACATTCTTAAAATGCAAAGAACGTAGTGGATCTGAAAACATATCATAACTGACATTACTTTTGTTTATTACATTACTTTTGTTTATGATTATATATATATTGCTTCATTCTATTTTACATTTTACAACGAAGCATTCATTAGAACCTTTGTTATTTTCAAAGGACTTTAAGGTTTAAACGCATTTACAAGTGTTCATGAATATCAAACAAAAGATGATTATTTATGCAACTAAGAAAAAAAATTATCATTTGAAAGTTTAGTTCTTTTCTATCCTTGAGAGTATGAAACTAAACAATAAGAAACACATATTTTTGTAAAGCACCTTGTCCTTAATATTCCTATATATGATATTTTTTTTCCATTTTAAAGATAAATCTATTTATTCAAAAAAGTGTTTTGATCAAAATCTAAGCTTAGTTCCATTGTAATTATACTTAATTTTTTAAAGCTGCTCCGAAGTTTGCAGAGATCTTAACCATATAGCTAAATTTAGATATTGATTTAAAATGCACAATAACTCAAGCACAGAATTTATTTTCATCGGGTTACAGAAAATATTATATATATGGGGGATTTCATGTCAAGTGCACCAACTTTTGAAACCGATGTCTTCCGATCGGGATGAAATTTGCACCATGGTTAGTCCTATTGGATAGTAGTTTAGACACAATTTTTCAACAAGATCGGTCAAGAGCTCTCTGAGTTAGAGGGGATCAAAATTTGACATTTTGGCCAAACAGGTGTTTTTTCTCATACATGTAATTCATTACCTATTGTTCTTAGAAAATTTTCTCCCAAATAGTTTAGATAGCTATTTCTTCAATATTTCGGAAAAAAATACTTAAGAAAAAAAAATTTTTTTGTAGACTTTTTTTTTTACTAAATTAAAGCATTTTTTGCCTTTATTTTCAAAAAGGGCATTTATTTTTTTTTTTTTCATAAGAAAGCTTAGGATTTTTCCTTTAAGAGCTCTTTGGTCGCTTAGTGAGATGGGAGTGGGATATCCATCAAAATAAATGTTTTGTAACTCAAGACAACGGTTTTTCAATTTTTCACAAATGCACGATTTTGATTTTTTTCCTATTTGTGTGAAAAACCTTACAAATAAAACTTATACTGAGAAACTAGACAAATTAAACTTTCCGCAGGTATGTAACATACCTTCATAACATAACAGAAGAGAATGGTTCTCTGTAACCTGAAAGAGTTATTTGCAACATTTCAATCTGAACACGAGGATGTTAAAATTGGCTTCACGAAATTTACCCAAATGAGGCCAAAACATTGCGTTTTGGCAGGAAGCAGCGGAACTCACACAGTATGCGTTTGCATTTTCCATGAAAATGTTAAACTGATGTTGAAGGCAATCAAATTAAAGTATTTAACAGAAGATTCGGCAGAAGATTTACACGATTACCGCGATTGCTTTAAATTGACTATGTGTCCTAATGCAACAACTTCTTGCCACTTAGGTGAATGTACCAATTACCCGAAAACCACATTCATCAAAGAAAATTTAATCAACTCTTTAGATCGAAAATATATAGGGGAGGTCAAATTTGATTCTTGGATTTAGACTGACAGATGCACATTAAAAACAATCATTTTAAATGTGGATGATTTTATGGAAGTATAAGTTTCAGTATCAGTTTTATTTGTAAGGTTTTTCGCACAAATAGGAAAAAATTCAAAATAGTGCATTTGTGAGAAATTGAAAAACCGTTGCCTTGAGATACAAAACATTAATTTTGATAGATATCCCACTCCCATCCCACTAAGCGACCAAAAAGCTCTTAAAGGATAAATCCTAAGCTTTCTTATGAAAAAAAAATGCCCTTTTTGAAAATAAAGGCAAAAAATGCTTTAATTTAGTAAAAAAAAAGTCTAAAAAAAAATTTTTTTTTTTAAAGTATTTTTTGGGAGAAAATTTTCTAATAACAATAGGTAATAAGTTACATGGATGAGAAAAAACACCTGTTTGGCCACAATGTCAAATTTTGATCCCCTCTAACTCAGAGAGCTCTTGACCGATCTTGTTAAAAAATTGTGTCTAAACTACTATCCAATAGGACTAACTTTGGTGCAAATTTTATCCCGATCGGAAGACATCGGTTTCAAAAGTTGGTGCACTTGACATGAAATCCCCATATATATATATATATTAGGGTGACAGCCTTTTTTTGAAACTTCAAGAGGTCCCGTCGGATTATTGTGACATTAGATATAAAACTTTAGTGTGCAAAATTTGAACCAAATCGGACAATTCTTTCTGGACGCGCATTGAGTTCAAAGCTTAAATATGCATTTATATGTAAAAATTATCAAAAAAAAAAAAAAAAATAATTTTTCACAAAAATGTTAATGTTAATAATTTCGTTTCAATTAAATTAATTAACAAACCATAATGTATAGTAAATCGTATTTCTAATAAAATAACAAAATCTTTTATTGGTTGAAAAACAACCAAGATAATATATATCAAGTTCCCCAGGCAATAAAAACGCCGCAGACCACTTGAATAAGAAAACCGAGCTCACATATTTAAGGGCATTGAAAAAACAAGTAAGAACATTATAGTCGGTCTAGACCGACTATACGATACCCTATACCATGCGTTTAGAGATCCTATCTCTTAGGCCCAACTAAATGGACATAGAAAATAAGCAAAAACCAAATTTGAGTGGGATTTTTATTAATTTTTTTTGGCTGCAGATATGAAAAAGTTCATATCGGATGCTATATCTATATAGGGACTTGGTCCAAAAATGGACCGATCCTGATCATGTTTGGTAAAGCCTCTTGTATTTTGCAAAAATATATACAAACAAAATTTGAGAAGAATCAGTGCAATATTTTTGTTTTTTAATAGATTTAAGTGAAGATCGGGAAGCAGCTCTATATGGAGTCAAAGGGATCATTTTTGGACTACTCATTAATGGATGTAATGAACGCATACAAACCCAATTTGAGTAAGATCTATATGACAATTTGGATCTTATGGCAATTTATGTCCATTTCATATGGGTAATCTGTATGGGGGCTAGGTCTGAACATGGACCGATTCTCACCAATTTCAATAGCGTTCATCCCACGGCCGATAGAAGCTCATGTACCAAATTTCATCAAAATATATTCATATTTGCGACCTGCAGTTTGATTACAAGGTTTACATGGACACACAGACGGACGGACGGACGGACGGACGGACGGACGGACGGACGGACATTGTTAAATCAACTCAGAAAGTGATTCTGATTCGATCGGTATAATTAAAGATGGGTCTAGGTCAAATATTTTTGGTTGTTACAAACAGCAGCACAAAGTCATTATACCCAAACCACATAGTGGTATAGGGTATAATTATAACAACAATATTTTTGCATTCTTCTGATCGCAAAATGATCTTATGTAAAGAATTTGGCATCTCGTCTATAGTTATGCCAAAACGGTACGTATTTTTTAGTACTAATTTTACTTTTTCAAAATTTTGTTCAAGATATTTTCCGAAATCATCGATTAGACTTCAAAGTCGTATTAACAAAGTATATGTGATTAAAAATGCCAAATGTTGTAGGTATCCTGTTGTTAATTTGGCGAGGGCCACGTTTTTATTTCAGCGGATTTGAAGAAAAATTTAATTGTTCATACTTTTTCAACCTAAAGCTATAAGTTCTCAAAAGTCAAGTTGTCAAAATATTGATATAAGTTCTCAATCTTGTAAACTAAGATTAAATTGAAACACTATAAACTCTTCCTCTTTAAGGTCAGAAGTCAAATTTAAAGGGATTTAGATTTATATAAAACAAAATATCGAAATAATATATATTTGTGGAAGGCTTTCCATAAAACATGTTGATAATATTTTAATAATTCTTAAAAATTATATTCTGGACCTATTTTCTGAAATTAATTCGTGGGGTACTAAAAATGTGTCGTAGTTTAAATATTTTTTTTTCAGAATTTTATATTTATATAAAGTTGTATCGAGGGCTTATATTCAAAAAGTGCTATATAAATTTGACAGCAATATTAGTTTTTGATTTCAAACTGTTCTCTGACATAACTATCAAATATAATATTAAATTTTATATCATACATGATAAGTATGGCTATCGCAAGAATCCGACCCGCACACCTCAAAATTCGAACAAAATTTATTTTTTTTTTCACACAAACCGCTTTCGCCCTTATATATATATTACGACGGTTCACTGACACCATCTTCAGCTCTGACCAACCACAATAAAACTTTTTGCTGGAGCATTGTTTTCATAACACCAGTTTACACCGAAAATGATTTGATGAGAGGTGATTTTCTTTTTGTATTTTTCCCGCTGTATTCGAAAATCATGGTAAATTTTTTTTAATGGAACAGTTTTTGAGATATTGCCATTTATTAATTTTTTCGACCTTTTTTCACTTGACAAATCATATCTTGAGCTAAGAATGTCCGATTGGATCGTTCTTGGCACCCAAATGGAAGTTATTGAGATGGCAAACAAACATATATAATCGGATCTTTAATTGGTAAAGCGGTTCAAAATATATCGATTACAGTGATTCTGTGCCGCCGTAAAAGTACAAATCTCTTTACGTACGTAAATACGATACCTTTACGTAAGAACTGACATCAACCCGAAGAAAATCGATCGAAAAATGACAAAGTTATAAGCAATTGAGTGAGTAAATCCAAATCCCATATTTTCCGAATATTTGATTTTTTCAACAATTTATTGGGTTTAAACGCCTGCAATACATTCTTTACATTTTTATGTGTTAGAAATATTTATGGCACTTGCTTTGTCTTCGGTGGCTTTTGGGATCCTTACGCACAACATTTTAAGAAGTAAAATGTGGCGCTTGTTCATTGACGGTAGTAAGGAGAGTTTGAAAGCAGTCCTACTGCATATTGCTCATGCCATCAACACTAAAGAATCATACGCCACAATGGTCAGTTTGCTGAAATACATTCAATATGAGCATCACAACTGGAAAATATGTTTCGATCTCAAAGTCGTCGGCATGTTGTGTGGAATGCAGGGTGGATATACAAAATATTGCTGCTTTTTTTACCTCTGGGATAGTCGTGCTCGTGAACATCAATATAGAAGAAAACACTGGCCAAAAAGGGGGAACGTCACAGTGGGCAAAGACAATATAAATTACGTGCCTCTTGTCATAAATGAATATATAATCCTTCCACCGTTGCACATTAAACTTGGTCTCATTTAAAATTTTATGAAGGCCTTAGACAAGGAAGGACAAGTATTTTCCTATTTGAAAACCCTTTTCCCGCAGTTTTCTTTAGCAAAAATCAAGGAAGGCGTCTTCGATGGTCCACACATAAAGAAATTGCTAAAAAGCACAGATATTCCAAAATATTTAACACCCGTTGAAAACGAGGACAGGAATTCATTTCAGCGGGTTGTTACCAATTTTCTTGAGAACAATAAAAGCCCTAACTACGAAGGAATTATTACCGATTTGATGAAGAACTACAACAAGTTGGGTACGGAATGCCATAATTTATTTTCATTCCTGATTGTTTTCTATTGTATTGTTTTTACCATTTTATTTATTTCTTACAGGTGTAAATATGTCTCTAAAAATCCATTTCTTGCATTCACATTTGCATTTCTCTCCGGAGAATATTGGTGACGTAAGTGAGGAACGCGGCGAGAGATTTCACCAACAAATTAAGATCATTGAGCGGCGCTGTCAAGGATTTTGGGATGAAGCAGTGTTGGGAGACTATGTATGGTTTCTTACTAGAGAAACGGATCCCAAAAGCAACCGAAGACAAAGCAAGAGCCACAAATATTTCTAACACAAAAATGTCAAGAATGTATTGCAAGCGTTTGAACCCAATAAATTGTTGAAAAAATAAAATATTCGGATAATATGGGATTTGGATTTACTCACTCAATTGCTTATAACTTTGTCATTTTTCGATCGATTTTCTTCTGGTTGATGTTACTTCTTACGCAAAGGTATCATATTTACGCAGATGAAGAGAACTTAGACGTTTTTTTTTTTAACGATTTGTACTTTTCCGTTGGCACAGGATCACTATAAAATATGATTTTTTTGAAAGTGTGGCCCATTTTTATCGATATATTTTGAACGGCTTTACCAATTAAAGATCCGTTTATATGTATTTGTTCGTCGTCTCAATACCTTACAATTGGGTACCAAAAGCGACCCAACAGGACATTTCTAGCTCGAGATATGATTTGTCAATTGAAAAAAGGTCGAAAAAAATTAATAAATGACAATATCTAAAAAACTGTTACATAAAAAAAATTTAACCTTGATTATCGAATTTAGCGGAGGAAAATACATAAGGAAATCTATCTCTCATCAAATGTTTACAAAAAAAAAAAAAAATTTAATTTTGTAAACTAGTGTAATTTATTTGGAATTTTCCGGCAAGGACCCAAAACAATTTATTGACAGGCATTCGGTGCCTTTAAAGATACATTAAGACTCATTTGCATCACATATTTAAAGTGAGAAGAAGCGGAGAAGAAATTTGTATTTAAGTGTTAGCTGGGGTGTAGTATTTATACCCTACAGCACTATGTAGTCAGGGTATTACGACTTAATGCTGATGTTTGTAACTTCCAAAAATATTTGATCTAGACCCATCTTTTATTATACCATCTTATTTTATACTCAGAATCAAAGTCGCTTTAGCGATGTCCGTCCATTCGTCTGTGTATCCATGTAAACTTTGTAATCAAATTACAGGTCGCAAATATGTATATGTTTTTTTTTCCAAATTTGGTATATAAGCTTGCTTCTGTCGGCTATAGAATAAACGCTGTTGAAACTTGGTGAAATTCGGTGCATGTTCAGATCGGGCCCCCATACAAATGACCATCTATGTTGATTTCAGTTGCCATATGATCGAAATTATCATATAAATTTCGGTCAAATTGGGTTCGTTTATGATTATAACATCCACTTATCAATAGTCCAAAAATAAATCGTATAGTCATAGCCCCCATATAAAGCCACTTCCCGGTCTTTACCTAAATCTATCAAAACAGAAAAATATTGCACAGATTCTTCTCAAATTGGCTTTGTGTATGTTTTGCAAAAAATATGTGACCTTACCATATATGATTAGATGGGTCCATATTGTTCCCATATAAATATAGCATCCGATCTGAACTTTTTTTTTATCCGAAGGCAAAAAATTATTTGAAATTCCACTCAAATTTTTTTATGCTTATGCCGTTTTCTTTGCTGACAAAAAATGTCGCCCTTTTTTGCCCTTTTTCGGAAAGTGTATTTTTTTATATATTCTGAATTAAGAGTAACCTTATCTTATACATCAATCGAAAGGTCTCAAAGTCGAGCCCTCGTAAATCACAAAAAATTCCAGCCATTGACTTCTTTCAGGTCATAGTGTGAAAATATTTCCCCATTGTTTCCCTTTTTTGAATATTTTCACCCTATGACTTCCAAGAGAACAACAAAATTTTTTTGCATTTATGAAAACATCACTTTGAGACCTTTCGATTGATATATAATATAATGTTGCTCTTAATTCAGAATATTTAAAAAAATACACTTTTCCAAAAAGGGCAAAAAAACGGCGACATTTTTTGTCAGAAAATTAGTTGGACCTAAGAGATAAGGTCTCTAAGCGCATGGTATAGGGTATGGTATAGTGTGGTATACCGACTATAATTTTCTGAAATTTTTTCTTTTTTTGTCAATACAAATATTTTGGATATTTTTGTGGCTTTCGAAACATCTCCCCAAATCTTAATACGAGATCCCACTATGGCCCATAGTTTCAGTATGTATTTCTTTAGAAACTACAAGTCGAACCAGATTTTCATTTTCCTGGTGTATTATTTTTTACTTATTTAAATGTCCTTAATGTATTATCTTCAAAATATTCTTCGAAGCTCTAATTTATTGATGGAAATTTTAAATACTAATTGATCAGAAAGCAATTGGTTTTATTTTAGCGAAAAAAGATTGTTAAAAAAACGTG
Source organism: Cordilura impudica (assembly GCA_963682025.1). NCBI lineage: Eukaryota > Metazoa > Arthropoda > Insecta > Diptera > Scathophagidae > Cordilura > Cordilura impudica. The sequence continues at coordinate 67,587,725 of OY821519.1, read as the reverse complement.
TAAGACTTTTTATTGCCCATACTTTAAGCTATAATATTTTAAGTGTTCTTGGAATTTTAATTTGCATTAAAATTTAAAAGAATACTTCTTTCCTATGAACAATTTAATATATTCATTTTCATGGTGGCTTTTAAGGGAAATTCTATGTACGCGTATGTATGGCTATGTTCATGAAACACATGTTATCTATAGAAAAAAATTCCCACAGTATAAATAGTTTTTATTTCATCTTTTTTTTTTTTAATAATAAAAGTATAACTACCTCATTCATAACAAAAGTTCATTCACTGGAACAGTATTGTATACATTTTAATTTTTTTTTATTTTGTTCTGTGCTCTCGCACCACAAAATTCGACAATGCCTTAAAATTCTAAGGTTTTTCTAATTTACTTGTGCGTGTTTTAATATGTCATTAGGGCTCTGAATTTTAAAATTTTATGTCAAGCCATTGAAAATATTTTGTGCTTACCAAGATAACTGATATCGACCCTTCGATTTTGTTTATTTTTATTTTTTTTTTGTATTTCTATAAAAAGTTAAATTTTAATGTTGAATAACATTAAAAATATCAACTGGAAATTAGTTGAGAAAAACTACGTAGAAGAAGTCTAGGCCTCTCCCAAATAATCTCACTTGTGAGCAGTAAGGCAATCAATGCAAAATATCTTATGGATCTCAGCAAAAATATTTGTGAGGGTCGTTAATTCTTGATCGATATCGTATTAAGAGAGTTTATTTTGAAATGATACTGTTAATTACCCCAATGTATGGTTGATCTAAATTAATTTGCTTGTTGTTTTTTTTTGTTACTGCTAATAATTAATGAAACTATAATAATATGTATAGAAAATTATAAACGTTGAAATATTTTTCAAATTTTTTCATATAAACTTTATACGTTTCACTACGTTTTTTTCTTGTTTGAAATATATGCATTAACTTTTTTATGGAGGCCCCGGTGTACATTGTATGCTAATAACTTGTTATTATAGTTATTGTTTGTCTTATGGCAGATGTTGTTACATTTTTGCTACTCATGTTGCTGGAGTTTAAATAACAATTATTTAATAAGTATTCATAAAACGAAGAAGGGGGCGTAGTACTCTTATTCAGTATAAATATTTTTCAAGCAAGGAAATTTTTAAATTTTCAGTCATCACCATGAATTGTGTTATTTTGTTTAAACGAAAAGGTGACTGTAACTACAGAATGTAAAATTTTTATATAAACTTCCGAATCAATTTCATCGTCTTCAAAATAATCCCCCGTAAGCTAATGTTTTTTCGAATTCTCGAAACAATTGTGAAGCCAATTTCTGGAAAGGCTTTCAAGGCGTACATGGAATTGGTTTCTGGTTCCTCGACTAAATGGTATTTTCATAGCGCTCTTTTGAGTCCGTTACATAGCCAGAAGCTCAAGTTAGGTAAACGCGTAGTGAAGCATAAAACGAGAGTTGTCTCCTCATATATCTGGCTTCTTTTTTTAAATGGCTTTACGCAAATGACGCATAACACAAAACAACATTGCGACTATAGAAAATAAGCATAGTTAAAAAAATGGAACGATCCTTAACATATTAGGTAGTCACTTTTTTTTTTTTAAAATATAAACAAACGAAATTTGAGAAAAATATTTCTAATATCTATAATATTAATAGGCTAGTCCATTTCTTGTGACCGATGTTTTGTTCTACCGTTTTATCCCGATTTTAAACTAACATATATTATTTGAAAGATATTTCTTTTTAGCCGTTTTGCAGATTTACAGATTGCTACTAACACATACGTAAAATTATATAATGCTATGTGTGTGTTTTATTAACTTTGTTAATGTGTTTGTAACAAAAATGAGTTTGTTTTTTGTGTTGATTTGTGAATTGGCTATAATTGATTAGCATACCTTTAATGAAAAAATAAAATTTCCTAGAATTTGCACTCGAATTTCGAGGGCTGGAATCTGCTAGTATATAAAAATATATGACTAAGTATTGTCATTTGGGGTTTGTCTTTGGACAACTGATTAATGGGTGTAATAAACACAAATAAAGTTGACCCAGATCAATATGATAATTTGGATATTGTGGCAATTTAAACTATCGCTTAGGGGTCACTTGTACGGAGACTAGATCCGAACATGCATCTGCTAACTTATCTCCTTAAAATTAATCATAACATGTTGAAATTTTCGTTCGTAGTTTGATTAGAAATTCACATGAACATTAGGGTGACAGCGGTTTGTATTAAAACAAATTTTTGGTTGAATTTTGGGGTGTGCGGTTCGGATTATTGTGACACTGGATCTTAAACTTTAGCGCGCAAAAGTTGAGCCAAATCGGACAATGCTTTCTGGACGCGCAATGAATTCAAAGTTCAAATATGCATTTATATATAAAAATTATGAAAAAAATAATTATTCACAAAAATTTTGAGGCGGAAACTGTTTTTCCTAGGAGTAGCCTGATAAAAAATGGGTGGGATAGTATTAGTGGGCATGGCACCTCCTATACAAAATGTACGAAGTACTAAATATGAAAGCGACGCTCCCGAAAAATAGACAAGATAAAAATCACCACAATCTAAAATCGCGAAAAACAAAAATTGGCAAAATCAGAAATCGCTAAAATGAAAAAATGCCAAATGGCATCCTAAATTGAAGGTCAGTTGTTTAGTATTGCCGGATTTAATTTGGAAAATCCATGGTTTTCTCATGGAGGGCCATATGTAGCTTCCTCCAGAGTAGGAATCCTGCAAAGTTTTATAATTTTTGCGGCGAACGAAAAAACAAAGAAAAAAATTTTTTATAAATATAAATAAATGAAATAAAATGTTTTAACTGCACGAACACCAACTTCGTAGGGAATAATTATTGTAAGTAGCGAATCATGGCAGTCCATACTAGTATCTTATATTTTTTAGATAAAGAATTTTTATTTCAATTCATTTCCGATTTTTTTTTTAGCTCTTCAGAACATTTGTGTTCTTTTGGAAAGTCCTGATTGCATGTAGGACTTTGCATACTATACCCGATTTTTGTTACTTGCATCTACAAGCACAAGCATAGAATTTTATTAGACTTCAGCCAGTGTACAAAATCCAACATATCTTCATTTCACTAAATTGAACTTTGCTCAACGCAAATATTATTTTATTTTTGAACAGACAACAGTCTGTATAGCATCTACATTTAAACCCCCAATTCAACTGCATGCCGGCGCTTTTTGTATAAACCAGTCGTATTCTTTTGAAATTTTTAATCGAGTTTTTTCATTTCAATAACTTTCGCATATCCTCCCATATGTTGCCGATAGGTTTAAGACCATGATGTGGATGATGGTTGTGTGTTTGTTTGTTTCATTTATTTTTTTTTTTTTATTAAAAGAAAGATATGTTTGAATCAGTTTATTTTTTTTTGTACAACTGAATATATTTCGTTTTAGTTTTTTTTTTTTTTAGCTAAAACTTTGTTTTTAAGTGATACACGAAAGGAGTTTTCGAGCTGGAATACTTAAACACATAAAACTACATTTACTCCATTAACATATTTAATACATAAATACTCTAAATATTTTTACAATAAGTGATTCAGAAATATATCTCTAAAGTTGACTGTATAACAGGAGATAGCTAAAGTTCAGAACTATTGATAAAATATATATTCAGTTATTTATGGACTTAAGTTAAATAGTTCCAACTATACAATGTAAATACAAGTTCAGAAGTCTGTACAATAGCATAGCTATTTCCCATACTATCTTCAATAGGTTTTTCTACTTTCTGGTGCATAATATCAAAAAAAATAATTCCGAAAATAACAACGAAATTTAATGCAATTACCAATTTAACCCAATAAGGAGCGTTGCGTTTAAATTCGTATATATCAAAATAAAACATTGGCTAAAGGGCTACAAATAAAGTTAAATTATTTAAACTGAAATATTTAATGACCTAGTAAACGTGTCTCAAATTTGATGAAACAAATTCTAATGAAACAAATGAATTGTTGATAAAGTGACAGCAGATCAAAACCAACCAGCACATATTATTGCTAAGCATTTGATAATGGTTAGAAGTTCAGTAAATTAAGTTCTGGAACTCGATATTGAAAACATATCTTAGTAAAAATTTAGAAAAGAAGATTGCTTGAGTAGCTACGAAAAAAAAGAGATGTTGATAAGAAATGCGGAAGGAACCTTAGTATGGTTTAAAGATAAAACAAGCGGAAATGTTAATAACTCGGAATAAAACAAAAGTCTAAGAAAATCTAAAGAAAATAATAAGTAATATGGATGACGATTAGGGTGGCCCTCCGTTATATGGAGGGAAAAAAAAGTGTTCAAACTGTCGGTCTCACCCCCTAGAAATATGTGAATAGCAAAAAATGAGTAATACAAAGTTTTGGGCCAATCAAAAAACGTTTAGTTGTGGCGCAAAGCGATTGAAAATTTCAAGTGTGTTTATATGGGGGAAATATGACTTTTTTTCAGATTTTTCGAAAATTTCGTTCTATGGTTTAATTTTTCCGACAAACTGTTACATAATTCGGGATCAGTATTAAATTATACTTCCAAAAGGCTATAAAACTTCAAAATCGTGTAAAACCTCGCCAAGAAGTAGAAAATGCCCAAGACCACTTTTGTGCCAAAAAAAAACTAAGTCATGAAATTTGATGGCATTTTTTTCAACTTTGAGAAATTGAATAAAGCCATTATTCTTTTTTGGTCTCTATACTTATAAGTACTCAGATATGAAGCATTGTTTTATTACCACGTTGTTAACTTATTGCGCATTGAGGCCGAATATTGGAAATTTTTTTGATAAAATTTTTAAAACTCCTTTTTCAAGTTTGAAAAAATTTTCTTAAACAAAATTTAAAACAAAAATGAATGTATCACTTTAACGCTTTATGAAATACATGTTGCAGATTAACTGTGTGAATTTTTAAGTAAATCCCTCTGCCAGAATATTTTTGAAAAGGATTTTATTTTTGCGGATTTCGAGAAAAATTGGATTTTTGTGAAATATTCTGTAAATGTACTCTTTCTAAATACTTTGTATAAAAAATTCATAATTTTTCTACTTTTAAATATTATATTTTATCTTAATAGCCTGGGTTTTCGGAAAAAAATAACATGACTCCATTAGCCATTTTGGAATTGGGGTCACATATGACCCCAAACTAATAAAAGACAATTTATTCAAAAAATTCAAATATTTTGTAAGTGCTGTCCAATTTTTAGATGCGACACTTAAAATATAATAACAAAATATGTAGAAGTTTCGTTCCAAAAATTTGGGATAAATCCGAGAACATTAACCCATTATTTGACAAGGCCAGCTTTGGATTTTAAGATATTTTTAAATAAAAATGACCTAAAACGAGTTTTTCTATTAAATTCGTTGATACCACTATTTAGAATTTAAGAAAAATAATTCGGTTAATTTTTATTTATTTAACCCTTCAGTGCAAGGTAGCGTCTGGGGCAAGTTAAATATTTTAACTTATAAATTTTTAATTGCGCGTGCAGCGCTCATTTTTAGAGAAATATTTTGGGGTTCACATTTCATGTGAACGGAATGTTAAACAAAATGCAAGATAGCGTCTGCTATGAATTTATAAATTTAATTTTAATGTGTTTTGTTGCGCGTGTAGCGCTCATTTTGCAAATATTTTAATTTTGCCAGGAATTTGGCATGGTTGCACTTCCGTACCTTAACTTATATATTTCATCCATTAATCAGTAGTCCAAAAATGATCCATATTGGCCAACTCTTAGTCATAGGCCCCACAGAGAGCTGCTTCCCGATCTTCACTTAAATCTATCAAAAAACAAAAATATTGCACTGATTCTTCTCAAATTTTGTTTGTATATATTTTTTGCAAAATACAAGAGACTTTACCAAACATGGTCAGGATCGGTCCATTTTTGGGCCTAGTCCCCATATAGATATAGCATCCGATATGAACTTTTTCATATCTGCAGCCAAAAAAATTAATAAAAATCCCACTCAAATTTGGTTTATGCTTATTTTCTATATCCAGTTAGTTGGGCCTAAGAGATTGGGTCTCTAAACGCATGGTATAGGGTATCATAATGTCGGTCTCGACCGACTATAATTTTCTTACTTGTATAATTATGAAACATATGTGACATTCTCCGAGAAAAGGGACCTAGTGTGTCAAAAAACGGGTTATGTCAAAAACGGTGGATTCTGGTACATAAAAGGGTGTAGAAACTGGTTTTTTTTCTCAAAACTTAATTTTCACACACTAGGTCCCTTTCTCGGAGAATGTCACATATATTGTTTGTATTATATCGATTCGATATTATCAAAGTTATTTCTTTTATTTGAATTTTTCGTTCGTATTATTTAAAATGAAATCTAAAAAAAGTACAACAGATGTTCAAAAAAATTCAACTACGTGGACTAACAACTTAACAAGATTTTAAGATGCTTCAACAAAATATCGTGATATACAAAACATGGAATTATCGCTATCTGCGTTAAACAGAATGCCAAAAGAAAATTATATTATTGGAAGGTTTAACGCCTTAGCAGAAGATAAAAATAAAAAATAAAAAGGAACAGTATGTTACAATTTCTGAAGAGATATTTGACCTGTGGATTAAGCTAAATATGAAAAAATGCAAATTTATAACATAAATCGAAACGTTGAAAAATTGATATTTCTTTTTCAAAAAAAACTAAAACGTGCTAATGGTGATAACTGTAGTAAAATATTTGATATAACAACGAACTAGGCGAACTAGACGAACTAGAATCTGAACCACAACTCCTTTCTGATTCAGATTCATCAACAATGCCTTATAGTGATGATGATGATCAAGAGGACATTGATTTCTTACCTTCTGGTAGATCTAAACCTGTCAAATTGCCCATACACTCAGCCGTTACACTAGTTAATAAAGCAAAATTGAGTATGACTAAAGTAGCCAAGGTATGTAAACAATTAGCTGAGTCGGGAATAGACATTTCAACACCTTCACAAGGTGGTATTTATAAGGCGGTAATAAAATCCGCAGAAAATTTAGAAGAATTTTACACAAGAACGCTGCAAAATGACGAATGGTGCCTACATTTAGGCAGAAAAAAGATGGGTAGAAATGAAATACAGATAATTGTCATTAAAAATCAGCGCAAGGAAATTAAATTAGCTGTACGAATACTGGACAATGGTGGTGCTTTAACAATTTTCAGCGGTATCAAAGAAACCTTAAATTCAATTTGTGGAGATTTATAGAAATGATAGTATGTGTCACAACAAGTGTTAACACTGGCATAATAAACGGTGCTGTTGCTCTGCTAAAAAAACATTTCCAATCAATTTTCTTACCACCGCCATAATACATAGGGTGCCAGCATCATGTCCTGTATTTATTACTACGACATATAATGGACGAGTTACTAGGTGGCACAACATCATCTCCAACCATTGGTTACAATTTTGTTTCGGAATTAGTAAACAATTATGAACATTTAAAAATAAGCTACAGGCAAAACTATATTACTATAAAATATATAAACGTAAAATGGAGAGACGATAGGCAATTTTTGTACGAACTTTGCAAAAGTTTTAGGTACTACAATGAATATAGAATTTTCCCTTATATCAACTTCAAATCTTTACCACCAATAAGCAACGCTAGATGGCACAAAAGAGCTATTTTCGCTATTATGGCATTTGTTATCATTCCAAAATAACGGGAAATATTACAACCTATATGTGATTTTATATATGATGCATGGTGCAATGTTTGGTTTTCCGATCACTGTTTCAACGAAAAAAATTTTTCAATTTTAAACAACTCTTTAGTATAATACAAAAAGGCCCATAAATGATCTCTTAAGCACTGGGTGAAAGAATCGTCTGCAATTTCGGATCAGCAGCGCAGTAATATATGCGCGGGACGCGCTATCAAAGTTGCGCAAGATATTTCTCCGCTATGTAAAACAAACTCGTACTTTAAACTTAAAATTTATTTCATTTAACTAAAAAACTTAGTTGTTTATCATTGTTATATTGATATTTTTTAGTTTGTATGTATAAAATATATACCATTAATGTACCATATATAAAATGTATATTGTAAACACAGTCGCCGACTAACACTCAACGTGTACAGTCATTCTTTTTCGCGCATCGGGTACAAGTGTAGTGTAATTTTCAATTTCCAATTAAATCAGCAAAACCAGTTTTTCTTTTTCTCTTCCACTTTTTAACTCAGTCGTTTATCGCTGTGATCATCTGTAATTGAGTTGTTAACATGCCCCCTGGGCCCTCTCTAATAGGGGACAACCGGTTTGCTTTGCTAGCCGACCATAGTCCCCAAAAAAAAGAAAAAACGAAATCGAGGTGGTTCTCAAATTGAGTTCCCCGCGCTACCCTTTCAAAAGCGCCTCAACCCTAAATATGTCGTTATTTCTGCAGCCGATGAAAAAAAACCTCTCTCTGAGTATTCCTGTTTCGCAATTCATAGAGCTCTTCACGTCATCAGTAAAGAAATTTTATCAATTTCCCAATTGAGAGATGGTAAACTTCTTGTGCTTGTTAAAGACAATTTAATAGCCAATAAATTTATTAATGCAAAAGAATTATTTGGTATATGCCCAATTGTATGCAAATTACATGAACACTTGAATTTCACTAAAGGTACAATATTTGCACCATTTTTATCGAAAATTCCTGAAAAAGAAATCATTGACGAACTTAACACTCAAGGAGTTGTTGATGTATACAAATATGTAAAAGTAATGGAAGGTAAGAAAATACCCTCTGGGGTTTTGTTATTAACCTTTGATCTGTACAATCCCCCTGAATCGATTGACATTTCATGGTATAAAGTAAAAGTGCGAGAATATATCCCTAACCCTATGAGGTGTAAAAATTGTCAACTATTAGGCCATACTCTAAAACGGTGTAAAAATTCCCCTTCATGCGTCAACTGCAATCTTCCCCCACACTCTCCAACGGAATGTATTAGAACCTATTGTGCAAATTGTGCTGAAGATCACCCCGCATCCTCCAATAACTGTACAAAATATATACAACAAAAAGAAGTTTTGAAAATCAAAACGAAACAAAAATGTTCTATGCGTGAAGCAACAACAATTCACAAAGAACAAAACAAAAGTATCAACCCAACCTCTTACTCCTCTATCGCATCCACCAACACTGATACCACCAGTAAACCAAAAGCAATAATTCCCCCACCAAACACTAACATTATTAGAACAGAACAAATTGAAAACAATCCCTCTTCTAACTCCTCAACTTCACAAAATCCAACAAATAAAATCAAAATCAAAAACTACGAACAATCAACAACAGCACAACCAACAATAAAAACACCAACATTCTCTTTCTCTCTGAGAGCCGACAAGACTCTCTCAAACTCCCCAAAGCACTCATTTGATCTTTCAGAACTCAGTTCTGATACGGAGAAGCAAATTGAATTTATGGCGACTGAAGACGAAATGTCAGATTAAAACACTCAACACCCTTTTCATTTAACAAAATTTTTAAAGCATTTATTTCTATTCTCTTTAACTCAATTATGGTTATAAATATTCTACAATGGAATATTCGTGGATATATAAACAATTACACTAATCTACAACTACTTATATCGGAAAAAAATCCAGACATAATATGTCTGCAGGAAACAAAATGCAAACCAAATTTTAATCCAATAACGCCTAGGCAATATACTGGATATTTTTTTAATCCTAATACTACATCTAAACAAGGTTCTGCAATACTTATTAAGAAAAATATACCCCACAAGATTCTAAATACAAACCAGTCCTTCAGTTTGGTTGGTCTGGAAATGAATTTGCCCTTTTCATTTTCCATTATCTCTTTCTATTCACCTCCTGCTGACTCATTATCCACCTCTGACCTCAATAATATGGTTACAAATATTAAGACCCCACTTTTTATAACTGGCGACTTTAACGCTTGGAGCCCCTTATGGGGTTCTCCTACATCCAATAGAAAGGGTACAACCATAGAAAACTTTTTAGTTAACTCAAACCTGGCCACGCTAAACGACGGGTCTGCAACACATCTGAGCACACACAACACTTTTTCCCATATTGACCTCACAATGGCCTCTATCTCCATCATACCAATGTGTAGATGGAAAGTTATTGAGGACCTACATAACAGCGATCATTATCCTATTCTAATACAATTGCTTATTAACAACCACACAGTTCGACCCAAGCTTACAAAATTTAACACCAAAAGAGCAAATTGGGATATTTATCAATGCAAAATTTCTCATTATAATGATAATTTTGTTACCTCTTATAACGTGAACAAAGAAGCAGCTTCGATAAGTAAGATAATTAGGATATCTGCTAATGAAAGCATTCCTATATCTTCCAACAAAAAAAGACATAATACAGTCCCCTGGTGGTCCCAAGAACTTCAGCAACTCAGAAACGTAAAGCAAGAATCCTGGAGGCAATTTCGTCATAATATGACGACACAAAACCTTATTAAATATTAAAAAGACAACGCTATTTTCAATAGAGCTAAAAAAACAGCGAAAATTAAATCGTTAAACGAGTTCACTGCGAACCTAAACCCATCCACCACATCAGCTGTTATATGGCAAAACATTCGTAAATTAACCGGGAAATTTGTCACCCATATTATAGGTTCAATTAACATAAATAACAGTGCTATCACAAATTCGTTTGAAATAGCTACGGCTTTTGCCAATTATTGGGCAGAAAGTTCACTAGACTCCAACTTTACACAAAACTTTCAATCTAATAAATCCCAAGCTCTTTCATCACTTGTTGTAACTAATTGCCCAACCAGATCTAAGGTTATAGATCTTCCTTTTAATATGCAAGAACTAGCCCATAGTTTAACTACCTCCAAAGGCAAGACACCAGGTCTAGATAAAATATCATATCCTATGCTCATAAATCTTCCCTACACCTTTAAAACTCGAATTTTAAATTTATTCAACAATATATTTCATTCAGGAATTATTCCACAATTTTACAAAACTGCTTCAGTAGTTGCTATACACAAGAACAATAAACCCATAGATAATATCGATTCCTACCGTCCTATCTCCCTCCTGCCCTGCATTACTAAGCTTTTAGAGAAAATCATTTCTAGACGTTTAATGTGGTTTATTAAAAAACACAATCTACTGTCTCATAACCAAACTGGGTTCCAACCGGGTCTAGGCACAACTGATGCTCTACTATTTTTAGATCACATAATTTGCAAAAACCGCTCGACCAGGAAACATACATCAATTTTATCAATTGACTTTATAAAAGCTTTTGATAAAATTGGTATCCACATAGTGCTTCGGAAACTTTCACAATGGGCAATAGGTCCAAAAATGTTCAATTTCATTAAAGCTTTTCTTACAAATCGAAAGTTTACAGTACGTGTAAACGACGCATTTTCAAATATAGTACCTCTACATAATGGAATCCCACAGGGATCTCCATTATCTGTAACCCTATTTATTATCGCCTTTGACGATTTAAGTCGCATCATAAGCGCAGATAAAAGAGTTGATCATTGCATCTATGCCGATGACCTCTATGTAATTGCTAAAGAACAGCAAAATGACAGAATTAAACAGGTCTTTCAAGACACCCTTTTATCTATTGATAATTGGTCAAAAATTTCAGGCGCAAACGTCTCGTTTGATAAAACGAGTCATTTGCATCTATGCAAGAAACATAATTGCAATAGCATTAATATAGTTCATAATAATTTCACCATTAAAAATGTAAACCATTGTAAAATATTAGGTATAAATATCGATTGTAAATATAGCTTTAAGTACCATTGTAATTATTTAAAAAAAGATTTAACAAATAGATTGAACATCATCAAATATTTATCGTCTCCAAGGAGTCATGTGCACACCAACAGCCTGCTAAGATTAGTGAGATCGGTATTACTATCAAAAATTGACTATGGCCTTGTGATTTACAGCAAAACCTGTAAAACAAATATCAAAGTTGTGGAGAATATTCTTAATGCCGCCATTAGAGTAAGCCTAAGGGCTTTTCGTACTACGCCAATAAATAATCTACTGGCTGAAGGTGGCTTTGATCCACTCCGGATCCATGCCAATAAACTTAAATGCTTTTGCAACAAAGCATCACTACTTCACAAACAAATTATCCTGCTCAAAAAGAAGAAGAGAGAATTGACTTATCCATCCACCTTATCCCATATTTTTAAAATCACAAAAAAATTTAACATTCAAAAACATGTTCCTACTTTGACAAAACACCCTCCATGGCTACTTGAATCTAAAAACTTTATAAAAAACCTACAACCCTTTAATAGAAACAACACATCACCAATAATTTTTAAATCACTCTTCAATGACATTTTTGCCAACTATAAAAATGAAGAATGGAATTTCCTCTTCACAGACGGGTCAAGAACATCAACGCACGTAGGATTTGCCGTTACCGATGAAACTGCATCGACAAAAATATCAGGACTTCTACCACAAGAGGCAACCATATTTGAAGCAGAAGCGATAGCAATAATGGAAGCTTTAATCTTATGTAGGAACTCAAATAGCAAATACATTATCTGCACCGACAGTCGATCGGTATTCGATGCAGCTGAGAATCTAAGAAATAAAAATGAAAATATCATTTCTATTCAGCAACTTCTAATACAAATGATGAACAAAGTGAAATTACTATGGCTACCAAGCCACATCGGCATAACAGGGAACGAAGCTGCAGATAAAGCTGCAAAAGCGACTTACCTTCACCCAACATATTTTTTTATTCCGCAGTCTAAGAACTTCATCTGCCGATACCCAATTTTAAATCTAAATAGATCCATGCACCAAAAATGGAACCGATACAGGCATGCCTATCAACACATTAACCCCGATAAAACACCCATCTGCCTACCACCATCCACCAATTGTCATAAAAACAGATGTTTCACAGGGCTTCGTCTCACACACACAAGATTGACACACCAATTTTTGATAACCAAACGCTCTCAACCAGTGTGCAGCTTCTGCAACATTTCAACACTAACAGTTATTCATCTTTTAGCAGATTGTCCTTTCCTACACAATATTCGCCTAAGATTATTTAACTCCTCCAATGGAACTAATCTTCTAAAACATCCATCAGAAGACAATGTAAAAACAATATATCAATTCTTACAGTACCTTAATATTCGAAATGATATTTAATCATTATTTTTAATCCACTTACTAATTATAGATAACATCTCCTTGATCCAGCAATAGAAGCCGATAGCCTAAGCTGCTAGTGCTCTAGTTTTTAAGATTTATTGTAATTTTAATTATAATAAATATCAGAATAATAATAATAATAATATATTGTAAACAATTTAGATATAATTAAAAAAAAGTAAGAAAATTATAGTCGGTCTAGACCGACTATGCGATACCCTATACCGTGCGTTTAGGGACCCTATCTTTCAGGCCCAACTAACTGGATATAGAAAATAAGCATAAATCAAATTTGAGTGGGATTTTTATTAATTTTTTTGGCTGAAGTTATGAAAAAGTACATATCGGATGATATATCTATATGGGGACTAGGCACAAAAATGGATCGATCCTGACCATGTTTGGCAAAGTCTCTTGTGTTTTGCAAAAATATATACAAACAAAATTTGAGAAGAATCAGTGCAATATTTTTGTTTTTCGATAGATTTATGTAGTTGAAGATCGGGAAGCAGCTCTATATGGGGCCTATGACTAAGATTTGTCCCATAGTGATCATTTTTGGACTACTGATTAAAGGATGTAATAAACACATACAAACCAAATTTGACTAAGATTTATACGATAATTTGGATCTTATGGCAATTTATGTCGATTTCATAGGGGTCATTTGTATGGGGGCTAGGTCTGAACATGGACCGATTCTCACCAATTTCAACACCATTTATCCTATGGCCGAAAAAAGCTTATGTACCAAATTTCATCAAAATTTATTCGTAGTTGCGACCTGCAGATTGATTACAAGCTTTACATGGACACACAGACGGACGGACGGACGGACGGACACAAGGACGGACATCGCTAAATCGAATCAGATAGTGATTCTGATTCGATCGGTATAATAAAAGATGGGTCTAGGTCAAATATAGTTGGTCTAGACCGACTATAATTTTCTTACTTGTTTTCTATTAAACTCGAAGAAACCACTATTTAGAATATAAGAAAAATATTTCGGGTAATTGTTATTTATTTAACCCCTAAGGGCTCCTGGGATCAAAATAATCCATTGCGATATATCTTTGATGCAATTATCTGCTTATTGCTCGCAAATATAAATTAAAACAACATTTAACCAATTTTGTTATAAAATTTTTTTTTATGTCTAAAGTTATCTATATTTTTCTAAATAAAATATATAATAAAAAGAACACGGTTTTAAATCGATTGAAGAGTATAATAACATATTAACAAAGAACGAACGTTCTCGGATTTAGCCCAAATTTTAGAAATGGAAGTTCTACACATTTAGTTAAACTTCGCATCTAGAAATTCAACAGCACTTACAAAATATTTGAATTTTTTGAATAAATTGTCTCTTATTAGCTTTGGGTCATATGTGACCCCAATTCCAAAAGAGTTAATGGGGTCATAATATTTTTTTCCGAAACCCTAGGCTATTAAGATAAAATATAACATTTAAAAGAAGAAGAGTGATAATTTTTGATATAAAGCATTTAGAAAGAGTACATTTACAGAATATTTTACAAAATTCCCATTTTTCTCGAAATCCGCAAAAATTAAACCATTGTCAAAAAAATTCTGGCATAGGGCTTTACTTAAAAATTCACACAGTTAATCTCTGACATGCAGTTAATAAAATCTTAAAGTGCAATATCCATTTTTTTAAATTTTGTTTAAGAAAATTTTTTAAAACTTGAAAAAGGTGTTTTCAAAATTTTTTCGGTCTCAATGCGCAATAGGTTAACAACGTGGTAATAAAATAATACTTCACATTTGATTACCTTTAAGTATGGAGATAAAAAAAATTATGGCTTTAATCCATTTATGAAAGTTGAAAAAAATGCTATCAAATTTCACGACCTAGTTTTTTTTTGGCACAGAAGTGGTCTGGGGCATTTACTATGTTGCATTTTGGCGTTTTGAATAGATAATTTAATAGTGATCCCGATTCTTACACCAACTTGTCGGAAAAATGAAGCTATGAAACGAAATTTTCGTAAAATCTCAAAAAAAGTCATATTTTCCCCATATAAACACACTTGAAATTTTCAGTCGATTTCCAACGCGACTTTTCTTTATCCCATTATCCACAAACTTCACATTTATCAGTTTTATATTCAAAGGTAATAAACTGGATTCCGCCTATCTCCAAAATCACATTTTCGTTTTTTAAGGACCGCTCTAATGTATACACATTAAGGTGACAGCCATTTTTTTTTTGGAATTTCAAGACGTATAAGCCCTCGATATACAAATTTGTTTATACTAAAACTAATTAATCTACATATTTTCATAAAATAGCAAATAAATTTGAGGAACTATATGATAACATTAAATTTGTTTTATTTGAAAGTAATCCTGATGAAGAAAATATTTATCGATTTTCATATAGAGTCAGTTTGACATCAAGAGTACCCCACTCGTTAATTTCAGAAAATTAGTCCAGAATATCATTTTTTAGAATTATTAAAATATTTTCAACAAGTCTTACGGAAATCCTTCCACAAAAATATTTGTTTTCGATATTTTGTTTCAGAAAAATATAAATCTCCTTAAATTTGACATTTGACCTTAAATTTATGGTGTTTTGATTTAACAATTTATGGTGTTTTGATTTAACCTTAATTTACAAGATTGAGAACATATATCAAGTGGTATAATATTTTGATAAAAGATGTTTGCAAATATGAAAACACCAAAAAGATGTAGCCTAATGGTTAAAAAGGTATGAAAAATCATATTTTTCTTCAAATCCGTTGAAATTAAAACACTGTCCGCGCCAAATTAATAACAGATTATTTACAATATTTGGCACTTTTAATAACATATATTTTCCTAATAAGACCTTAAAACCCAATCGTTGATTTCGGAAAATTTCTTGAACAAAATTTTTGAAAAAGTAGGATTGGACATTTTGAAATAGTGCTAAAAAATACGTACCGATTTGACATTAGTTAAGAATGGCATAACAATAGGCGAGATACAAAATACCTCATAGAAGATCATATTGAGCGATTTATTAAACATTGTGATAAATGTTATGTTTTAATTGAATAGATTGTTTTTATATGAAATTTTTCTACTTAGGGGCGGCCGTGAGGTTTGAACCATGAACCTTCACATATACTCGTACTTGCACTTTTTGGTCAGCGCTTTAACACACTCACCTAAAGTCAGGCCTACGAACATTGTGGTTAGAGTTAGTTTTCGTACCATACAGCTGATGAAGGCTGAAATGCCAGAAACCGGTCCGATTAAGAATACAGTGCAGTTATGAATTTTTGAAATATATGCTTTCTTCTTCTTCTTTACCATGCACCATTGAAACAGAATTAAAATTTGTATATTAATTACAGTATTAATTGCAATATGTCTGAAAAATCACTATAAATCTAACAAATATATTTTGTTGTTTTATTAGAAAGACAATTTACTCTAGATTATTAACTAATTTAATTGAGAGGCAATTATTAATATCAAAATTTTTGTGAAAACTGTTTTTTTTTTTTTTTTTTGATAATTTTTACATGTAAATGCATATTTGAATTTTAACTCAATGCGCACTAAAGGTTTGGATCCAGTGTCACAATAATCCGAGCCGCACACCTCAAACAAAATTGTACCAAAATTTTTTTTTCATATAAACCGCTGTCACCCTAATATACATACATATTTGTTTCATAATTAACATTGCATTTACTTTAAATTCAATTTTAAAATGTTGACTTTTCAGCAACTTTGGCGCTCTTAGGCCATTGCATCTACTGCCTTTGTGTAATATTTTATCCAAACAAAACTTAACTGCACTTTTAAAATAGACTATGACAACAGAAACGGCAGTTATAAATTATTTTTTTTTTTCTTCCTTACTCATTGCCAAAGCCACTTTATCCAAAGCCATTAAAAGTCACTTTTGTAAACTTAGTTGTAGAAACCTTAAACTCACCTGAATATTGTTCATCATTCGGCAGCAGTACTGGTTGCAGCAAAATAACTTCAGCCGGGTTTGTGTTCTTATGTGACTAGAAAAGATGGTGCCATTAAGGCGTAAGCTTGTTAAGAGTTGCCATCTTGTAGACTTATGCAAACTTATCGCAATAAGAGACTCTATCTCTATTAAATTGCATTTAACATAAATGAGTTTTGAAACTGCAAGTACGGTGTTCTATCACTGCCATCATAGTGTAGTAACAGTCGCAGTTGTTGATACAAATATACTGAACGAAAACTTCAACATCACCCAAGGAAAGTCTGTGCATCTGGTTGTTGTACTAACTGTAAATAGAAGTGGAAAAACAACAATTAGTAATTTTCAGTGAAAAAAATAAAACTCCTTAAGAAAATTAAAAGTTCTTTTAAAACTAATTACAAACGCTAGCTACTTTTTGCATTAGCACAAAACTTGGTTTTAATTTTACCTTCTCTTTTTTTTTTTTGCCATCAAAAGTGTAAATAACCATCTAGTTCTTTTTCACTTTAAAAATTTCAGCAAGTATTTTTTGAACTTCTAATTAAAAGACAACAAAAGGAAAGAATTTTGATAAATGTTTTTGTGAAAAACACAAAATGTAATCGCGATAAAATACTTAAAATATGTAAAGGATTTTGTCATATTAAAAAGTTTGGATAATAAAAGCATACACAATGGTTCAAACATTAACTTGTTGTTATAGCGAATGGTGTGAAATTACTTCTGTCCGCTTGTTTTGATATGTAGCAAACTGGTTCAAAAAGTGTGGACCAAAAAACTCACTTATTTTCATAAAACTTATGCATCTGAAATTTGCATTGTTCTGAAATTTGCATTGTTTGTATCGGATCCAGTAAAAACATACCTCAATGAGATTTAACTGTCTAAAATTGGATAAACTCTTTCACTGTGCTTCTTTTTATCAATCATATATCATGTTCTCAGAACGATGGGCATGTGATAAGTATATAAAGCAGAAACGCACAGGGATTTCGCAATCGATTTGTATTTTTGAACCAATTACGAATTCATGGGAAGTGCCCCAAAGTATGGATTTGTGGTAATGTAGCAGCACTTAAAAGGGCGAAGGTGCGCTAAGTTACGGTGTTCTTTTTTAGGCCTTATGGAACTTGAAATTTTTAAAAAGATCACAGAGAGTTAAAAATAATCTAACCCAAAAAAACTAGGTTTTTATTAAAACTCTTTCTTTCTAATGACATTTAGATCACTCCGTCACTGTGCGTGACGACCCCAAAATTAATCTTTAATCACAGCAAGACTATGGGCCAAGTTTCAGATCAATTGGATAAGGGTGAATGGGGCTGCCCCATGGCAGACAGACAGAGAGATTGAGTGAAAAGAAGGAGTTTAAAAATCAAACAATTATTAATTCGAAATATGGCATGGCATTAATACCTTAAAATCATTTTGGGCATACGGCCACTGCGGATATTCTTGACGAAGGGCATGCTGGTCGTCCAATTTTGCGACACTTTTTTGAACATTGCTGCCGGTATTTTTCAAATAATACTATGTTGGCCTTCAAGTCGTCAGTTTTTGCTGATTTATCAGCATTAACAAGTGACTTCGTGTAGCTCCATAGAATATAATGGAAATGTGTAAAATTGCTTGATTTTGGAGGCCTCTGTCTACTGGCCTCCAAAATCCACTTCTCTAAATCAACTTACTGTAAAATTTGGATTTCAATAAGACGATGGTTGCATTTGGCATTTCGCCCGCATCAATATCATCAATATTTCCCAACAAAAATCAATGATCATGATCATCGGCTTAATTTTTTAAGAAGTAGGATCCAATGATACCAGCAGCATGTACACCGCACCAAACGGTGCATGTAATGGGGTCCGTATCGCATGTTGTGTATGGGTCTCACTCCATATGACACAATTTTATTTCTCAATGCAGAACTGAATTTTGCGGTAAATCATATGGTCAGTTTCGAACTACTCTAGGCCCCAATATTGATCGGACAGAGCCGCTATTCCTGCGATCGACGATGCACTGTGGTCAATATTTTGAGATAGCGGCCAAAACTCCTTTTGGTTTTTGTTCTCCGATTTTAAAGTTATTAGACTCATATGAAAGTAGACAGTAGTAAACCTCGAGAGCCAAAAAATTAGAACTCTATTTCAACTATCTCACTGAGAACAGGGTGGTCCAAAATGGGCTTTTTCAGAATTTAGTAAATTTATGATATTTTTAGTTAATTTTTAAAGTTTAAATGATCATAACTTTTTTTCAAGATTTTTGGACGAAGTAAATTTTGTATAATAACTTAACTTATTTCCTATTACCGGTCAAAAAATTGAAGCTCTACTGTTTTCAGAACAATTTAAATTTTTTTTTTAAAAAAGGTCAAATTTCTCGGAAATTTCCTACTTCATAGAGCACAACTCCTGTGAGTCAAGCTGAGTCAAAACACAAATTTACTATTTTGTAGTCCTAGCTCTCCCCTACATTCCTATATATACACGTCCATGCATCGGGACTGCACTTTTTGAGCTACAGCAATTTTTCTGACCCAAGGTAAGATATTCGGTACAAATGCACGTCATATTTTTTGAGAAGTTATTTGTATGTGAAAGTGGCAATTATGCAATTTTGAACAAGAGTTCTTATTGACCCAAAAAATAATTCTGTTGACATTAGGAGAAGTTGGCCCATATTTGGACCTAGTCCACATAGAAGGGTGTATCAAAATTTTGACAAAAATGACAATAGAACTCTCAAATTATGTGGTATCTGGCAATTCATTTGGAAAAGGTAAAAAAGATTTTATTGCCATCTAATATTACACAACCTAAATACGTGAAAATTGCAAATAAATTTAAAACCAATGGAAATAACTGGTAAAACTAACTACCTGTTATATTATGTTTCAAAGAGGTAAAAAAGATCATGTTGAAACTTCGAGCAATAGTATATTAATCCATGCATTCATTTTTTCTTCATTATTGTTTAAACAATGGCTAAATTCAGTTATAGTGTTCTATCTGATATATATTTTGAAGGGAAAGATGAAAACGACATTATTTTACATATAATGAATAATCCATTCTTTAAAATATGCGACAAACAAGAAATTAAAATTCATAACTTAAAAATAAAAAACTTTTTAAATACTTTAAGAAAACGGTACAATCAATGTTCCAGAAACAAGAAATTGTTTTACTCACGCAACCAAGAATGGCTAAGAAATAAACTTATTTTTAACAAGTAAGAAAATTATAGTCGGTCTAGACCGACTATACGATACCCTACACCATGCGTTTAGAAACCCTATCTCTTAGGCCCAACTAACTGGACATTGAAAATAAGCAAAAACCAAATTTGAGTGGGATTTTTATTAATTTTTTTGGCCGCAGATATGAAAAAGTTCATATCGGATGCTATATCTATAAAGGGACTAGGTCCAAAAATGGACCAATCCTGATCATGTTTGGTAAAGTCTCTTGTATTTTGCAAAAATATGTACAAACAAAATTTGAGAAGAATCAGTGCAATATTTTTGTTTTTTAATAGATTTAAGTGAAGATCGGGAAGCAGCTCTATACGGGGTCAAAGGGATAATTTTTGGACTACTCATTAGTGGATGTAATGAATGCATACAAACCCAATTTGAGTAAGAACTATATGATCTTATGGCAATTTATGTCGATTTCATATGGGTAATTTGTATGGGGGCTAGGTCTGAACATGGACCGATTCTCACCAATTTCAATAGCGCTCATCCCATGGCGGATGAAAGCTTATATACTAAATTTCATCAAAATATATTCATATTTGCGACCTGCAGTTTGATTACAAACTTTACATGAACACACAGACGGACGGACGGACGGACATTGTTAAATCAACTCAGAAAGTGATTCTGATTCGATCGGTATAATTAAAGATGGGTCCAGGTCAAATATTTTTGGTTGTTACAAACAGCAGCACAAAATCATTATACCCAAACCACATAGTGGTATAGGGTATAAAAAGCCATCAGTAACTACCACGGAAACTGGAAAAGGTGGTCGACCAGCAAAGCCAATTGATAATTGTAGTGAAAGATCACAAAGACGCAAGCTTAAACATATCAATGAAGAAGTTTCTTGTAGCATCATAAAGGATTCATTTCTGCATCAAATTCAACCATCGAAAACTAAAAAGAGTAAAATTGCTATCATTGAAAAAATAGTGGAAGCAAGCCCCAGACGCACAAAAAGGATTTTAGAAAGTATGCCGACACCAACTGAAGAAAATAAAATTACTCCAGAAGAAGCATTTGCACTATTTTTGGATTTGAAAATGACTAAAAACCAATATACAGAATTGCGGAAGCGAACCAATGAAAAAAATTGTGGAATTTTTTCCATCATATCGAGATATAGTTTCTGCCAAAAAAGATTGCTTCCCTTCACCAACTGCTATTAGTGTAACTTCAAGTTCAGCAGAAATAAAATTGCAGGATCTTCTTGAACACACTGCAGAACGATTATTAAAGACATTTGATGCTGACTATTTAAAGAAGTTTAAAAATTGCAGCATGACTTTAATTTCTAAATGGGGATGTCATGGGTCCTCTGGCCAGAAACAATACAAACAATGTAATGCGGAAAATTCATCAGATGCCAATTTATTCATGATTTCTTTCATTCCATTACGTTTAACAAAAACTTATATTGGTTCAGAGCCGTCAACTAGTAGAGCTGCAGCGATAGATGTATGGAAGAATGAAATTCCCTCTTCAACAAAATTTTGTAGACCAATAAAGTTTGCTTACAAAAAGGCGACTCAAGATGTCATAGATGAAGAAATTCGAAAAATAAATGATCAAATTAAAGAACTTCAATCAGTAACATTTAAATTTGATGACCAAGACATTGAAGTAAATTTTAAAATGTGTCTCACAATGATTGATGGAAAAGTTGCACAAGCTGTAACCAAAACAAAGTCATCGTCAAGCTGCACCATATGCCAAAAAACATCAAGTCAATTGAGTCAACCACCAACACAAGACGATAGTCAACCACCAACACAATGAAGCATATGAATTTGGAATGTCACCTCTTCATGCTAGAATTCGTTTTATGGAGCATATTCTTAAATTGGGATACGATTTGGAATTTGGCCCCTTAGGCGAAACAGTGAGAAACAACAAAGAAAATTTGGAAAAAAGAAAGCAAAAAAAAAAGATATTCAAGAAAAATACCGTGAGATAGGCCTTATAATTGACCAGCCAAAGCAAGGAGAAGGAAATTCTAATGATGGAAACACAGCAAGGAGATTTTTTTCCGATCCAGAAACTGCAGCTTCTATAACTGGAGTAGATTATGATTTAATACGACGATTCCAAATCATATTACAAGTTATAGCATGTAGCAAAAAGATAGATGCAAAAAAATTTGGTCAGTATGCTAATGAGACAGCAACCCTTTATAACCAAAAATATTCTTGGAGACATATGCCAACCACAGTTCAAAAAATTTTGTTCCATGGGGAACAAATAATTCAGCACAATATGCTTCCAATTGGAGATCTCTCAGAAGAAGCCCAAGAAAAAAGGAACAAAGACTACAGATTCTTTCGCGAGCACAATACAAGAAAAATTTCCAGATATTGTACTAATGAAGATCTTATTAATATTTTGTTGTGCACATCAGACTCATATATGTCCAATATTCGACAAAAATGGAAATCAACCTCATTAGAGTTAGATGAAGAAGCTAAACAACTACTGCAAAATGAAAATCAAAGCTATTTGGAAGAAATTTTTACTAATATTGTTTAATTAATACTAGTTTAAAGATTATAATTTGTTTCTAATTTTAGTATAAATTTTTATTAATACATTTAAATAAAATATATGTGCACTTTAAATCAATAGTAAAAGTTTACTTAAAATTTTATCGATGTTGTGTTCTGTATATAATATATCCAAATGGTATTGATATTGTTGGGAATTTCAGTGTTATTTTTCAGTTTAATCCTCACAAGAATTAGCTTTCTTCCAAAAAAACCAACCTTTGGCCCCTGTGAATATTGAGACTAAATAAATGTCAGGGGCCAAATGTTGACATTTTCTGACCAAAATTAAGTTTAGGAATAATAAATAAGTATTGGTTGTAAAATACGATTGAAGAAAATAAGAAATTATAAAAAGAATATCTATTTAAAATGTCAAAATATTCAACTTTTACATAGAAACTCAACAAAAAATTAAAATGCATTTTTAACTCCAAATTACTTACGTTCCTATCAGTCGATTTTTACGTTTGAACACGCAAATTGAAGCTTAAAGTCCCTCCTATTGAACGAAACAAATTGCGTAAAACAATAAAAATCCAGTCAAAAGTTATAGAGTTTTGACCGCTATCTCGCGAAATTGACCACTGTGCGACGAGTAGTTATTCTGTTCAATATTGCATCATTTGGAGAGTATTAGGTATGGATTCTATCCACAGTTCGACGGATGACTTGCTCGGATGGACGAGGGCGTCTATAAGCGAGAGTTTATGGCCGATTTTCAAAATAAATATAGATAATTTTGTACTGTTTGCCAGAGTTTACTAATGATAAGTTAAAAGAAAATGAAAGCAGGGTAGCAGTTCATTTGACAGCTAATTCTTGCATAAGTTCCAACTAACAATACCTTTTATGTCATGTCAAAAGTTTTCATACCCTATACCCTATATAGTGAGGAAATAATGCTAATGGTAGTCGATTTAGTAATGTCTGTACGTCCGCCTGTATGTCCGCTTGTCCACGAAATCTACATTATTTAGCTACAGGACGTATTTTTTGACAAAATATGATATATGGGACAATCGATTTTGAAATTGGTGATAACTGAAACATGCTCGTATTTAACTCCCACACAAATAACCCCTGTGAGATGGATTTAAATTACAGTAAGTTCCAGATTTTCATCTATTTAAATATCGGTAAAACTTATCAAAATGCTAAAATTTTTAAGTGACTTTACTTGATATGGTACATATCTGACTTGGTCCTAATAGGAAATATGAACTGTTTAAAATTTGCGGACCATATATTAATAACAAAAAAATCAATCTTGTTGTAATCTTATTTTCAGTATCCGATTATGAACTCAGCAAAGTTGGATCAAATACATTTTCTCAAGACTTTACTAATGATGTGCTATCGCATGGTCATTCCAAACTGCCCGTAATATTTTGACTTGCTTATGATGCTTATAGCGACATCCTTGCGGACAACCTTCACAAATATATTATTTCGATATGAGCGCTTATGATTTTTTTTTCAGTTTCTAAAAAAATTATATTATTCGGCAGTATATGAGTTGGCTTATATAATGAGGCGGGATTATAATAAGATTCAGCCTGAGATTTCGTCTAAAAAAACATAAAAATTGCAAACAAAATTTGCATAATATACCAGTTTATTTTCAAATTCTTGAAACTATATTTCAGATCACTTAAATGTGTTAACACTAATATCCTCTTCTCACTCAGGTTTCATATTGCAACATAAGACTTCTACTGGAAATTATTAAAAAATATACCACTACCTAGGTCTCGGTACAATAACTGTTTTTCTTGATTTTACAGAAGCATTCAGTTCTGCATGTCATAAAAATCTTTTGCAAAAATTTTCTAGTCAATTCAATTTTACAACATCAGCATGTACATTTATGATTTCTTTTCTACACAATCGTTAACAATATGTACAGATATATAGTGGCATTTCTCGTAAAGTCTTTGGAGTGCCTCAGGGCACTATTTTAGGGCCGTTAATTTTTAAAATGTCTATTAATGACTTTACTGTTGTTCTTTCAGACTCATATTTATGCGGATGACATACAAATGTTGGCGTTCTTAGAAAGCGATTTTGCTTAAAAGATTTTATTTATTACATTAAGCAGGATTTAGAAAAATGTTTACTTCGATCCTTTGAAAATAAAATGGCCCTAAATCCAACGAAAACTTTTGCAATGGGTTTGCGTGGGTTCGTAATTTCCTTAGAAGGTAAGAAAACTAATAGCTGTATCATTTCTTAAGCCCATAATTTTCTGCGGATTACAAATTTACTCGTGTTGTAGTTCTAAAAGATTTGATAAAATGAGAAGATATTTTAGTCGTATAATTAGGATTGGTGCTTGCGTAACACAGGGTGTTCTTGATTTCTTGGGAATGGGTTTTTCTAATTATATATACCTATATGCTTAATTTAACATTCTTCTATAAAATCATTAAATTGGGTGTGCCAGAGCACATTGTAGACTTCGACATTCAACTTGCAGTGTTCCACGACGAGGACCACCGTGTTGTTGTTTCCGTTAGTTAGAACATAAATTATGAAGAAATTATGTATTCTCAAAGTTGTCGGGTTTTTGCAGCTCAGTCATTCCTTATGAGGACAGAAATTTTTTATGTTAGTTTGGGAGAATTTTAAAGTAGCAGAACGTATCTTAACTCAATTACTCTGAATTTTTTTAATTATTTAATTAAAACAAGTAAGAAAATTATAGTCGGTCTAGACCGACTATACGATACCCTATACCATGCGTTTAGAAACCCTATCTCTTAGGCCCAACTAACTGGACATTGAAAATAAGCAAAAACCAAATTTGAGTGGGATTTTTATTAATTTTTGGGCTGCAGATATGAAAAAGTTCATATCGGATGCTATATCTATAAAGGGACTAGGTCCAAAAATGGACCGATCCTGATCATGTTTGGTAAAGTCTCTTGTATTTTGCAAGAATATGTAAAAATTGGTGAGAATTGAGTTCATCCCGTGGCCGATAAAAGCTTATATGCCAAATTTCATCAAAATATATTCATATTTGCAACCTGCAGTTTGATTACAAGCTTTACATGGACACACAGACGGACGGACGGACGGACGGACGGGCGGACGGACGGACATTGTTGAATCAACTCAGAAAGTGATTCTGATTCGATCGGTATAATTAAGGATGGGTCTAGGTCAAATATTTTTGGTTGTTACAAACAGCAGCACAAAGTCATTATACCCAAACCACATAGTGGTATAGGGTACAAAAATCTGCGGATATAGAGAAAATTATAGCTTGTTTGTTTTATTATTTTTCTGGGTGCATTTAGGGGTAGGTAATTAAACTCAAGGTTAAATATTTAACCAATAATATATTTTAATAATATATCATAAGTATAAATTACTTATTGATTTCAATGTTATCACTGGACCAATGAAGGCTTTTTGATTATGAATGAATGATAACAATAAAAAAAAATCTGAACATCTATAATATTAATAGGCTAGGCGTTTTCTTGTGACCGATGTTTTGTTCTACCGTTTTATCCCGATTTTGACCAAACGTATGTTATTTGAAAGGTACTTCTTTTTAGCCGTTTTGCAAAATAAAAGATTTTTAAATTTTTTCCTTTATTTTGAGAAAATTATATTTAAAGTTGCTACTCATATATACATAAAATTATACATATGCTCTGTATATGTGTTTAAAAAAATTTGTTAATGTTTTTGTTAATGAGTTTGTTATCTTCATTCACAATAATAATAATAAACCATAGAAGTGGTGGTTTGTGACCTGGCTAAGTTGAAAAATTAAGCTGCTTGGAAATTGCACTCGAATTTCGAGCGCTGGAATCTGATAGTTTGAATTTAAATTTCTTCAAATTCTAAACATCCTTCTAAAGGGAAACCTATAAATACTAAAAAAATATTAGAGAATATATAACATTAGCTATTAAAAAGAAAAATATTTTTAAATTTCCTTCAAGTTTACTGTATGAATTATATCTCAAACTATGAATAAGAAAAATAACCCTGAAATTTAGAAAACGAAAAAAACAAATACTAATTTATTTGGCATTACATACTATTTAGCTTTTTTTATGGCTTAAATTTGCTACAAAAATTAAACAAATCACATTGAGAAAAATAAATGCTTGCGTATACTTGATATGAAAAAAAATATTAATAATACCACAAGTATGGCGAAAAATCGTTAGAATAATTTGAGAAATTCGATCTTATTCAGTTTAGGATCATCTATACAATGTCTATTAATCCAATTACACTTAAAAAAGCAACACTACTTGTTCACTTCTGTCTATTACTTCAGTTCAAAATTACACTCAAAGTATTTTGTGTTTGAGCATATATAAAAGGAATTTCTGTGAAAATAGATCTTTTGAATTTTCTAATGCCAGCTGCCGAATTAAGAGACAATGAATGCAGGACGAAAAAAAGGTAATTCACTAACTACTTTTGACAGGTTTCAAATTAGGACATATACAAAGCTGACTCCAAGAAAATGGTTCAGGAAAGGAAACGTCAAACTAAAACAGCGATATTGGTATACTAAATGTATTTAATGAAAGGCTACCCATATTACTTTGTCAATCCTTATGTTTCATTATGCTCCCATTTTGCTTAGTAGACAATATTTTGCTTTAAGTTTTAAAATCTCCAGATATGCTGTTAGTTTATATTTATCATGTGGCAGGTTTGTCGACATTAAAATGTGGTTTATGCAAATTTTATTTATTGGTCGTGACAGCAGTTTTAGGGATTTTTATGTTTGTAATGTTATTGTAGCTATTATTGTTGCTGAAATATGAATGTCTTGAATTTATATTCTATTTTAATTTTTTTTTACAGAAAATATGGATTTAATACTCGTACCATTAAAATTTAAACATAAAATTTGCATTAATTTTATATTAAATTTGTAAATTTATATATTTTTTTTAAATTTTTCAAATTTGTCCAGCTTCATGAAATCAGAATATAAATTTGTATGTATTTACTACCCAGCAAAAAAAGTGTTTGCCAATTGTTACAACAAATAACCGCAATTGTGCTGATCCCAGTGAAGATTTTCTTTTTCAAGTTATTCTCATTTTTCACTGATAAAGATGAACACCCCATCCATTGAAAGTTACTTGATAGTTATTTTTTGACAAAGATATTTTGAACAAAATATTGCTAACTTTTTCTGGGTTCTGTCTGTATCTTGCATAAGTTATCGTGATAATAATTCATCACACGTTCCTTCGTGTTTAAATGTATTACTTAGCTAATTATCTCTATATTATCTAAGAACATGTAAGTTCCCATTAATCCACGTTGTTATTACATGCTTCAAAGAAATTTTTCACTTTTATCATTGTCGCACTAGAGACAGCATTTGTTACAACATTTATGAAAAATGTTGGAGTCAGTATTTGTATCTGCAGTAGGATTTTTTAATCAAAGATTATTATTAGGTTTCCCTTAAACTTTGGCATAGTTAGAGTATTGTCTAAAAATTTCTGTTTGAGAATATAACCTGATTGTAATCAGCTTATGATCCGATATATTAGATTCAATGGAATTAATATAAATTGCTAAAAAAAAAACATTGTTTAACAAATGATTCATCAAGAATTCAACACCCGTATCACCAACAAGAATTCATGGACGATATTCTACGTAACCAGGGAATGTATTATACAAAGAGGTAACTTTAATCGGCCTTCCAGATACTTTTTGGCTTTGTGTGGGTAATATAATTGTCTCGATAGAATCCTTACTTTCAGAAGATTCCACAATACACAATACATTTTTACGAATAAATACAAACATTCCACCATATCCATCTGATTTGCAGCAATATACAGTAGTATATTCTGGAATAGTTTAAAGCTAGTTTCCTGACTACAAATTACATCGGGTGGTTTTGGGAATTGAGTTATTATTGCTTTAAATTTATTGAATTATGAAATAGTCGAAACGCTTCACTTCTATTCAATTTCCGGTGTATGGTGGTGAATCTATTGCCGTTTTCTTTTCTGACAAAAAATGTCGCCCGTTTTTGCCCCTTTTTTGGAAAAGTGTATTTTTTATATATTCTGAATTAAGAGCAACTTGATATTATAAATCAATCGAAAGGTCTCAAAGTGCTTTTTGCTTATTATCCTCTTGGAAGTCATAGGGTGAAAATATTCAAAAAAGGGAAACAATGGGGAAATATTCTCACACTATGACCTGAAAGAAGTCAATGGCTGAAATTTTTTGTGATTTACGAGGGCTCGACTTTGAGACCTTTCGATTAAGGAATATATAAGATAAGGTTGTTCTTGATTCAGAATATATAAAAAAATACACCTTTCGAAAAAAGGGCAAAAAAGGGCGACATTTTTTGTCAGAAAAGAAAACGGCATAAGTTTAATTAAAAATTGTTTATCGCTGAAGGAAATTCGTCAGGATCGCAAAAGAAAATTTCTAAACTAGATAGTGAATAAATGACATGATTATTATCAAACAGAGTAGCCCTCTTGCCGATAACTTTTTTTGTACAAAATTTGTAGTACAAAATTGAGACCAATGCTCCGTGTGATATGCCCATGGCTGCAGCTGGTTTTCTCGTAACTTAACTCAATGATTAGTCAAAACTATATCGTTGATTCGATCGATGATGTCCGCAGCAATTGGCTCATCTGGACATCCAAAACGTGATTCGTCATGTGTGAATAAGCGCCCACGTTTAAATTTATTTATCCAATTGTAAATAATTTTAAATGATGGTGCAGATATGCAACGGACATCATCTAACTCATCTTTGCTTTTGCAAATAGAAATGATAATATGACAACTGCATGATATTTTTTTTATTATTATTTCAAAAACAGTAATTTTTCAAAGTATAAAAAAGAAGTCGGATGAAACTCTTAAAAACAGAGTTTTATTTATTTTATTTCATAAAATAAAACTCTTTTGAGTTCTTTTTTTCTTTTGAGGAGTTTTTTCCCATCAGAAAATGAAACTCATTTTATGTAAATTGACACCCAAATAAAAACATATCATATAGGTCTTCTGAGTCTAAAAAATATTAATTGCAACATAATTAGTTTTCTATACAAAATTGTTTTGAATGGTAAGGTAAGTGGCATGAGTGCCACACGTAGGTATATTTTTATTGAATGTGTAATTATTTATTTTACTTTTGCAATAAGTTAAAAACGTGAATATGGGTCGCAATTCTGATATTACGGGTCGCATTTTTTTTTCAAAAGTTGAAAATTGTATGTCGGCTGTATAAAAGCGATTTTAAAGGAGATCATTTTAGAAATTTAAAGCTTAATTTAATCGACAAACATATACAACAATACAACATGGAACTGAATAATGAGAATATTAAAAATAAAGTACCATTAGGAAAAAGCTAGATTTTCGCAAACAATGGCTCCTGAAGAAATAAAGGAAGCGTGTGCTGATTTAGTCACAACAGAAAAGTTACCGTTTACCTTTTTTGATTCAGATGCTTTCAAGTTCATTACGAATAAACTCTTTAGTGGACTTATTATCCCAGCAGTTACGTTCATAAATATAACTGAGTTAGTTAATGAAGTATACGAAAACGAAAGAATCTGGTTAAAAGAGAAACTGAAAAATAATTTGCTGTCTTAGAAAATCGAGCTGGCCACGAGACTTCAACGCAGTGTAATGGGTATTAGCCCTATGAGGACCATACATTTTTTTGGACGAAGCAATTTTTATTTTGTTTTTATTTTCGTGATATGGAACCCAAGATTTGTTACACAAAAAAAATTGGCCCCCTAGGTCTTCCACTCGTCCCTGATTTTGCTTTGCAAATATAGTTGCCTGTTGGTTGAAAGGGAATATTTACCCAAAAAGAAATCAATTGAAATATATGTATTTTATTTATTTAAGTATTTGGAAATTAGGTTTTAAAGAATTTTGACAAATTTAAGACAATAAGTGTTATTCATGGTATTCGCTAAAGCAATCACGCGATGTAGGAACACATTGCATAGAGCGCAAAATATTTTTGTGCGACTATATATGCTATTTGCGGCACAATTGATGCAGCGTTTCTAATTTTCACGCTTTTCCTTTTTATGAAGAGATTTTGGTTTGCTTATAAAGTGACTTCCAGTTCTGGTTGCCTCTTGGAATGTACGCTTTCTTGAACTGAAGTCACTAATCAATTCCTTTGCCAAAGCTGCCTGAAAATTAATCGAAGTCCCGTTCGGTACAAAGCTGTCGACCGACATGAGATTGTTGTGTATCACGTAGATATTATGGACGAATATTTCGAAAAGACCGACGAACAATCGAATATAAAATCGCCATTTGCTTCTACGTTCGTACTCATAACAAATCTCTTTTTGGTCCATCCTCCCATTATCTTGTTGTAATGCTGCACAACCAACGGGCAATCGATTAAATTTTACTACCTTGTCCAGCTACATGCTGCTTTACTTTGAATACAGTTAGGTCGATAAAATTTTAAGCCATGTAAATACCACGATTATCCATCCATTTGACTACAGAAATGCTATCGGATATAAAATCGCTTATGCCGCCACGCTTCGTATTTTTATCGGCTGGAAACTTCTTAGGCATTTATTTTCTGTTGCTTCGAATTGTTCCGCATGCCATTACATCATTTTCTGTAGAATCTCCGTCAAGTTCAAGCTCGCAGAAAAGTTGTCGCAGCAAAGTTAAACCCCTTTTTTTTCCTAGTGGTTCACATAACTGCAAAACAGACTCAGCAAAACCGTGCTCAACAAACGCCTTTTTTTTCAATGTATATGTCCACGTTATAAATGTATCCAGTGTCCGACTTGCATAAACACCAAAGCTTGAAGTCTCATGATACGGAATTATTCTCCATGTACTGCTTCATGGCGTTATGTCCCTCGAATACGTGTATGCATCTGGCATAGCTCTGTTCATATGTTTAATGATTTGTCGCTGATATCAACCTCATCATTGTCGCGAAAGTGCAGATTAGAGGTAATTTCCTAAATTCGAAGCCGAGGCATTATATCTTCGATTCGAACTTGATGAATTGTCGGATCCGCAGGCCAGTATAAACGAATGCTGGGTAGTTTTACTATGTTCGTACCTATTATTAGACCCATATAAGCCTTGAACTCTCCCACGGTCAGAGTGAAAACGCGTCCCTTTCGCCTAGCATATGGGTTGGACTGTCCCACAATCATTCTATATAATTCTAAAACAAAAAATGATAGATTTTATTATTTTGCAATTGTAGAATCTTACCTTCAAAATCAGTGAATATATAGATTTTTTTAGGTGAGTTTTTTTCCGTTTCCACCCACAGGCAATCGTAGTTGCCAAAATTGTTGGGGCAACTGTGCGCAGATTGAAACTTACATAAACATCCCCTGATAATTTTTTTAACGGATAATGGGTGCCCCAAAATAGACCCAAGTCTTGGACAGGTGTGCTACGCTCATCCCGCAGCAGCCCCCTGTACTAGGGGCATTTTTGGCCAAGTTTAAGGTGCCCAAGCAGGAAAAGGGAGCCAGATAGGACTTTACATTCTACCACAGTTTTATTGACCCAACTCTCCGCTACAATTGAGGTATGGATATATTTACTCTATCTCTTATCTGGACTATTATATGAGCCAAAAACCCCTGGGCAAGCATGTTTGCCTGTGGTCGTAGAAGGGTTAACATACAGTTTTATAGCAATTCGCTAATTCTTATTATTACATACTGATAAACACATTAATTACCCATTACAGATGAAAGCTAAAATTAATGGTAATTTATAGCAGAGTTTCCAAAAGCTAAAGTTGAAAATATTTTGAAGATTTTTGGCATGGAAAAGAACCAAATATACACTATTACAACGTACAATGGCAGGAATTTGATTAAAATGGTGAGATTATTCGAGTCTAATTACATTGTCTTTAGCGACGTTCTTCGAGAAATAACTGTGTTCTCAGTACAATTAGTGAAGTGTGCTGCTCATTCAATGCAACTGCTTGTTAAGTATTATTTAGGTAGTATTAATAAAGATTTACTGAATTGCGTTCGAGAGTTACTGAAGGGCTGACGAAGTCCTACATACAGGTTTATTATACACAGGATGCATACGAATGAAATTTTTAGACAATAGGTATAAAATTTTGTTACTGCCCTGCAGATCAATCTGCTTGAAAAATATCGATGCCGCGATTAATTTAGGTCAAAAGAGTTTTATTTTATTAACTGTCGAGTTGAGATCATTTTTTCAAGATCACCATAGATTCTGAAGTAGCACTTCAATACGAATCTATTAGTATATGACTGTATAGGTACCCATCGACTCTAACATGGACAATTTTTGAGTTTAAATTTTCCGAATAACTGTTATTTACAGTCCCTGGCAAAAAGTATCTCAACCAATTGATTCTTAAAACAAAAAGTGAATGGCTAATTTGCTTAAAAATTCGCTACTCGACTTCTCTAACTTGATATTCTTCAGCAAAATGACTTTAGTTTTAATTCTTAGTGGTCCTTGCATGATTTGTAAACACGTAGTGGTTCACTTTTGTATTTAAATATGTCGTTCATTTCAAATAACTATCTTTACTTTTTGCTGGTGTATGAAATCAGTACATAAAGTTAAGTTCAACAAAATAAAATCATTTATGTTAATACTAATGTTTGTGTAATTTAATTTGTTTATTTTAAGATTTTAGAAATTGTCTTTAAATAAAGCGATTAGCAAAATGATGGAAATGATTGAAATATTTAAATGGAAAATTTTGTTATTACAATTTTTTTATAATTGATTTTCATAAGGCACTACGGGCTGCATGTTTTAACTATTTTAAAGATTACAAAAAAAAATCATATAATCTGCATATAATTGAAAAGGCAACTTTTGATATAAAATAAAAGATCTCTATATTTTCTTTTAAATCAATATCATCTTCTTCAAAATAATTCCGTTCCGATAGATAAGCTAAAGTACCTACAAGCGAATAAAAAGTATAAGCAGATTTGTGAAGAAAGCAAACATAAATATTACAAAAGCTAAATCTGAGACCTAACAACGTCCCTGATAGTAAAACCTGGTGGGAAATGGCTATGGAGCTAAGAAATCAGCCCGTTAGTGAAAGAGCCAATGTGTCGTCATCCGACTTTAGAACGTACTTTATGACTTTATTAAATCCACAGAAAAGCAATAATACGGTGAGTTATGCACCATTATATCATACGGATCCACTATTAGATTCAGCCATAGCAACAGAAGAGATAACTTATGTTCAAAATAAGGCAAAACTAAATAAAGCGCCAGGAGAAGACAGAGTCCCCTCCGAATTTTACAAATGTGCTCCTATGGAACTGTTAATAGTATTGTCATATTGTTTCAATCAAATTTTCGTCAATATGGAATTGGACAAAATATTTACAATGTGTATTATATATACCCAATATTAAAAAAAGGTGATTCAAGCTTTGCAAATAATTTTAATTATCGAAAATTATCGACTAAGACCATATTCTTTTCAAATGAAATTTATTGAAGAAACTAAGAAGCATATTACAGATCTAACAGAAAGCAAAATAGATTTAGTTTTGTGGAAAATATTTTCAAAAATCATGAAAAAAAATAATTTTTCCAAAATTTTGCTTCATAAGCACCACAAAAATTTTCTTAATCAATTTTCTAAAAAAATTTGATTGTGCAGGTATCTAGCAATAATTTGGTTTTTACAGATTGAAAAAATATCAATTAGTCGACGAGTTATAGCCAAAAAACCATATAAACAATATGCTGAAAATGGGCATTTGACTGCAAAGTTCGAAGGTCGATTAAAAAAAAAATCTAACTAACATAAACAAATGCCGAGGTACGGGTCTTCTAATTTAGCCTCTATTTTCTATTTTTTTTTATAACGAGGGATTTTTGTGGAAGAAATAAATATTAGATTATTACTGTATGCAGCTGATATTGTGATAATGGCAGAAGAAGTAGAAACACTACAAAAAAATTATCAAAAATCTTGAAATATATTGTGAACGTTGGAATTTAGAAGTAAACCCTACAAAATGAAAAATAATGGTGTTTAGAAATGGTGGAAGAATATCCAACAGAGAAAAATGGTATTTCAAGGGAGAAGAAATCGAAATAGTAAATGAAGACAATTATCTGCGAATTTTAACACCAAAAATGCTATTTACCAAACATGTTCAAAATAGAAACAAGTCAGCAAAGAGTAACATTAATGCCAGTTGGAATACATTTCTAAACAAGAATGAAATTACGACAGCAACAAAATATAACCTATTCAAAGCAGTATGTCGTTTAATACAATCATATGGAGCACAAGTTTGGGAACATACTCACTTCGAAGAAGTAGACAAACTACAGAGATATTTTCTCAAACGCATACTAAACCTACCTAACTTTACCCCCAACCATGCTCTTATGCTAGAATCATCTCTACACATTTCAATTGAATTTGTTTTACATGAAAAGAACGCTATTTCTGAATCAAGACTCCCACATAAACTCAGCGAAAAAATTTTGGAAAAACAAATATTTTTAGCAAAAAGTTTTAATGAACTGGATGATCATATTAATTGGCAAAGAGATGTACCTTTATAAGAGTGGAATAATTAACAAAATTATTTATTGGAAACTCTAAAAACAAAATCTCATGAACAACGTTTACAAGGAGCCTCCCAAACAGCATTATTTTACAAAAACAGAATTATTTTAAAAAAATACTAGAGGAAAATATTATTTTATAGATATGAAGAAGCAAACAACTGCTATGTGGGTTTTAAAAGCCCGATATAATTTAATTGAATTAAATGGCACACGGTTTTCACGAAGTAACTCGAGAATATGCTCCCTATGCAACTGTAAGGAAATCGAAAGTATTCAGTATATTGCTTACAAACGCACTATTTTTAATAGTTTTAGGTTGCAACTGTTTAGATCAACCACAACATCGGAGGAAAACTTTATCAACATTTAAATGTCGAGTTTTTTAATTGGGAAATTTTAGTCGATTATATTATAAATCGAAGATTTTTAATTAATGAATATAATCAATAAAATTTGGCCTTTAATTTATATATGCCTATATTTAAAACAACACTTTTATTGTTATTATAAACCGATTTCCGGCTTACGACTATGTCAAAGCCGTATGTAACATTCTTTATTTTAAGTACTGTATTGTAACATATAATTATAATATTGAATTTTTTGAAAATAAAAGAGTTACTACCACTACTACTTCACCTTTTATAGATTAATTGATTGCTTCTAGTCTTTGCACTTCTTTCCATTCTGTTACTTAGAATATGTTGCTTAAGAGCTGGTAATACGACGTTATTTACAACAAATAGCGTTTTTGGATAGAACGAAAAATTTGGGCCTCAAAATATATTTCAAAATACTGTTGTCTGATCCTTTTGAAATGTCAACGGTAACAGAAAAATCATTTATTATCATATTATGATTTTACACAATCAAATATTTGATTCCGTTGGCTTGATGTTCTTCGGAATATTATCCCCTCACACCAGATTTTAGGGGTTATATAGCCTTGTCATTCCGATTGTTATAATTAAAAAAAAATCGGGACCCCATAATATGTATATATGTCCTTGATTTTTATAACAAGCGGGGTTGATGTCTGTCTGTCCATTTGTTGAAATCACGACCATGCCCTCAGTAAGTTATCTGGGTTGCATATTTTTAGTAAAAATTATGCACTGACATCCTGAATAGGTTGATGTTAAATACCATTAGAATCAGTTCTATAGGTCCCGAGATTTGAATGTAAAAAACTCTTTCAAAAATATCATTTTTCTATGTTGTACTCATAGAAAAAAAATTTCTGCAATTGATGCCGTTAATCGTAGTGAAAAAAGAAAGAAATTGCAATTTTACAATTTTAAGAAATCGGGAGATTGTGCGAAACACTATATCTTTAAAGTGCAAAAGAATGCGCCTTGCAGAATATAAAGACGGTGAGCAATGTTTATCTTAGTCTGTTTTTAATGCAGACTAAGCTGGATTATTTTTTAAATGCGTACTAAATGGGAATTCGAATGCGGATTTGAGCCGCACAATATTTTTAATGCAGACTAAACTGGATTATTTCTTAAATGCGTACTAGACGGAACAATGACATTAAACTCCGAAAAATGCCACGGTCGAAAACAGCTTGAAGAAAAATTAAATTATTTCATTTATTTTATTTATTTATTTTATTTATTTACAACATTTTAATTATAATTAAAATTATAACTAAGAAAATAAAACACTAGCAGCTGAGGCTATCGGTTTTAGATTAAAATTTTATAATACTATTTACATTTCTATATATTATGTTTTTATATTTTATTTGCTAAATTTGTGTATTCAAAAAATTAAGTTATTAGCTCAATGTTTAATTTTGATGGAATTTGTAAAATTTCTGTAGTGTTCAGTTCTCCAAATATTAATTCACGTACATTTGATAGATACGAACATTCGTTAAGAATATGTTTAACCGTTAATGGTTGCTGGCGACAGAAATGACAGATCGGTTGGGGTGTCTTCTCGATCATGTAGCTGTGGGTAAGGCGTGTATGTCCAAGGCGTACTCTGGTATACAATTTTTTTGGTGGTTGTTGGAAATAGTAAAGGTAAGCCATTAGAGTTAATTTCCTTGTATAAGTGTGTATATTGATCCCATGCAATTTTATTTTTCATAATGATATAATTTTTTGCTTTTTTCTTAAAATTGTCTGTAGTTTGTGGTGTATGATATAGTAGTGGTGCTAATATGGCCTTATTTGCAGCTTCGTCTGCGAATTCATTTCCGCATATACCGGCATGTCCAGGGATCCATAAAATTTTAACTCTGTCTGCTATTTTAATTATAATTTGTTGTATGTTTTTGACAGTTTCGTTTTTGCAGTTAGTGTTTTTTAGGGCTTGGAATAAGCCTTGGCGTCAGTTGCAATTATATATTTGCCTCTATTTCCTTTAATTATTTGCAGGCTTTCGTATAAAGCGTAGGCTCCAGCATCAAAAATTGTGGCAGGTTCTGTTAAATGACCATGGGTTATTAAATTTCCATTTTCTTCTACGACTGCAAATGCTGTTCCATTTGTTGTTTTTGAGCCATCAGTGTAGATTATTTTCCAATTAGTTGTTAGCCTTTGATTTGTTATTTCCTTGAAGCATTGTTGATAGACAAAATCTGAAGTGTTTTCTTTTTTAAAATTTGTAAGATAATCTAAGAAAATATTGTTTTCCAGTATCCATGTTGGTAAATAATTCGTTGACTTATAATTTGTTAAAGTGTATGGTTTGCTCATGTCCCAGACATCTGATAAAGTTGATTTTGTTTTTAACGCAGTTTTACGTTTCTCTAAAAGGTTAATTTCATGTTGAAGTAAGTTGCTGTTTTTTTTGAGTTTTGGAATTAGGTTACATTTTAGAATTTGCTGTCTTTCTTCAATATTTAATACATCTCCTTCGATAAGTAGGTTTTTTGTAGTTGTTGTCCTATATGCTCTCAAGCTGCATCTCACTGCTGCGTTGAAAATCGTTTTAATTTTGTTTAAATTTGAAGGTGCACATTTTCCAAAAATCGTTAGACCATATTCAATTTTGGATCCCACTATAAGCTTTGTAGCATTCATGAGTACATTACTATGGACCTGACTTTTTTGTGAAGCAAGGTATTTTATTAAGTTAAGTCTTTTTTGTAGATTTGACCTTAAATATTCACAGTGATGTTTAAATGTGTGTCTATTATTGAAAATGATGCCCAAAATTTTAAGCTGTTTTAAGTTTTCAATACGAGTAGAATTAAGAAAAATTTTTGCTTCATTGCAGTTATGTTTTTTACATATGTGTAGGTGTTTACATTTGTTTATCGATATTTTTGAGCCAGAGGTTTTAGACCAAGTGTCAATTAATTCCAATATATTTTCAAATTTCTCCTCGATAGCAATAGTTGTTTTTGCGTTGCTTAATATATAGAGGTCATCAGCATATATACAGTATGGGATTTTTTGATTGTTTAGTATTTGGTTGAGGTTTTCAAAAGCGATTAAAAAAAGTGTTGTTGAAAGAGGTGATCCTTGGGGAATACCGCTAAAGATTGGTTGAGTGTTAGAGATAATATTGTTGACCTTTACTTTTAGCTTCCGATGGCTTAAGAATGATTTTATATAATTAAAAATTTTTGGTCCAATTTTCCATTCAAAAAGTTTTTTTAGAACAAGATGTATTCCAATTCTATCAAAAGCTTTTTCGAAGTCTATTGACAGGATTGAGAGATGATTTCTTGTGGATAGATTTTTGCAAATCATGTGGTCTAAGTAAATTAACGCATCAGTTGTTCCACATTCAGGTCGAAAACCAACTTGGTTGGGCGATATTTTATTTGGTGTTTGTAAAAACCATTGGAGTCGTCTTGATATAATTTTTTCAAGTAGTTTTCCTAGACAAGGTAGTAAAGATATAGCACGATAGTTTGAGATTTCAAGAGTATTTGTATTTGGTTTTTTTATTGGTATTACTACAGCAGTTTTGTATGATTGAGGAATTATACCGGTGTCAAATATATTATTATATAGATTTAAGATTTTTTGTTTTAATATGTTTGGAACGTTCTTTAACATATCGTACGTTATTTTGTCAAAACCTGGGGAAGAGCCTGTTGTTGAGTTTAAACAGCTACAAAATTCGTTTAAATGAATTGGATTTTCCAAATATCTTGCATATTTACTTGGCTCATATGTTATTCTTAGGTTTAAGGTATCACTGAGTTGCGCTTTGTATTCATTTGAAAATTGATCAATTTTCGAAATTTTTTAAAAATATTCCCCAAAATATTTTGCTATTAAATGGGGCTCGTCATATCTTTGGTTATTGTATTCTAAGGTTTTGAATACTTTTGGTTCATAGTCCCCCGTTAACTTACGAATACCTGTCCATATATTTTTTATTGGAGTTTTTGGGTTAAGGTGTTTTGTGAGTATTTCAAAACATTGTCTTTTAGCAAGCTTTTTTTGTTTATTAAATTTTGCGTTCTTCTTTTTATAATCTATGAGATTGTTTATTGTCATTATATTTCTAAAGATCTTCCAAGCTTCTTTTTTCTCCTCTTGTAGTTGTTTGAGCTCCTCATTCCACCACGGCACATGTTTTGAGTTATTTGTACCATATGGAGATGTTCGAGGTATAGAAATTTGCAGGCTGAGCGTATTGTTTTTTGAATATTTGCTGCCTCTTTGTTTGCGTTGTTAAATGTATTTGTTGTAGTTGTTGAATTTTCTATATGTTTTCGAAACTTTGGCCAATTCGCACGGTTGTATTTAAAATGAGTATTTGGTACTGTTTGATATGAAGTATCAGTTCTGGTATTTTTTAAAGTCGTAACTATCGGAAAATGATCACTGTTGAAAAGATTATTTATGACGTTCCAGGTTAGAAGAGGTAAAAGATTTGACGAACAAAACGTAAGATCAATATTGGTTCTTCAATATTGGTTTCATGTACTGTTAACAGTTGCTCATAATTGGAAAATCGACCAGTCCAAGATGTTTCAGAAACAGAAAAAGATTACCAGCGGACCACACTGCAATCAAAAATGCTTGGCTGACCAGCGATATATGGTTTGATTATGTTCAAAAATTTGACAATGATATAACTAAAGTAAGGTTTTGTTGTATTAAATCCATCAAATTACGATTTTCACCACCAAACGCAACACCTACTCTACAACCTCTAGATCTGGGAATAATCTAAAATTTGAAACACTTCTATTGCAAAGAGGTAGTCAAAATTCTAATCAGCGATCTTGAAAAGGGACACAAAGCTCTATAAACGTTTTACAAGGAATAAGAAACGCACACAGGGCATGAAAGTGTCGTCAAATTAAAAATTGTTTTGCAACTTGTGGCTTTGCCGAGCCCCCAAATATTTTGATTATAGAAAATGGTTGCATCCAAGACAGCCAAGAATGGCCTATTCTATAGAACTGTTTTTAGTTAACAGAAAGGTTTGATGATTTTGTGAATTTCGATGACAACATTACTTCTACCGGGCCCCTTACGAAGGAAGGAATTATTACTCGTGTAATGAAACCAGAAGATAATGGTGAGCGGGAGAATTAAGAACCTGAAGTAATCGAAATTGCTGTAACCGCTAGAGAAGTTAAAATAATTCTCGGAAAACTTAAAACATTTTTTCAGGAACAAGATCCTACACCGCAAAATACATTCGATAGCTTAGCATCTGTAGAAAAAATATTGATTACTGCATCCTAAATTTGCGTAAACAAACAAAAATAACACAATATTTTATTAAAATCTAATATAAAAAAAAATAATAATAAAAACATAAAAGTGCTCCATTTTTTATTTACCTCTTGAATAATAAATTTTTATTGCTATTTTCGTAAAAAATATAATTAAATTAAAAAAAAACAAAACTGTAGTTACAACAAATTTTTTTCGTATATTTTCAAAACTCTATACGAAGGTCTCGCTGTAATAGAAAATCACGAGATGTCACTTGAGGAAACTGTTGGTTGTCAGTTAATATGACATTGTAAAAACCAGGTATATGTATCGTTATACTCCACGTGTCGTATTGGGATAGGCTGGTACTGTCACACTTTTTTTACGTTATCCCGAAATAAATAATAACAAGTAAGAAAATTATAGTCGATCTAGGCCGACTATACCATACCCTATACCATGGTTTAGAGACCCTATCTCTTCGATCCAACGAATTGGATATAGAAAGCAAGCATAAACCAAATTTAAGTAGCATTGTTATTAATTTTTTTTTTACTGCAGATATGAAAAATTTCATATCGGGTGCTATATTTATATGGGGACTAAATGGGAATATATACAAACCAAATTTGGAAAAATCTATGCAAAATTTTTGTTTTTTCATAGATTTATGTGCAGATCGGGAAGCAGCTCTATGTGGGGCCTATGACTAAGAACTGTCCTAAAGGGATTATTTTTGGACTACTGATTAGTGGATATAATAAACATATACAAACCCAATTTGACTGTGATATATGTGATAATTTGAATCTTATAGCAATTTATGTCGATTTCATAGGGGTCATTTGTATGGGGACTAGGTCTGAAAAAGTACCGAATTTCACCAATATTAACTGCATTCATCCCATGGCCGGTAAAAGCTTATATACCAAATTTCATCAAAATATGTTCATATTTGCAATCTGTAGTTTGATTAAAAGGTTTACATGGACACACAGACGGACGGACGGACGGACGAACATTGCTAAATCGACTCAGAAAGCGATTCTGAGTCGATCGTTATAATAAAAGATGGGTCCAGGTCAAATATAGGGTAGAAAAATGCAATATGAAAGAAAAATTATAACAAAAATATAAATTTTCTTGAAAAAGTACCCTCTTGTAAATAAATGATCTAACCCGTAAAAACAAAGTTTTTATTAAAACTTTTTCTTTCCTTATGCATATTAGTTGACTGATTGTGACTGAGTGACTGTGCGTGACTGTGTGTGACTATCTTAAAATTAATCTTTAGCCACATCAAGTCTATGGACAAAGTTTCAGATCCAAAGGATGATGGGAAGTGGGGTTTTAATCTCTCCGTGACTGTGTCGAAGTTAATCTTTTTTCACAGCAAGTCTATTGACCAAGTTTTAGATCGATCGGATGAGGGAAAATGGGTTTTAAATCACTCCGTGACTGTACGTGACTATACGTGACTGCGCGTGACTATGTCGTAGCTGATCTTTCTTTACAGCAAGTATATCGACCAAGTTTCAGATCGGTCGGATGAGGGTAAATGACATTTTGATCACTCTTTGACTGTACGTGACTACACCAAAATAAATCTGTAAACATGACAAGACTATGGGCCAAGTTTCAGGCCAATTGGATAAGGGGAAATGGGGTCCATCCATGGCAGACAGACAGGCAGAGAGTATGAGTTAAAAGAAAGAGTATAAAAAGTAAATAACGATTTATCGATTTTAATCAAACTAAAATTTAATCCGCATTTCATATTTTTCTTGCATCACCTTGTGTCGAGAGGCTTTCAGATAAGAAACTTTAAATATTTTAAATATATTTATTCTTAAAAACGTTTAAAAGATTTTCTTTATTATTTGTCCGATTCTAATATTTATACTCTATACCAGTGCTTCTCAAACTTTTTCATATTGCGGCTCCCTAAATTCCGAAACAAAGGTTTTTACGATATAATAATTTAATGAGGAGGATGTGATTTCATAGTTTTACACAAATAATCGATATCGGGTGAAAATTCAGAAATACTAATTCGAAGGTTTTGTTCCAAAGAGCTCGTTGAAAGGCACGATCTATGTTTATTTTTAAGTACTAGTAATCAAGAAAAAGCTGTTTCACAAAGATACGTTGTCGCAAAAGGTATTAATTTAAGCAATGCCACTTTTGCGATAGTCGGATATTCTTGCTGTTGCCTTATCCAAAATTCTGTACAACTTTTTTCGTTAAACTCTAATTCAAAAGAATTATCTGATCTAATTTCAATCAATTCGTCTTGAGCTATCCAAGAAATATGATCATATTTCAATATTTTAGCAAATGGCATCCTTATCCAGTCGTATTTTCGTTCTTCGTTCATGTTTGGGAAATATTTAGCAAAAAATCTCTTAGATTCATCAATATGATTCAGTATTGTTTTTTTAATTGCATTTGATATTGATTCATTGGTGCAAACAAATGAATAGAGTTAATAGAGTTTGACCATGAACAAATAATAGAGTTTGACCATGAACAAATTTTTTGTTGAAAAGCAATAAGTTTTGTATTCAAAAGTAAAATATTGGTTTCTTTTCCCTGCAGAGAAAGATTTAATTCATTTATTTTAGCAAAAAAATCTGCTAAATATGATGCTAAACACATCCAACTTTCATCACTAAAGTGCGTAGCAAGATCTGGTTTTTTTTATCTAAAAGAAATAATCGTAACTCATCTTTAAGTTCTAAAATTCTATTTAAAACTTTTCCACGTGAAAGCCACCTTACTTCAGTATGATATAACAAAACCTCATGCACTGATGCCATCACCTTATATAAAATATTAAACAATCTCGAGTCTACAGCACGATTTTTTACAAAATTAACAATAATGTCACTCAAAATTTCACTAAGTTCGGAACACATTCGTCGAAAAACTAAACGTTCTCTGTGTATTACGCAGTGAATATGTTGCGCATCTGGTGATACTTTTTGTACTT
Organism: Cordilura impudica; assembly: GCA_963682025.1. NCBI lineage: Eukaryota > Metazoa > Arthropoda > Insecta > Diptera > Scathophagidae > Cordilura > Cordilura impudica. Next base: position 67,543,430 of record OY821519.1, on the reverse strand, counting down.
CTGCTTTGAATCCAGAAATTCTCCCAGTCATCGCTGCTGCACCATCTGTACACACTCTTACACATTTTGACCATTCAAGTTTATTCTCTGAAAGGAACTCATCTACTTTTACAAAAATATCAATACATCTTGTTCAAGTAAATAGCTCCCGAAAAAAAGTAAATCGTCATGAATTTGGAAGTTATACTGATATCTTACAAAAACCATTAACTGCGCGTAATTTGTTATGTCAGTAGATTCATCAATTTGTATCGCGAAGAAGTTGCTCTGTTTAATACGAGATATTAATTGGGTTTTAATATTATATCCCATGCTATCAATTCTTCTTTTCATAGTATCGTTTGAGATAGGAATAGACTTCAAAGGATTAGCAATTTTTTCACTGTATATAGTTTCACAAATTTTAATTGCTGCTGGTAATATAAGATCTTCTCCTATCGTATAAGGTTTTTTGTTTTTTGCAATTAATAGCGCAACTTCGAAAGATGCTTTTAGCAGGTCATCATTAAGTTTTGTATATTTTGTAAGAGAACCAGTTTGTTCCATTTTATCTGCTGACTTTCTTTGAAAAAATTCGAGTGGCTTACTTTGATATTCTGGGTGCAAAGTAGTTAAATGATGCAGTAGTTTTCCTGGCCTCATACTATCGTTTGATAGTTGGGTGAAACAAATTACACACATAGGTCTTTCTTTGTTATTAAATATTGGCGAAATAAATGCATATTTCAAATAATCAGTATTATATTTACGATTTTTCAATTGAGGTGTATTATCTGCGGCGACTTTTCTCTTATTACCAGTTGTTAATCTCGATGTTTAAGTAGAAGTTCCTGGTAAAGATGATAGTAGAATGGTTCTTGTAGATGTTCAGATGTAAGTTCTATTAATTCATGTACTTTTTCATAATTTTCTCGCTCTTTAGGTATTTTTATTAGCCACTTATCCATTTTTAAACCCGTACTAAAATCGTTAAAATTTTAAGAAAATAATAGTTAAATTTATCACCTAATTAAAAGAAATAATAATAATTATCTTGAATATAGAAAGAAATATTATTATTTTATAATATTTAATTATAATTTTTTTTGCTTTAATATATTCACTTTTTTAACTTTTTTAATATTACATAAAAAAAAAAAAACTACAAAAATCGTCAATGTTGAAAGCACATCACTAAATGAAGATAAAATTTAAAAATGTGCTTCTTTTCGCAAACTAACTAAGCCTACTGCGGAAATAAATTTTTCAATTTAATAAAATTCTAGGAAGTTAAAAAATATGCTTCTGTGTAGATAAGCCTAATATGAAATCTAATTTTATAAAATTTAACAAAGATTAAAAATATGCTTCTGTGTAACTAAGCCTACTGTGAAATTTAATTTGAACAAATTTTACGATTTTAAATTTAGGAATACACCATTTTCAAAGAAATTTATGAAATAAAAAAAAATATTTTACAGACTAAATGCATAAATGTAATACTTAAATGTTTTGCGGCTCCTTTAAAAAAGTTCTAAGGCCCCCTAGGGGGCCGCGGCTCACAGTTTGAGAAGCACTGCTCTATACCACTGCTATGTGGTATAGGAAGGATACTGATTTTTGTATGATTTTATTATCTGGATTAAAAACAAGGGTCTAATCGTCGAATTCGTTATCGAAATTTTTCGATCGAAGTTATTTTTTTATTATCCAAAATGAAATGCTAAGAGTAATTTTACTCTATCACAGCTAACGAGTTATTAGTAAAAGTGTAACGAGATCTGACGATTGTCCATACTTTTTAAAAAATAAAGCAAAATATGGAATTTCGATTGATTATACTCGATATCAAATGCGATGATTTGCCCCCTGGTTTTCTTCTCTATTATATGTTAGCACTTTATGAAAATCTTTTATGAATTTAACGCCTCTTTCGTCAGTATCGTTTACTACAAATAATTCCTTCCATAAATTGTAGCTTTTTTTTTAAATCCTCATTAGATTCCCATGTCTATGGAGGAATTAATAAAAATTCAGCAGAGAAACTAAAACAGCTGAAAAAATTTTTAGTTTTCTGTGACAGAAAATCGCTTAAATCAGTATTTACCAAATTTTCTGGGTTAATGAATTTTGCTTTTTTCGATTAGTTGCACAAGTATAGCAGAATTTTATTTCCCAACCAATAATAAGGGTTTCATATACTTCACTGCAACAATACATTATTTTTAGGTATTTACGTTTTTTTTTTAAATTCCAAAATTCAAAATTTGGCCTCGGCAAGGAATGGGTTAGCGTTGCTAGATCTATAACAAATTTTTAGCATGGAAGACTTGCAGATTTGGCTTTTTATTTTAAGCGTCGCCTCTTAAAATTGAACAAAATATTTGAATTTTTTGAATAAATTTTATTTTTTTTAGCTAGCAAGGCCAAAAGTGTTAATAGAGTCATTTATTTTTTTCCGAAATCATAGACTATTAAGATAAAATATAACATCTAAAAGTAGAAAAGTTATTAATTTTTTTTATATATGTAGCATTTAGAAGGAGTAGATTTACTGAATATTTCACAAAAAATTCAATTTTTCTCGAAATCCGCCAAAAAAATTCTTGTAAAAAAAATTCTAGCAGAGGAATTTACTTAAAAATTCACACAGTTTATCCATAATATGTGCTAGATCTTCATGTTTTAAATTTTGTTTAGTTTAGTAGTTTCATAATTTAAAACTTAACTTTTTTTAAAATTATCAAAAAATTTTTCAAAATTTTATCAAAAAAAATTTGCCATTTTCGGTTTCTTTGGCCAATAGGTTAGCAACGTAGTAATAAAACAGTACTTTATATCTAAGTACTTATAGATATAGAGACAAAAAAAATGTTGGCTTTAATTAATTTCTTAAAGTGTGAAAAAATTTCCGTATAATTTCACGATCTACTGTTTTTTTTTGGCATAAAAGTGGGAATTGGCTATTTCTGGGAGAGTTTTTTTCGATTTTGAAGTTATATAGCTTTTTGAAAAGGCAATTTAGTACTGATAACGCCTCATATAACACATTGTCGAAAAAATTTAACTGTAGAACGAAATTTTTGTATATTATGAAAAAGTCATATCTTCCCCAATATAAACACACTTCAAATTTTCAATCGACTTTCGGCACGACTTTTCATTATCCGATTGTCCCCAGACTTCACATTTATTAATTGTATATAGAAAGAAAACAAACTGGATCCCGACACTCCCAAAAATCGGAATTTCACTTTTAAGGACCACAGTAATACATATATATTCTCTAAATTTGATGTTATTGTAAGTAACAATTTAATTATATGACGGATAACTTGTGAGTCGGAATTTATTAGGTTTGGATTTTTATTTACTATTTTCAGATAAAAATATTTAACAATTTTACCAATATATGGCAAAATAAATATTGCTAAGATTTTAAGTTGAAAAAGAATTTATCTTGGTTCTCTTATGAAGGAGTTAAACTAGTTTTTCTACTTATTTAAAAAAAGCACTGAATATGATTTAAAAAAGCAAGGGATATGAAACTATAATAAATACTGGAAAGAAGAAAATAAAAGCAATTAACTTGGAATTTAAATGGTATTAGAGTTTAAATTTTAAGAACCGTCGATTGTATTGAAATGGTAACCTTATCCAGCATTGCTTGATATTTAGTTTAACATACAGATCGAGGTCATGGCCGTTCTTTGTCTTGAATGCTTTCTCTGCCTTCTTGGGAAGGTATTTATCACTTTACAGAATTCTTAGTTTTCTAAAAATTTTTTCTAATATTTTTGCAGCAGAAGTTTAGTTAACGAAACAAAATTTAAAATAAATTTTAGTTGAGCATCACATTTGAACACATGAAGTTATTGACGTGGAGTTTGGCATGGCTTTTAAAAACAGTACTAGAATCTTAATAATAATACTACCTGGCCAAATTTTAAAACCTGCGAAACTTAAATTATCAGCAGTTCATTTTGTTTTTTTTTTTTTTTTTCTTTTGCTATTGAAAATAACGTATTACAATTTAAAGCCTCATAGGAATTATTAATCTTCCAATTGAGTAGGCTTTAAATTACAGATTTATTTAGAATTGAATTAAACTTTGAATATGCTCTACCATTTCTTATAATTTTCTTTAGATGGAAGTTATCTTATTCCTTGAATTTGCAGAGAAGCTACAAAGTTATTTGCTGGAAAGCAAAAAAAATTTACGAATTATGGGATTACTTTAATATTATTTTCTCACAAAAATATTGGCCGCAATAACATTGTGTAAAGCCAAATATAATACAACAACTTGTTGTTTTTTTTTTTTTCTTGACTTTGTTAAGCCAAAACTCGTGCTAGACTTTTGCTTGTCTTTTCAAGGTTTAGTGAAAATAATAAAAATAAAAAAAGTCTCACCACACTAAAGCAGTTCACAAATTTATGCAGACACAAATATTGAAAATATAAAACGAGCATGAATAAGGTTTAATGGAACAGAAACGCATAAATTACAAAAATTAATTCTTCGTATTTACATTTCGTTTTTATTTTCTCGTACATTATTAACATTTATGTCAGAATTTTCCTTAGAAATCGCACTAATCGCATGCGAGCACATAATGTATGTGCATGAGCAAATAGTTAGTGACGGCAAAACCAACATGATAGTGAATTTATTAATTTAAGTTAAATTGACTGAGGTGTTATCATTTAATTATGAATTTCTGATCTAAACACACAAGTGGGCTGCATAAAGCAGAACATGCAAAGATTTACAGACATTTGGTATGAAAAGATTAATTGTTACAAGAGTATGATGGTGCGTGTGTGTGTGTGTGTCAGATTTTATTTATTTACTTCTTAGCAATTACTTAAATTCTTTCCAACCCAAAAGTGTGACATCAACTAATTAGCGAGCAAGGCAATATTTAAAATCGTTTTTATAAACCTGGCAACACCGATAACAACTGATCTCTGATTTACAATTATAATAACTCGATAGATTAAGTCAGTACCACTCGGTTTGTTCACGATCAACCAGAGAAAAAATTAAGTCAAAACTTCTGATTAAATAAAAATAAAAAAAAACAGTTAAGAGTGTTATATTCCGCTGTGCCAAACCTTTTATACCCTCTACTCATGCTCTGCACACAATATTATATCCAAAGGTGTCAACATTAAGAGTCATAAAAAGTTATATTTCACATTATAATGGCTAGATTTTTACAATGGTGTTTAGAATCAATAAGAAATTTACCAAAAAATATGCAGTTAATTTTATTGTTATCCTTGTTGTTGTCTTCAGCTTAAAATTTTAAAATTATTATCTGCAATCATTCCTAATTGTGTTTTTGACTGACACGCATTAAAAAAATAAAAATAAGTGAATTTTTTCAACCATGGCACCGCGTACACCCATTGAAATGCGTGAGTTAGTATTAAAGCACTATAAGAATGGGCGCACTCCACGGAAAATTGCTGAAATGATTAATTTAAGCTCTTCAACAGTTCATCATATACATAATTTAATGCTATTTATATAGGTGAGAATCGTGTTGAATGCAATTTTTACTGAAAGCGCTCCGAAGCTGACTTTTATGGCCGAAAAATATTTGGGAAAGACATGTCTTCATGTAACAATTTGCAGAATATTGAGGGACGCTGATTATACCCTATACCACAATGTGGTTTGGGTATAATGACTTTGTGCTGCTGTTTGTAACTACCAAAAATATTTGACCTAGACGCATCATTTATTATACCGATCGAATCAGAATCACTATCTGATTCGATTTAACGATGTCCGTCCGTCCGTCCGTCCGTCTGTGTGTCCATGTAAAGTTTGTAATCAATTTTGATGAAATTTGGTATATAAGCTTTTATTAGCCATAGGATGAACGCTATTGAAATTAATGAGAATCGTTCCATGTTCAGACCTAGCCCCCATACAAATGACCCCTATGAAATCGACTTAAATTGCCATAAGATACAAATTATAATATAAATCTTAGCCAAATTGGGTCTGTAAGTTTTCATTACATTCGTTAATCAGTAGTCCAAAAACGGTCCCTATGAGACAACTCTTAGTCATAGGCCCCATATAGAGCTTCTTCCAGATATTCACTTAAATCTATTAAAAACAAAAATATTGCACTCATTTTCTCAAATTTTGTTTGTATATATATTTGCAAAATACCAGAGACCTTACCAAACATGATCAGGATCGGTCCATTTTTGGGCCTAGTCCCCATATAGATAAATCATCCGATATGAACTTTTTCATATCTGCAGCCAAAAAAATTAATAACAAGTAAGAAAATTATAGTCGGTCTAGACCGACTATACGATACCCTATACCATGCGTTTAGAAACCCTATCTCTTAGGCCCAACTAACTGGACATAGAAAATAAGCAAAAACCAAATTTGAGTGGGATTTTTATTAATTTTTTTGGCTGCAGATATGAAAAAGTTCATATCGGATGCTATATCTATATGGGGACTAGGTCCAAAAATGGACCGATCCTGACCATGATTCGTAAGGTCTCTTGTATTTTGCAAAAGTATATACAAACAAAATTTGAGAGGAATCAGTGCAATATTTTTGTGTTTTAATAGATTTAAGTGAAAATCGGGAAGCAGCTCTATATGGGGCCAAAGGGATCATTTTTGGACTACTCATTAATGGATGTAATGAACGTATATAAACCCAATTTGAGTAATATCTATATGACAATTTGGATCTTATGACAATTTATGTCGATTTCATAGGGGTAATTTGTATGGGGGCTAGGTCTGAACATGGACCGAATCTCACCAATTTCAATAGCGTTCATCCCATGGTCGATAAAAGCTTATATACCATTTCATCAAAATATATTCATATTTGCGACCTGCAGTTTGATTACAAGCTTTACATGGACACACAGACGGACGGACGGACGGACGGACGGACATTGTTAAATCAACTCAAAAAGTGATTCTGATTCGATCAGTATAATTAAAGATGGGTCTAGGTCAAATATTTTTGGTTGTTACAAACAGCAGCACAAAGTCATTATACCCAAACCACATAGTGGTATAGGGTATAAAATTCCCATTTAAATTTGGTTTATGCTTATTTTCTATATCCAGTTAGTTGGGCCTGAGAGATAGGGTCTCTAAACGCATGGTATAGGGTATCGTATAGTCGGTCTAGACCGACTATAATTTTCTTACTTGTTTAAATTGCCGAATTCCTCGAAACAAACCATTTGTAAATGAAAACTATAGAGTAAAATCGCTGCAGTTTGCTTGTGACCATTTAAATAAGAGTCCAGCATTTTCGAGAACTGTAATTTTTGTTGATGAAGTGAAAGTTAATATATTTGGACCAGATGGATGACCCTACATTTGGTGCAAAGTTAATACTGAGCTGAAACCTCACAATTTACGTGCCACTATGATCCACGTTGGTGGAAATGCTATAGTTTGGGGATGCGTGTGTTCAAATGGAGTGGGTAACTTGGCCTTTATCGTAGGGAATGTGGAGAAAAACATGTATTTGAAACTTCTCCAAGAAAATCTAATTCAAAGAGCGACGAAATTGCAAATTGAGGACGCCTTTCGCTTCTACCAAGATAATGACCCTAAGCACAAATCACCATTAGTGCAAACTTGGTTGATATGGAAATGCCTGCATATAGTTCAAACTCCAGCACAATCACTTGACTTAAATGTGACTGAAAATTTGTGGTCAGTACTGAAGAAAAATATTAAAAAATACGATATCCATAACAAATCTAACTTAGAAAAAGTGTTGCAAAAAGAGTGGTATAAAATAGATCCAGATTATAAAAAAAGCGAGTAAACTCTATGCCGAAAAGGTTTCAAGCGGTTATAGATAATAAAGGATATCCTACCAAATACTAAGCAAATGGAAAAAATTTCAAAATTACAGTAAATACTTTTTATACCCTATACCACTATGTGGTTTGGGTATAATGACTTTGTGCTGCTGTTTGTAACAACCAAAAATATTTGACCTAGACCCATCTTTAATTATACCGATCGAATCAGAATCACTTTCTGAGTTGATTTAACAATGTCCGTCCGTCCGTCCGTCCGTCCGTCTGTGTGTCCATGTAAAGCTTGTAATCAAACTGCAGGTCGCAAATATGAATATATTTTGATGAAATTTGGTATATGAGCTTTTATCGGCCATGGGATGAACGCTGTTGAAATCGGTGAGAATCGGTCCATGTTCAGACCTAGCCCCCATACAAATTACCCATATGAAATCGACATAAATTGCCATAAGATCCAAATTGTCATATAGATCTTACTCAAATTGGGTTTGCATGCGTTCATTACATCCACTAATGAGTAGTCCAAAAATGATCCCTTTGACCCCACATGGAGCTGCTTCCCGATCTTCACTTAAATCTATTAAAAAACAAAAATATTGCACTGATTCTTCTCAAATTTTGTTTCTACATATTTTTGCAAAATACACGAGACTTTACCAAACATGATCAGGATCGGTCCATTTTTGGACCTAGTCCCTTTATAGATATAGCATCCGATATGAACTTTTTCATATCTGCAGCCAAAAAAATTAATAAAAATCCCACTCAAATTTGGTTCTTGCTTATTTTCAATGTCCAGTTAGTTGGGCCTAAGAGATAGGGTTTCTAAACGCATGATATAGGGTATCGTATAGTCGGTTTAGACCGACTATAATTTTCTTACTTGTTTATTTTATGTTTTTTAAAATTGCATCATTTCAGCTGTGACTTGAAATTTGTACCTTATTTTGTATTTTGAGTTTCTTGAGAACTTAAAGCAGATATTTTTTTTTTAGATATAAATAACGCATAAGTCGTTTTTGTATTTTCAGAACAAAATTTTAAAAAATATATATTTCTAAATACATATATAAAATTTATCTGCATCAAATAGCTGTGAGCGACAGTATATAAGTATATATTAGGGTGACATCCATTTTTTTTGAATTTCAAGACGTGTGGGTCGGATTATTGTGACAGTGAATCTAAAACTTTAGTGGGCAAAATTTGAGCTTAATCGGACAATGCTTTCTGGACGCGCATTGAGTTCAAAATTAAAATATACATTTATATGTAAAAATTATCAAAAAAAATCATTTTTCATAAAAATTTTGATATTAATGATTGCCTTTAGATTAAATTAATTAATAAACAATAATCTTGAGTAAATTATCTTTCTACTAAAAAAAACAAAACCTTTTAGCGGTTCAAAAACAGCCAAGTTACATCAAGTTACCCAGGCAATAAATGCGCCGCAGCCCACTTGATTAAGAAAATCGAGCTCACATTTTGAAAGACATTGAAATAATTTACAACAACAACAATTTAGCATTCTCCTGATCCCCAAATCATCTTATGTAAAGTATTTTGTTTCTCGTCTATTTTTATGCAGTTCTAAATTAATGTCAAAATGCTACGTATTTTGTAGCACTCTTTCAAAATCTCCAATTTTACTTTTTAAAAAATTTTGTTCAAAAAAATTTTCGATATCTACTCTTGGACTTTTAGGTCTTAGTAACAAAATGCATGTGATTAAAAATGACAAATATTGTAGTTATCCTGTTCTTAATTTGGCGAGGACAGCGTTTTAATTTCAGCGGATTTGAAGAAAAATGTGATTTTTCATACTTTTCCAACTGTTAGGCTACATCTTTTTGATGTTTTCACATTTCAAATATCTTTTGTCAATATATTATACAACTTGATATAATTTCTAAGTCTTGTAAATTAAGGGTAAATTGAAACACTATAAACTGTCCCTGTTTAAGGTCCAACGTCAAATTTAAGGAGATTTATATTTTTTAAAACAAAATATCGAAATAATATATTTGTGGAAGCATTTCAATAAAAGTAGTTGACAAAATTACAAAAGTTCTAAAAAATAATATTCTGGACTTATTTTCTGAAATTAACCCGTGGAGTACTCAAAATGTCTCCTAGTTTTAATTTTTTTTTCTTAATTATTATATTCATATAAAGGTGATTTCACAATGTTCTCTGATATAACTGTCAAATATAATATAAATTTTGATATCATACATGATTAGTATGACTATTTCTTAATAGATATTGTAGCAAATCGATCGACAAATACTTTCAGATGTTATTAATGAATTGGTTTTACACGCTCTCTTTAAAATAATTATTGATGCAGAAGCACTTTTTGAATATAAGCCCCTATATAAAAATCTGTTTATACTGTGCTAAATATAAAAATTAATTAATCTACATATTTGCATAAAATAACGAAAAAATTTGAGGAATTTTATGAATACATTAAATTTGTTTTATTTAAAAATATTTATAGATTTTCATAGAGTCAATTTTACATCAAGAGTACCCCACTAGTTAATTTCTGAAAATAAGTCCAGAATATTATTTTTTAGAATTACTTAAATATTATCAACAAGATTTATCGAAATCCTTCCACAAATATATATTATTTCGATGTTTTGTTTTAAAAAAATGTAAATCTCCTTAAATTTGATATTTGACCTTAAAGAGGGACAGTTTAAAATGTTTCAATTTAACCTTAATTTACAAGATTGAGAAATTATATCGAGTAGTATAATATTTTAATAAAAAATATTTGAAATGTGGAAACACCAAAACGATGTACCATAAAAGTTGAAAAAGTATGAAAAATCACATATTTCTTCAAATCCGTTAAAATTAAAACGGTGCCCTCGCCAAATTAACAACAGAATACCTACAATGGTTGGCGTTTTTAATCACATATATTTTGTTAATAAAACCTTAAAGTCCAATCGTTGATTTCGAAAAATTTCTTGAACAAAATTTTTTAAAATGTAAAATTGGAGATTTTAAAATAGTGCTACAATATACGTACCGCTTTGACATTAATTTAGACCGGTATAACAATACACGAGATGCAAACTAATTCACACAGGATCATCAAGGAATCAGGAGAATGTAAAAATCTTGTCGTTGTGAATTCCTTCAATGTCTTTAAAAATGTGAGCTCGATTTTCTTAATCAAGTGGTCTGCGGCGCATTTATTGCTTGGGGAACTTAACATAACTTGGCTGTTTTTCAACCGCTAAGAGATTTTTTTATTTTATTTGAAAAATAATTTGATCTAGATTATGGTTTAATAATTAATTTAATTTAATTTTAATTATTAATTTAAAAATTTTTGTGAAAAATGATTTTTTTTTTGATAATTTTTACATATAAATGCATATTTGAATTTTGAACTCAATGCGCGTCCAAAAGCATTGTCCGATTTGGCTCAAATTTTAGCGCACTAAAGTTTTAGATCCAGTGGCACAATAATCCGCCCCGAACGTACTAAAATTTCAAAGAAAAAAATGGCTGTCACCCTAATATATATACTAGGGTGGTCAATTATTTTTACTCCATGGGTTGATCGCGATTCTCGTGCTGTGGGCCGTAACAAGTATTTTTGTCCAAGGAACCATACCTCTAAAATCATTTTCGGGCCTGTCAAAATTTCGATGAAGATATTTTCATGATATTTTCCGTAATACTCATTCAAATATAAAAAAAATTATTGAAAATGTGTATACCGGATTTTTTGCATCGGGAAATCCATTTTTCACATTTATTTTTATTTTTAATAGCCACCAGAGGGCGTTTTTGTGCATTTTATTGTGGATTTTTTTTCAACTTTTTAAGGAAAACTAATGAAATTATTGCACAAATCGACGATTCTTGACTTTGCTATATTTAAAATAGCCCAAATTATTCAGCGCTGAAAATTATTTGTGGTACCCATATACGACCTATATCGATTTCATTCAATTTAAGACAAAGAAAATTTATATTTGTTTATTCAAAGAGAAAAAAAAAAACCAATTTGTTGTCGAAGCGGACGATGGAGAAGAATAGAGTGGTAGACAACAGTGTTGATGCTGGTTCATGAGTTGAAGCTGAATCGCAGAATCTTTGCGTCAGCTTTAACCCACTCACAAAATAGCATTAAGAATGAGTTAAATACGATAGTGTTGTTGGTTTGTTGATTAAGGAGCATTAGTTTAATACGAATTTGGCGGGCTATTGATATCATCTCGCATGTGCAGCTATAGGAATGATTGATATGGCAAAATGAAGGAGTGTAGACAAAAGTGGTGGATGCAGATGCATGAGTTGAAGATGAGTCCTATTGATGAGCCTGGGAGTTGGGGCTCTGTCCGTCCACTACGTTGACAATTTACACAAAGATCTTGGCCTACACCCGTAAATGATCCAGCTCCTGAGGGAGTTAAAGCTGCGGGACCACCATGTTCGTCGTTATTGCACTGATTGTGCTTCTAGAGCAGTTGGAAACTCATTTGTTATAAATTTTGGGACGTTTTTACTTTTCATTTCAAAATCTTGTTTGTCAGACAAGATTTTGCAAGCAAAACTCTTCAATGCCCATAGAAGTTGTCGAAGCTGGATGTATGTCTCCTTCGAAATCAGTATTATATATAATACCATCAAATGTGCGGAACTGTGCTATGATGCACGTTTCGTTACCCATGGCAGCGGAGCAATTTTTCGTTGCCAAAAGTTCATACAACTATCTTGATTTTGTACAAATGATTTAGTTTATATTTTCTCAGATTTTTGGAAACTTTAGTTCTTTTCGTCCCTTTCAGCAATTGCAGCTCTTGGATCTTTAAACAATATAATCGATTGTTTATCAGTTTTTTCCAACATCTATGATGGACATATCCCTTATTTTGGTAATTACTTGAACAATTAAAATTTCTAAATTCCTATTAATGTTTGGAACTTGCATTCGAGAATATAATAGACAGTAGTTCTTGCTTTTTCAAGTAACTTGCAATAAAATGAATTTGTCAGTTTGAAATTGGTTGCCATTTCTCAAAAAAAAAAAATTGTTTTATTCGCTCGTATTCATTCACCTTGGAACACTTCCGTCAAAATATAAACTAATTACAATATTTAGAAGTTACTGAATATTTTACATTAAAAGTCTTAATTAAATTTTAAGCTTGACCTTTCGATTTTAGGAATTTTAGTGAAAATAGTTCTTTTTTTAGGTTTTGTATAATTGATATCATTTAGAAATGTTCTCAAAATATGTTAAAGGTCATTTGGGTAAACACAAATGATTATCTAGTAGACGTAGTAGGATATACTAAGATGAAGTACGAGTGCGGATCAATATATCAGTGACTTTTTACAGGTAATTTTTTAGAAAAAAAAAATTAACAATAAATAAAAAAAAAAAATAAATAAATTATTTCCAACATAGTCTCATTCGAGCTGAAAACACTTTTTCCAACCACTTTCTCCCTTCCAAATAATATAATATCTTAAGTTCCTCATAATAGACATTGTTTTGATCAATGAATGCATCGTCGCACAGTGCATTGAGTGATATTCAAAATGAGCATTAATTCAGGGAATTCGTATTTAAAATGAAAAAAAATTTATAAGTTATTATTAATTATTAAAAATTTTTTAAACTTGTTTATGCTTTTTTGTTTTTCGGAAAAAATTACCTCGGTTCGCAATTTTTGATATAGCTTTGGATTCTAAAGAGATAAATTAATGAATCAAATGGCAAACTATAGAGTACTTAATGTTTATACCCTATACCACCACGTGGTATAATAACTTTCTGCTGATGTTTGTAACAACCAAAAATATTTGAACTAGACCCAGCTTTTGTTGTTATATTTAGCGATGTCCGTCCGTCTATCCATCTGTCCATGTGTGTGTCCATGTAAACCTCTTAATCAAACTACAGTTCGCATATTTGACAAAATTTTGTATGTAAGCTTCCATCAGGCGTAGCACGAACGCTATTGAGATTGGCGATAATCGGTGTATGTTCAGACATAGTTCCATTCAAATGGCACCTATGGAATCGACTTAAGTTGCCATAATATCCAAATTATCATATAGATCTCTGAAAAATTGGGTTTGATTATATATGGTCTAAAAACAAACCGTATAATACCGTTCTTAATCATATGAAGCTGATTCCCGATCTTCACTTAAATCTATCAAAAAATAAAAATATTGCACAGATTTTTTCTCAAATTTGATTTGTATATGTTTTTTAAAAAAATAAGTGACCTTACCAAATAGTGCCCATATAAATATATCATCCCATATGAACTTCTTCATATTCAAAGGGAAAAAAAAATAATAACAATGCCACTCAAATTTGGTTTATGCTTATTTTCGATATCCAATTAGTTGCGCCTAAGGGATAGGGTCTCTAAACGCAGGGTACAGAGTAGCGTATAGTCGGTCTAGACCGACTATAATTTTGTATCAAGTATTATTATTACTTATTTTTTTGTTAAATGTTTTCCTTACTGTAATCACCACTACATCAGAGTCATCATCACTTTCATAGTTATCATCTTCATATTCATCATCATTGACCTCTTCTTCACCTGTTGTGTTTTGAAATATGACGAAATTTGTTCGTATAACTTTTTATTTTGGCGGTAATTAATGGATCTGAGCTATGTCTATATGTCTTCTTTCGACTTCTCCCGACTGCATTTAAGCACATAATGTTCTCTATAATTTTTAAAAGCTTCTTCAGCTTCCTCAAATAGTTGGCCAATTGGCAAAAATGCATGTGATAATATTTCTGGTCCGTGAATAAAGAATTTATGTAATGTGGGGGCATATAAAATCACTGTTAGAGCTTAACGGAATGCCTGGCCTTGTTGTGAATATAAATATTTTAACTTGAATCTCATGTCTTTAGGATACAACAACATTCTTTGTATCTATTCTTTATCCATCGTTTGGGTTTCCAAACATGGCTTCTGTTTGGGATTCTACGTTAGAGTGGACTGAAAATCAAAATATCAAAACATACCAGGGTTAAGATATATTAAGTATGTTGAACTAAAAAAAGTTATTTCACAATTTGTAGTATTGACATTTCCTGTTTTCTGCAATTTTTAGAATAAAGTAAAAGTAGTGATTTTTCTAAATATATCGAATTTGTATTTAGACGATGAATTTTTCGCAAACCGGAATATTTTATTGCAATGTAAAGAGTTTTTTACAATTTGTCTTAACATTGTACTTATTCAATTCTCAACCCACTCTAATATACATGATATTTAAAATAAATTTTTGATATATTAGGTTACATATTAACACCAGCAATAACAAAATTCACAGTAACGAAATTAAAGACAAAACAAAAACCAAAACTATGAACAGATGTTAGCGTTTACAGCATATTTTGATTTGCAACTGAAAATTTTTAAAAGAAAATATTTTTTTTTTTTTTGAAATCGACAAGATAATCCCGTAGTTATTTAATGCGGAAACAGATTTACTAGACCTCGCCCGATAACTATTTGAAACTCTGTAGTTATTTCAAAAATAGGGATTATGTTAAAAAAAAGATGTTTCTACAACATTTTTCTAAAAGTAAAATTATCAACGAGATAGTCCAATATCTGAAGTTAAAGCTGCCATTTTAAAAAGTTTTGATTTTAGAATAAATAACCAAAAAAAAAAATGTACATTAAACTCTTAGTTTTTTACTTTTACCACCTTGCACTTAATTAGCGACAACTGTTGATGGCGTACATTATCTTCTTTTACCCGGTACCAGAACTTATTACAATATGTTAACTTCAACTTTTGAATAAATCCTCACTATTTACACATTTCAGAGATTATGTTGCAGTAGTCAACAGCTCATAGTACAATTCAGATATGTTTGCCGTAGCGACTACACACGTGTAAAAGCACTCTTTTTTGGCTTAGAATTTTTTGTAATAAGTAGTCATTGAACCGATCCAATAAATAAGAGTCAACATTAATAATTTTTTGCTTTAGAAGGCAAATTCCAAAAAAAAAACTTTACTTTTGTCTCTGACATTATAAAATCCCACAAAAGCTAATCCGTACTGCTGTTGAATAATGCAGAATAGTCCTTTGAAGATGCTTTTATGGTCAATTGTGAGCAAATGTGGCAACCATCTTTCTTTCCTACATTTTCCTAAAACCCAACTCATTATGTAAAGTGGAAATTTCAGAGTCATACGACATGCTTATTTCATAAAAAATCTCGAGTACTGTAACTCTCCTATCGGCCACTTTCACTCTTTCAGATGTAGGGACCTAAATTGGCCATCCAGAAAGTTCGGCGTCATTAGTTCGTCTACGCTGAAACGTACTAAACCACTGTTTTATCAATAAAACAGACAGACTAGGCCGACTATGCGATACTCTATACCATGCGTTTAGGGACCCTATCTCTTCGACCTAACTAACTGGATATAGAAAATAAGCATAAACCAAATTTGAGTTGGATTTTTATTATTTTTTTTGGCTGCAGATATGAAAAAGTTCAAATCGGATGCTACATCTATATGTCGACTAGGCCCAAAAATGGACCGATCCTAACCATATTTGGTAAAGTCACTTATATTTGGAAAACATATATACAATTCAAATTTGAGAAAAATCTGTGCAATATTTTTGTTTTTTGATAGATTTAAGTGAAGATCGGGAAGCAGCAGTATATGGGGCCTATGACTAAAAATTGTCCTACAGGGATTATTTTTGCACTACTGTTTAATGGATGTAATAAACGCATATAAACCCAATTTGACTGAGATCTATATGACAATTTGGATCTTATGGCAATTTATGTCGATTTCATAGGGGTCATTTGTATGTGGACTAGGTCTGCACATGGACCGAATTTCACCAATTTCAATAGCGTTCATGCTGTGGTCGATAAAAGCTTATATACTACATTTTATCGAAATATATTCATATTTACGACCTGCAGTTTGATTACAAGCTTTACATGAACACACAGACGGACGGACGGACGGACATCGTTAAATCGAATCAGATAGTGATTCTGATTCGATCGGTATAATAAAAGATGGTTGAGAATCTTCGTACTACCTACGAAGATTTTCCTTAGTTTTTTTGGAAAAGAGAAACAAATTTTATGAGTACTCGGAATTCACTTTTATTCCATATCAGCAAAATTTCTTGAGGATTCATAATTTTTACAGTGGTCCTGTAACAATTTTTTTTTCTTTTAATTTTCACTTACAAGAAGTTTTTAAGTACAACAAGTAAGAAAATTATAGTCGGTCTAGACCGACTATACGATACCCTATACCATGTGTTTAGAAACCCTATGTCTTAGGCCCAACTAACTGGACATTGTAAATAAGCAAAAACCAAATTTGAGTGGGATTTTTATTAATTTTTTTGGCTGCAGATATGAAAAAGTTCATATCGGATGCTATATCTATAAAGGGACTAGGTCCAAAAATGGACCGATCCTGATCATGTTTGGTAAAGTCTCTTGTATTTTGGAAAAATATGTACAAACAAAATTTGAGAAGAATCAGTGCAATATTTTTGTTTTTTAATAGATTTAAGTGAAGATCGGGAAGCAGCTCTATATGGGGTCAAAGGGATCATTTTTGGACTACTCATTAGTGGATGTAATGAACGCATACAAACCCAATTTGAGTAAGATCTATATGACAATTTGGATCTTATGGCAATTTATGTCGATTTCATATGGGTAATTTGTATGGGGGCTAGGTCTGAACATGGACCGATTCTCACCAATTTCAATAGCGTTCATCCCATGGCCGATAGAAGCTTATATACCAAATTTCATCAAAATACATTCATATTTGCGACCTGCAGTTTGATTACAAGCTTTACATGGACACACAGACGGACGGACGGACGGACGGACGGACGGACGGACGGACATTGTTAAATCAACTTAGAAAGTGATTCTGATTCGATCGGTATAATTAAAGATGGGTCTAGGTCAAATATTTTTGGTTGTTACAAACAGCAGCACAAAGTCATTATACCCAAACCACATAGTGGTATAGGGTATAAAAACTAAACACTTACACACTATAACGCCAAATTTCATTATCCGACCACATTGAACATTGGCTTCAATACAATAAGATTAACTTTACCATATGGCTGAACACTACCCACTTGAATTATATTAAATTTGTTTTCCAGTATATGTATATTTTCACCAAATTCAATGTAATTTTTTTTCCATTGCCTATTGCAGCGGCTGCTTGAATCCTCATATCCATAACTTTGTTTATCTCAAACAGGTTGTTTTTTTTTTTTTTTTTGTTATATGAATGTTTATTATATGAGAAAATAAAATAGAAAATGAAAACTGTTTGCAAAGTTTGCTAATTTCTTTTTTGCCCCCAAAATATTCTGCATTAGTGTCTCACAAAACAGTAAGCAAAATAAAAAAATTAAGAAAAACTTTTCAACTATTGATGTTAGAGAATATTGGCGTCAGCCTGTCCAGTCAACCAGCCTGTTTGCTTGCATTGCCAGCATAGAATAAAAGTGGGTGTCTCGAACGTTTAACTTAATAGATGACCACCCACCTGGCGTTGCGACTATCTGTCTGTAAGCACACAATAGTTTATTCTTTATCTGTTATAATGTCATTTTGAAAGTTTTTTTTTCGCTACCTTCTGGCATATTAGACATTTTATCATATCATCTTATACACATTGTGCACCACGGAAAAAACAAAGTTTTTCTAAATAAAAGGAATAACGAAACTTTTTGGTTTCTATTTATACCCTACACCGACATGAGGTTAGGATATAATGACTTTGTGCTGATGTTTGTAAACTCCCGTGCGTCTAGTTGTCTGTCTGTATATCTGTCCGTCCGTCTATCCATGTTCCCATGTAAACCTAGCAATTAAACTAAAGGTTGCAGATGTGAATATATTTTGATGAAGTTTGGTATATAAGGTTTTATCGGCCAAAAGACGAACGCTGTTGAAACTAGTGAAAATCGGTGCATGTTCAGACCTAGCCCTCATACAGACCGACCAACATTTCGTAAAGTCTAATTTATCAATAATATAGAGAAAAAATATGGTGATTGTATATGTATTGTACCCGCTAATAAGTGGTCCAAAAATAAACTACATAGGAGCATTTTTAGTCCCTCTGTCCGTCCGTTCGTTTGTCTATCTTACCTTCCACCTGAGGATCCGGGTGAACTATTTGATCGTAGTATAGTTCGCAAATACGGATTTATTCAAATGGAATTTGGTACTTTATGTCATATCGCCCTTAGGACAAGTACTAATGAAATTGGTCAAATTTTGTACATGTTCAGACCTGGCTCCAATAAAAATAACCCCTATCAGACCGACTAAAATAGTCGTATGATCCAGATTGGAGTATGCATTATACCCACTACCTGCTAACAATAAACTGTAGAACCATTTTAGGTCTTAGTCCCGATATAAATCCAATCTTCAGTGAAATCTCAGTCACAAAAATGTTTGATGTGTAAACGTCTATATGCGCAGGGGAATAAAAATCTATTTCACGATACAATCAGACAAAAAACGGTGGGAGGCATGATTGTATTGGTGAAAAGATTAGGAAGTGTTTGGAGATAAAATTAAGGCACGATTTCATTAGGAAGTGTTTGGAGATAAAATGAGCGTTATAAAAGCGTTTTGAAAAATGAAAAATTGAAAATGGAAAATGAAAAATAAAAAATGGAAAATAAAAAATGGGGAAAAAATTAGATATAAAAAATAAATAATGAGAAATGAAAAATGAAGAATAACAATCAAAAATAAAAAAATGACAAATTAAAAATTAAAAATGAAAAATGAAAAATAAAAAATGAAAAATAAAAAAAAAATTAAAAAATAAGAAAAGAAAAATAAAAAATGTAAAATGAAAAATGAAAAATAACAATCGAAAAATAAAAAATTTAATATGAAAAATTAAGCAAAAAAAAAAAAATTGAAAACAGAAAAATTAAAAATAAAAAAAGAAGGAAAAGATTAGTAAATGTTTGGTGATAAAATGTACGCACGATTTCATTAGGAAGTGTTTGGAGATAAAATTAGCGTTATAAAAACGTTTTGGAAAATGAAAAATGAAAAATGGAAAATTAAAAATGAGAAATGAAAAACGAAAAATTTAAAATGAAAAATGAAAAATGAGAAATGAAAAATAAAAAATTAAATATAAAAACAAAAAAATGAAAAATGAAGAATAATATAAACAAACTAAAAATTAAAAATTAAAAATTTAAAATTAAAAATTAAAAATTAAAAATTAAAAATTTAAAACTAAAAATTAAAAATTAAAAATTAAAAATTAAAAATTAAAAATTAAAATTTAAAATTAAAAATTAAAAATTAAAAATTAAAAATTAAAAATTAAAAATTAAAAATTAAAAATTAAAAATTAAAAATTAAAAATTAAAAATTAAAAATTAAAAATTAAAAATTAAAAATTAAAAATTAAAAATTAAAAATTAAAAATTAAAAATTAAAAATTAAAAATTAAAAATTAAAAATTAAAAATTAAAAATTAAAAATTAAAAATTAAAAATTAAAAATTAAAAATTAAAAATTAAAAATTAAAAATTAAAAATTAAAAATTAAAAATTAAAAATTAAAAATTAAAAATTAAAAATTAAAAATTAAAAATTAAAAATTAAAAATTAAAAATTAAAAATTAAAAATTAAAAATTAAAAATTAAAAATTAAAAATTAAAAATTAAAAATTAAAAATTAAAAATTAAAAATTAAAAATTAAAAATTAAAAATTAAAAATTAAAAATTAAAAATTAAAAATTAAAAATTAAAAATTAAAAATTAAAAATTAAAAATTAAATATTAAAAATTTAAAATTAAAAATTAAAACTTAAAAATTAAAAATTAAAAATTAAAAATTAAAAATTAAAAATTAAAAATTAAAAATTAAAAATTAAAAATTAAAAATTAAAAATTAAAAATTAAAAATTAAAAATTAAAAATTAAAAATTAAAAATTAAAAATTAAAAATTAAAAATTAAAAATTAAAAATTAAAAATTAAAAATTAAAAATTAAAAATTAAAAATTAAAAATTAAAAATTAAAAATTAAAAATTAAAAATTAAAAATTAAAAATTAAAAATTAAAAATTAAAAATTAAAAATTAAAAATTAAAAATTAAAAATTAAAAATTAAAAATTAACAATTAAAAATTAAAAATTAAAAATTAAAAATAAAAAATTAAAAATTAAAAATTAAAAATTAAAAATTAAAAATTAAAAATTAAAAATTAAAAATTAAAAATTAAAAATTAAAAATTAAAAATTAAAAATTAAAAATTAAAAATTAAAAATTAAAAATTAAAAATTAAAAATTAAAAATTAAAAATTAAAAATTAAAAATTAAAAATTAAAAATTAAAAATTAAAAATTAAAAATTAAAAATTAAAAATTAAAAATTAAAAATTAAAAATTAAAAATTAAAAATTAAAAATTAAAAATTAAAAATTAAAAATTAAAAATTAAAAATTAAAAATTAAAAATTAAAAATTAAAAATTAAAAATTAAAAATTAAAAATTAAAAATTAAATATTAAAAAAAAAAATTAAAAATTAAAAATTAAAAATTAAAAATTAAAAATTAAAAATTAAAAATTAAAAATAAAAAATTAAAAATAAAAAATTAAAAATTAAAAATTAAAAATTAAAAATTAAAAATTAAAAATTAAAAATTAAAAATTAAAAATTAAAAATTAAAAATTAAAAATTAAAAATTAATAATTAATAATTAAAAATTAAAAATAAAAAATTAAAAATTAAAAATTAAAAATTAAAAATTAAAAATTAAAAATTAAAAATTAAAAATTAAAAATTAAAAATTAAAAATTAAAAATTAAAAATTAAAAATTAAAAATTAAAAATTAAAAATTAAAAATTAAAAATTAAAAATTAAAAATTAAAAATTAAAAATTAAAAATTAAAAATTAAAAATTAAAAATTAAAAATTAAAAATTAATAATTAATAATTAAAAATTAAAAATTAAAAATTAAAAATTAAAAATTAAAAATTAAAAATTAAAAATTAACAAGTAAGAAAATTATAGTCGGTTTAGACCGACTATACGATACCCTATACCATGCGTTTAGAAACCCTATCTCTTTGAGAAGAATCAGTGCAATATTTTTGTTTTTTGATAGGTTTAAGTAAAGATCGGGAAGCAGCTCTATGGGGCCTATGACTAAGGGTTGTCCAATAAGGATCATTTTTAGACTACTGATTAATGGATGTAATATATACATACAAACCCAATTTGACTAAGATTTGTATGATAATTTGGATCTTATGGCAATATATGTTGATTTCATAGGGGTCATTTGTATGGGGGCTAGGTCTGAACATGGACCGATTCTCACCAATTTCAATAGCGTTCATCCCATGGCCGACGAAAGATCAAATACCTGCAGTTTGATTACAAGCTTTACATGGACACACAGACGGACGGACGGACGGACGGACGGACGGACGGACGGACGGACGGACATTGTTAAATCAACTCCGAAAATGATTCTGATTCGATCGGTATAATTAAAGATGGGTGTAGGTCGAATATTTTTGGTTGTTACAAACAGCAGCACAAAGTCATTATACCCAAACCACATAGTGGTATAGGGTATAAAAATGAAATATGAAGAATGAAAAATAGAAAATGAAAAATGGAAAATAAAAAATATAAAATTAAAATTAAAAAGGAAAAATTAACAACGAAAAATGAAAAATCAAAAATGAAAAATAAAAATAAAAAATTTAAATGAAAAATTAAAAATGAAAGATGAGAAATGGAAAACAAAAAATGAAAAATGAGAAATGAAAAATGAAAAATAAAAAATAAAATGAAAAAAAAAAAAATTAAAAACTAGTAAAAAAAACTATAGTTGGTCTAGGACGACTCTACGATACTCTATACCATAGTTTAGAGAACTTATCTCTTCCGCCCAACAAATTGGATATAGAAAATAAGCATAAACCAAATTTGAGTGGCATAATTATTAATTTTTTTGGCTGCAGGTATGAAAAAGTTCATATCGGGGCCTATATCTATAAGGGGACTACGTCGAAAAATGGACCAATACTGACCATATTTGGTAAAGTCACTTATATTTTGAAAAAATATATACAAACCAAATTTGAGAAAAACTTGTGCAATATTTTGTGTTTTAATAGATTTAAGTTGAGATCGGGAACCAGCTCTATATGGGGCCTATGACTAAGTATTGTCCTATAGGGATTAGGGATTAGGGATACAAAACTGAGATCTATGTGACAATTTGGATTTTATGGCACTTTATGTCGATTTTGTACTGGTCATTTGTATGGGGACTAGGTCTGAACGTGGACCGCATATCACCAATTTCTATAGCGTTCATCCTATGGCCGACAAAAGCTTATGTACCAAATTTTATCAAAATATATTCATATTTGCGACCTGTAGTTTGATTAAAAGGTTTACATGGATACACAGACGGACAGACGGACATCGCTTAATCGAGTCAGAAAGTGATTCTGAGTCGATTGGTAAAATAAAAGATGGGTCTAGGTCAAATATTTTTGGTAGTTACAAACAGCAGCACAAAGTCATTATACCCAAATCACATAGTGGTATAGAGTATAATGAAAAATTAAAAACGAAAAATGAAAAATTAAAATGAAAAATTAAAAATTAAAAATGAAATATAAAAATTAAAAATTAAAAATGGTAGATGAAAAATAAAAAATAGAAATTGAAAAATGAAAAATTAAAAATAAAAATAAACAAGTAAGAAAATTTTAGTCGGTCTAGACCGACTATACGATACCCTATACCATGCGTTTAGAGACCCTATCTCTTAGGCCCAACTAATTGGATATAGAAAATAAGCATAAACCAAATTTGAGTGGCATTTTTATTAATTTTTTTTGCCTGCAGATATGAAAAAGTTCATATCGGATACTATGTCTATATGGGGACTAGGTACAAAAATGGACCGATCATGACCATGGTTGGTAAAGTCTCTTGTATTTTGCGAAAATATATACAAGCAAAATTTGAGATGAATTAGTTCAATATTTTTGTTTTTTGATAGATTTAAGTGAAGATCGGGAAGCAGCTCTATATGGGGCCTATGACCAACAGTTATCCCATAGGGACCGTTATTGGACTATATATTAATTGATGTAATAAACACATACAAACCCAATTTGACCAAGATCTATTCGACAATTTGGATCTTATGGCAATTTATGTCGATTTTATAGGGGTCATTTGTATGGGGGCTAGGTCTGAACATGGACCGCTTCTCACCAATTTCAATAGCGTTCATCCCATGGCCGATGAAAGCTTATATACCAAATTTCATCAAAATATATTCATATTTGCGACCTGCAGTTTGATTACAAGCTTTACATGGACACACAGACGGACGGACGGACGGACGGACGGACGGACGGACGGACGGACGGACGGACGGACATTGTTAAATCAACTCAGAAAGTGATTCTGATTCGATCGGTATAATTAAAGATGGGTCTAGGTCAAATATTTTTGGTTGTTACAAACAGCAGCACAAAGTCATTATACCCAAACCACATAGTGGTATAGGGTATAAAAATGAAAAATTAAAAATTAAAAATGAAAAATTAAAAAATAAATAATAAATATCGTTATATTGGCAGAGCCGAGCCCCTGTATTTGTTTGCTATAAGTGATACATAGCTGACGCTTTCTGTTTGATTTTAAATAAGTGCCATAAAAAAATCTTTCAGTACTAGATATTTACCATCTCCCCTGTGATCGGATTCACATGATTTTTTAGTTTGATTTTATTTATCGTGATTTTGTTATATGTTGTCATAATCAAACCATTTTTGGGCCAAGACTCCATCCAGAAATAACATCAGATATAAATTTTTTCCTATCTGCAGGCCGATCACAGGGAAGATGTGTAAACATCTAGTAATTAAAGATTTTTTATGACACTTTTTTAAAATCAAACAGAAAGTGTCAGCTATGTATCACTTAGAGCAAACAACTTCACTACTAATATAATAAAACTACTAATATAAAAATATTTATTGTTATTTATTATTTCAAAAGGTTAACTTTTAAGTTTTCATTTTTAATTTTTAATTTTTTATTTTTGATTTTTCATTTTTCATATTTTATTTTTCATTTTTTATTTTTCATTATTAATTTTTTATTTTCAAACAGCTTATTACATATCATAATTTTTTCACCAAAACAATTATAAGTCACACCGATTTTGTCTTACGTCTTACATGATACGCTGTTTTAGTGATTGTTTGTGAAATAGAAATTTACCCCCCACGCGTACAGATGCTTACACATCAAAAAAAGAAAAAAAAAAACAAATAATATAATTTTGTTTTGGTGAACAACTTTAAAGGGGGCAATTTTTTGTTTAATTTTATGTAAGGACAAAAATTTTAAAAATTTAAGTTAAGTACAAATTTTTATTACGATTTAGACACAAAAAAGGCATTTTATGTTTACAATTTTCAAACATCATTTAAAATTCCCATTAATCTGGCTACAATTTATGCAGGTACGAGTGTACGGGTTTTGTCATCAAAACTCTTTATAATTTAAATCAATTTATTATCCTTTAGTTCTTTATCCTTTACAACATACATATACTCGTTATGTTAATAGATCCTTTATATTTATATACATATAATCCCATTTGTTATGCCATTAGTATCCTTTTGAAATGCTTCTTTAATACACAAAGGCATATCAAAAAAAAAATAAATATAGTTTCGTTTAAAAATACTTTGAAGTGCTTGTGTGTTTGTGTGTTTGTGCGTGTTTGAGTGTATTGGCATGAAAGTATCATCGTTACCATCAAAGATAGCACCAGGGTTTGTGCCATATTTAAGTGAAGCAATGTTTTTAATATTCGTTTTTTTGTTCATTTTTGGTTCATGGTTTCAAAACTAATTATGCTTATGGAATTATGGGGATTCTCATAAATTAAAGTGTTTTTTTATGTCTATAAATTTCTAATTAGTTTGACTACAAAAGTGAATTTTTCCATAACAAGTACCAGTTACATATGTATGTATGTATGAATGTGTTGATAAAAACAACTTTAGTATTCGCACTTTGGCGCTTTTCTTTTTTCCAAACTTTTTCTTTTTCTTTTTCTTATGTTGCTAATTTAGCTAATTAGACTTTTAAAAAATTTTATGCAAAGTTAAAAAAGAAACGATTATATCATCTAAGGATGATTGAAAATTTCAGAACTATAAAATAATTAGATTATGAAATAAATATGTATTTCGAAATTCCTCGTTAAAGATAAACATAACGACTGTAGCTAAACTTTATAATGAAAATATTTTTTTTTTTTTTTAGTTTTTGTTAAGCTTGTCAGCACACATTAAACGAGAAATATAGCATGTATAAAGTGCTAAGAATTGATGCCAAGACTCTAACTAAGTCAACTTCTACGTATACGAATGCAAAATTTTAGAACACCAAACTGTTAAGCCAATACCTTCCAATTTTTCATATTCATATGCTTAAACAAGTACAGAAAATAATATCATGTCCTTAGTACTGGCTGCTACTCTTGCTTTTTTTAAGCTACTTCTAACAGAAGGTCAGAGGTCAAGACGGACTTACATTGCTAAATCGACCCAGAAAATGATTTTGAGTCGATCGGTATAATGAGAGTTGGGTCTGGATCAAATATTTTGGTAGTTACAGACATCAGCACAAACTTATTATATCCAGATCCTTTAGCGGTACAGGCTATAATACTGGTGAAAATTTCATGAATGGATAAAATTGAATACATAGCCGCAAATAAATACTTCTTTTATAAACAATGATGAAATTCAAGCGGAAATTACCAAAACTTATGGGGTACTTATTTCTAAATAACAAAATATTGGACAGCTGAATTTAAAAGTCGCACGGTGGCTGAAAATGGTTTTTCATTGGCCAAAATTCTGTAACTTTTGAACCGTCCAAATTATTGTAGCAATTCTTTTTTTCTCTGGTGGGTAGATATTTAGTTGGACTTTAGTCTGTTTTAATCTCATTAAAATCGATTGAGTACTTTTTAAGAAATTCTAGGTTAAATTTGAACTTTTAATTTTTTTAACTTTTAGCGTGAAATATGGGTTCCTTATTTTTTTTTTTTTACTAAAAATGTCATATTTGGATTTTAATAAGAACTAGCAGATTCCAGCCCTCGAAATTCGAGCGCAAGTTCTAGGAAATTTTATTTTTTCATTAAATAAAGACCCTAAAAATATGCTAAACAATTATAGCAAATGCAGAAATCAACACAAAAAACAAACTCACTTTTATTACAACCACATTAACAAATTTAATAAACACACATATAGCATTGTAATATATTTACTCAATATAAAGGAAAAAATTTAAAAATCTGTAAATCTGCAAATCGGCTAAAAAGAAATACCTTTCAAATAATATACGTTTGGTCAAAATCGGGATAAAACGGCAGAACAAAACATCAGTGACAAGAAATCGCCTAGCCTATTAATATTATAGATTACAAGCATTTTTTGTAATAAGGGATTTTTTTTAATGTTTACACTCAAAAACAATTTTACACTCAAAAAGAAAAAGTAAAATAAACCGGAAATTTTGCTATTACTACTGAAAAATTGAAAATTTCTTGCTCTCAAATTTGCAAATCAGTTTACACTCAAAGAATATTTGCACTTAAAAAAACGTTAGTAATATTATGTAATAGTCTTGTTATTACTACAGAAAAAATTATAATTTTTTGCTCTCAAATTTGTTAATTTTTGCAAAATAAATCTGCAACCCTATAGTGATAAACACGGATCTTTTGTATCGCTCTTTGTTATAATTAATTATTAAATAAAAGTATAACTTACAACGACTTGTTTCACATCATTTTGTTTGTTATCAACCAGCGGGAGTGTGTAGTGTATTGAAGTTTGCACAGTATCATTAATGGTGTTTTATTTACTTTTTATAATAATAAAGTAAGTCACTTTCCTTTAAATTTATTTATGTTTATTGGAATTTTGGTTCGCAAACCACTCAATTGTTTGGAAAACCACAAATTATTATATATACCATTAAACATAAAAAGAATACCAGCTGTTTATATATTCACCACACACGGTGCTGCCAGATTTTCGCATTTTGTCAATACCCAAACCGTATTTTTAAAAGGCCCAGAATAATATTTTATCGACACGGTATTTAGTGACTAAATTGTTCTTATAATTTGGCATAAAATGAATCCTGATTCCCAACTTATGTTATTAATGGAAGAACGTTTTTCCAGAATGTCAATTGACATATCTAATAACATTGCATTTAAAATAAAGGAGACTGAGGAGCGTATATTAACTAAAATTGTCAACATTGAGGAAAAAATATATTCTGTTTCCGACAGGGTCAGCAAGCTAGAACAAATTATTCCGCAAATTGTTGACTTTAAAAATGAAATTGATATCTTAAAGCGATCTTTGGACATGCAAGAAAATACTAAAGTCGCTAATGAGATGCGAATTCACGACATTCCATACTATGAAAATGAAAACTTACAGGCTACATTTATGAATATTTGTGAGACCATTAATGCAACTGTTCCAAATATAAGCAAAATAACTCGTCTCCAAAATTCTCGAAACAATAGTAAAAATTATAACGTTATTGATCCTACTATTGCCATAAAACTGTCATCAGCTCAGGAGAAAAATTATATTTTGAAGCAAGCTGCTGTTCTTCGTCGTAACTCTGAGGACCTTCTGCGCCTTTGTCATGCTGGTTTTGATTCTAATTAACCATTCTATATACATGAAGCTCTAACCAGATTTAACCACAATCTTCTTAAGGAAGCAATTAAGTTAAAACGGAAAAAACTACTCTCATCAGTTTACACTCGCCGTGGTCGTATTTATGCGAAACGCTCTAAGTCCGATAGCGCGTTTTGTGTGGAGAATGTGAATTTTCTGGAAAATATCGCAACATCGAAAAACACACGCGACAACTTCCCAGTTTCTGTAGTAGAAGGGTTTCGCCAGTAATATTTTAAAATTTAAAACTGTCGTAATTATTTCCATAACCTATTTTTATACCCTATACCAGTATGTGGTTTGGGTATAATGACTTTGTGCTGCTGTTTGTAACAACCAAAAATATTTGACCTAGACCCATCTTTAATTATACCGATCGAATCAGAATCACTTTTTGAGTTGATTTAACAATGTCCGTCCGTCTGTGTGTCCATGTAAACCTTGTAATCAAACTGCAGGTCGCAACTATGAATATATTTTCATGAAATTTGGTATATAAACTTTCATCGGCCATGGGATGAACGCTATTAAAATTAGTGAGAATCGGTCCATGTTCAGACCTAGCCCCCATACAAATTACCCCTATGAAATCGACATAAATTGCCATAAGATCCAAATTGTCATATAGATCTTACTCAAATTGGGTTTGTATGCGTTCATTACATCCAATAATGAGTAGTCCAAAAATGATCCCTTTGGCCCCATATAGACTGCTTCCCGATCTTCACTTAAATCTATTAAAAACAAATATATTGCACTGATTCTTCTCAAATTTTGTTTGTATATATTTTTGCAAAATACAAGAGACTTTACCAAACATGATCAGGATTGGTCCATTTTTGGACCTTTTTCATATCTGCAGCCAAAAAAATTAATAAAAATCCCACTCAAATTTGGTTTTTGCTTATTTTCTATGTCCAGTTAGTTGGGCCTAAGAGATAGGGTTTTTAAACGCATGGTATAGGGTATCGTATAGTCGGTCTAGACCGACTATAATTTTCTTACTTGTTATTTTTGTATTTTTTTATATCTTTCCTTTTTATTATGCCTTTTTATTTTAATTTTTTTAAGTATTTCTTATTTGATGTTGGTATTTGCTTAATACTTTATTATGACTGCTTCTAATATTCGGTCGAGTGCCAAATACAACACTCATTCTATGATTCTTATAATTGATAAACAAAAGGAAGGTTTAAAAATTTGTAACTTAAATGCTCGAAGTCTTTTTTGTAAATTTGATGAATTTCGATACATTTTTGAAAACCCAGGAATTGATGTAATTTGTATATCTGAAACATGGTTCAATCCGAATAAGATAAAAAAACTTTCAGGTCAAAATAGACGGCTATGATTTATTTCAAGCTGATAGGAATACTAGTAAACGTGCTGGAGGCGTTGCAATGTATGTCAAGAAACAATTACGTTCTCGATTTGTTTGCAAATCTATCGATGAAGAATATGATTTTGTATTTATTGAACTTCCTTGTGACGTAAACAAATGTCTCATAGGTATTTTATATAGGCCTAATGATTCACAAGATATTTCTCCGGTTGTTAATATGTTAGATGAAAATTGTTTATCTTATAGTGATATTATTATTTCTGGAGACCTAAATGGAAATTTGCTCATTGATTCTGATCTAATTTCACTTTTCCAACCGATTGGGCTTATAGCTATAAACACTACTAACCCCACTCACTTCACTTCAATGAGTAATACCCTTATTGACGTGTTCTTTGTCTCAGATATTAGAAAAGTTCTTTTACATGACCAGTTTTCTTCTTCTAATTTCTCAAAACATGACGTCATTTATATGACCTTTAACCTTCCTTATTTTAAACATGAAAAATCACAGCATATTACTTTCCGGGATTACAAGAATATTAACTATGATGCTCTTTTAAATGAAATTAATATAATCAATTGGACCAGTATCTACAGTAATCCTGATTTAAACCAACAGATATCCTTTTTTTTTATGAAGCTACCATATACCTGTACGACAAATACGTACCGGTTAGAAAGAAAACTGTTAAATCTTCTACTAAGCCTTGGTTTAATCAAAATATTTGTGATTTAATAGTTAAAAGAAATTCTGCTTACGATAAGTGGAAAACTACACAGTCAAATGAAATTTTTAAATCACTACGTAGATCTGTTACTGGGGAAGTAAAGTTAGCTAAGCAACGCTATTATAGTCGTGTATTTTCAGAGGCTATGGATACTAAAAATATGTGGGAAGAGATAAAGAAAATTGGTTATAATGATGAAAGTGAATCGGTAAATCTTTCCACTTTTGAACTAAATGAATTGAATAGACAATTTACTTCAAATGACTCAACTCCTCTTCGTTCTGACTCTTATGCAAATCTACCAGATTGCAATCTGGATTCTTTATTTAGTTTCTCCTGCGTTAGCCAGGAGGATGTTCTGGAAGCTTTTCTTTCCATAAAGTCAAAAAGTCACTCATATTTTTAACACTATTTTTACAAAATCTATTTTCCCTGATTTGTGGAAATGGGCAGAAGTAATTCCCTTGCCGAAATCTAATAAAGAATTCATGCCAATTTCCGTACTTCCTTTTCTTTCGAAAGTTTTCGAAAAAATTATGAGGAAAAAAATGAATGAACATATATCCAATAATAATCTTTTATCATCTAAGCAATCTGGTTTTCGCAGGAAGAGAGGGTGTATCACTACTTTAATTGATGTATCGGAAGATCTTCGTTATATCGTTGACAGTGGTAATATTGCTTTTTTGACTTTATTGGACCACTCTAAAGCTTTTGACTCAGTGGACCATGATATTCTTGTTAAAAAGCTTAAACATATTTTTGGTTATTCTGAAACCTCCTCTAAATTGATTAGCTCTTACCTTCGGAATAGAGAGCAAATAGTTGTCTCTAAAGACAAGTCGTCTACCTCTGCGTCTTTAAGTAGGGGTGTTCCTCAGGGGTCTATACTTGGCCCTCTTTTGTTTTCTATTTACATAAATGATCTACCACGCGTAATTAATTCATGCCAAATGCACATGTACGCTGATGACGTTCAGTTATACACATGATGTAACGTACGATTTTGTTCCTATAGCTTTATTAATTAAGCCTTAATAAACAGTCATATTTTTACTCATATTATTATTACAAACAAAATGATAAACTGGTGTTAAGGGTAAAAAGGTATAATCCATTTGCGTTGCCTTTTTAACTTCGCCACAACTGAACGTTAACTTTGATGGTGATTCTTGATCCCCTTTTGAAATGATTTTTTCACATTTCGTGCCGCCATATTTCAAAAAATATTCAAGACATCCAAATTTTTGATTATTTCTTAGCTGAGTACAATGCAACGCTTGTGCTAGTTTTTGTGAAATCGTTGCTTATAAATAGCAAACATCATTAAGATACTGACTTGGCTATTATTTTCTTTGTAGCTCATTTATAGTGGTCTTGTCCGGTTTAATATAAGTTTACAATAAAAAACACCCTTCCAAAATACAAAAAGACATGACTATAATAAATTCGTATTTATAAGAATGATGACAAATTCATATTTTCCCAAAAGGAAACTAAAAAAGGATGACAAATATTATGCAAATTTTTACACTTACCACAAAGAGTGGAACGACTTAAAATCCAAAAAACAACAAATTTGAATATGCTCTCACTTGAAACACCATTTAGAACAATCTGGAATGATGATTAATGACAGGCTAGAGCTGAATGTTTATGTTAACACACAATCAGCTTTGGTGGAGTGGTGCTGTCATGGTTTGACATTGTTAGCATAGAGATATGTTGGTACATACGAGCAAATATGTACATATATATGAATACTTAGCTGAAAAAGATAAAATAAAGCAATAGATATGCATGTTTACATAAATAAAAGAACAAACATTAAAATAAAGCAGACAAAAAAAACCAAAGTGTAAAAAGAAAAATGATGATTAAAATTAATCGTCTTGAGACAAAAAAAAAAATAAATAAATAAAATAATAAAACCAACAACGAATAACAACAGGAAATACAAGCAAACTAATATGACAACTATGAATGTGATTTGTGAAGTAAAATAAAGTTGAATTTGAATAAATAATATCACAAATTAGTATTAGGGTAGCTCAAAAAAATTTAATTGTAGACGTGTGAATAAGTTACAAAAATCTCAAAAGTCAAGATATATACTATGTCTTCGAATGCGTTTCATAATGTCAGAAGGATTTTGAATTATGTGTGTAAAAGGATATATTTTTTGGGATATCTCAAAAGTTAAGATACTATTCTTACTATTCTAGTTACATTAAAAAAGATTTCGTAAAAGATTTTGTAAACCAATTTTTAAAAATCTTTAACTTCACAAAATTTTGAAATTACCAAAGACTCTTCGATAATAATTGTGAATTCCTTTAACAACATCACTGTTGACTGTTGACTAATATGAAAATACTGAGGAATTGTTTTGATTCTAGTGCTGATGGAATACAATATAATATTCTTAAACACAAGGCCGGCCATGGGGTCGAGCCAGTAAGGCTATGGCTAGGGAAGCCCTATAAAGCAAATTGAATCAATCAAATAAAAAAATAAAATAAAATAAAATTGTTAAATAATGATGGAATATGCAAGAAAATTATTTTCCTTTTCGTTCATTATTTAATTGAAACTCATATTTATTACACAGCAGACTTGGCATTTTACAATGTTTGATTTTTTTTGTTATTTTTTATACCCTCCACTCCAGTGTGCAGTTTGTCATTCCATTTGTAATAATTAGAAAAAAAAATTGTGGACCCCATAAAATATATATATTTGTGATACTTATAACAGCCGGAGTTGATATAGCGATGTCCGTCTGTCCGTCTGTCCGTCTGTCCGTCTGTGGAAATCACGATGACGGCATCAATCGGGCAGCTAGGGTACTCGTTGACATAAAAAATGATTCACCAACATCCTGAGAAGTTTGCTATTTAAAATCTTCGAAAGCGGTCGATTAGGGCCCGATAGTTGAATGAAGAACTAAAAAAAGTCATGAAAAAATATAATTTTTTATGTTGTTCTTGTCACGATCACGCCCTCAATAGGATAGATAAGGTGATTATTTTTAGTGAGAATGATTCTCCAAATTCATGGGAAGATTTCCGTTTCAAAAATCGTTAAAATCGGTGGAACAGGTCCCGGGAAATCTCTGAAAAATTAAAAAAAAAATGAAAAATATGATATTTCTATATTGTTCTTGTTGTTATTCTGAATGTTGTATTGTTGCCATAGCTGGACTTGTTGTACATTTGTACATTTTTTTTATCAACTCTGGTAGAAAAATTTAAAAGTTTCCATTGTTTTGGCATCACTAAAAAATTTACTAGATCATTTCTGTCGTTGCCACGAGCCTGCCTGCAAAGTTTCAGATCGATTGGGTCCCGGGAAAGGGCTTAAAATCTATTCAAAATTTTTTCGACAAGCAGACACTACGAGTTAATATAAAGGGAGTAAAAATTCACCAACATCTAAAGCAAATAATGCTAAAATACCTAGATGTTAATAAAAAAAAACAATGAAAATTTAGCAAAAAAAAATTTTATCTATTAATTTATTTACAGAGAAAAACACAAAAATAACGTTTGATGTTGTATTTTTTGTGTGTAATATTTACATATGCATACATACACATATTAAATAATACAAATAATATACATATATTCTATATACCTATTTATATCCATAATAACTGCATGTTAGAAATAAATCGGTATATTATTTTATTTACATAAAATTCTGCAATATTTTATTGTGGGGAAAATACATTTCTTTTGCATTAACAGAGTGTCACTTCATTTTGCTCAGCGTGACTATGCCACAGTAGATGGCGCCACAATTTTTGTTCTAATGAGCTTTGCAAAAATTATTTCTGTTTTAACATGAACGTCAATACACGGTATACAGTGGCTGGTCTTTTATTTCATACGTTTTTTCATTATTCTTTTACAAATATGAACATAAGTTTGGCATATTAACTTTTTGTTGTCTTTTTACAAAATAGACTTACCGAGTTCCTCAATAAGTTTTTTGCTTTCAAAACAGTTCTACATAGTTATATAGAATTATTATTCTGCTTTACCTACAAAATATCTGATTGCGATTACATGTCATTTTTAAAAATTGTTTATAATTACTAAAGCATTATTATTCACAAAATACAAAATTGCACTTTTTAAATTTTCCATTCAAATTTTAGAAAATATCAATGCTAAAAACTGGAACTAAAATTTCCAATTATAAGTTAGAAAATATTAATTGAATTTCAGAAAATCATATCAAAACGTCGGAAATAATAATTTTAAATTTAGAAAACATCAATTGCATCAACTTCCAAAAAAAAAAATTAAATTAAAAAATGTTTACATTTAAAAAAAATATTGGCATTCAGGAGAAATTAATAGCTATTCAGTTACTTCTTTTAACGATAGTCGAATCGTTAAAAAAAGAAAAGCAAAATTATCAGTAAAATTTTTAAACGATATTCGCTATTGTCCAAATCAGCTAAACGACAACCATTTTTCTGTTGTTTATTCAATCAATAAAAACTTAAATTTTTAGGCTGAAATGTCGTCATACATAAACAAAAATCATAAAATAGTGAAAAAAAATTTGCTTCTATTAAAAAACTTTTTTATATAAATAACAAAAAAAATTAGATAGCATATTCAATTCGTTATTTCATTTTCAAATAAGTGAACAGAAATATTATTAAAAAAATAAAGATATTAAATATAAACATAAAATTAAATCATCCTGTCAAACACGAAGTAATTTGTTTTTTTCTATTCTTCTTTGTGTTTTTCACTTATTTTGACAGAGATGCCACTCATTTACAATTTAAATAAATAGAAAAATAGATGTATGTACTTAGTGAATCACTTAATCCTTAGTGCAAACAACAATAGCTGTCGATATATTTTTCGATTTTCGGATCGTTGAAATTTACAGAATCGGACTACAGAAAACATTAATGTAAATTCAATGAATTTTAGAAAACCTCAAATGATATTTAAGAATTGCGAACATAAAAATTGTTACATAAATAAACGCAATTTGATGAGAATGTTATTTATATATAAATTTTCACAATTTTTTTGGATGAATATTTGAAGTTTTTCAGAAAATAAAGATAACAAATTATTTTATTTAAAAAATTTGGGACATTTGGTTTTTTGCGTTTGGCATCCCTAATTTGATTATTTAATATTATAAATTTATCCTCTATGTTTTCCAAATATGGCAATATTTTAATAAAAAAGTTGAGAGAGCTTTTTTGGTTATTATTTTGTTACTCCATCCGACCTATATGGCCGCAATGAAAAAATACTGCGCCAAATAAAAGAAACTATACAACCATCTCCAATTAGCACGATTTAATGTATATAGCCACCCTACACAACCATTACCTTTGCAATGGAGGTTAGGGCGAGCTATTTAATTAGCGAAAACTAAATTAAACGAGAAGCTATATCATATAACAGGAAACGCATGAATATTTTTTCCAATATTTTGTTTACATTTATTATCAATACTCAAACCGAGGTGGAGGGCATCAAAGATTCGGCACAGCCGAATTTTAAACTTTTACTTCTTTTTATAATAGAAATTGGCCAACAAAAAAATTAATTAATTTCAAATTAAATTTAATATTCAGATTTAATGTTTCAGTATCGGCAACAGTTTCAAAGTGGTAGCCGTACCTGATATTACGTGGAGGGTATCAAAAATTCGGCACAGCCTAATTTAACACTCCTACTTGTTTTTTTTTTTTGATTTCAAAAATGAAAACTGTGTACTATGTAAACAGCGTCCTGGTATTAAGTTATGCCATATAAACGCTCAGAGCATCAAGAATAAAATTGATTAGTTTCAATATATCTTTGAAAGCTCTGGTGTAAATAGTATCATCCTTACTTTCATCCTTACTCGGCTTTAGTTCTACAATCACCAACATTCTGGAACTAACTTAAATTATAAAAAACGGATTTTGAGACCATTTTCACACCGATATAATTAACATCGACTTTAGTAAAGTATTTTAAGGTGTCTTGGTTTTTTAAAAGGATGCAAAAATTAATTCACTAATTCTTATCTCCTTAAAATATATGCTAATTATTCCAGATCGAAGAAGGATACAACTTAGAGCTTCAAGGTCTATGTTGAAGCTACTGGACCATGTATAAAAAAGGTGCTGATGCTTATTAATGGCAGCAGGGCACTCAACTCTATTGACTTGTTAGAATATCATCGGAATTTGGATTGTGTGGCACTAGTATATATCATGGGAAATTTTCATCTATAAATGATCTATTGTTAGGGTGATCGACCCGGTTTTTTAAAACCGGCCGAAACCGGTTTTTTTGCATTGCCGGTTTCGGTTTTTTGAAGTTGCTCATATTTCGAATGTCGAATAACCCGGTTTTTTGTTGTCGAATACCCGGTTTTTTTATATTACTTTTTAGCTTTAATATATGATAATTTATTAAATAATCTATTATATTATCATTTCTATAAATTTTTTAAGTGTAATGTAAACACTCGTTTATTTTTTATTCATCTGGCAACCTTAAAACAACAGCTGTTTAAAAAAAAGCCAAGATTCTAATTGAAGTAAAAAACATGTTTACAACTTTTTTCAGTTTTAAATTAACTTAAAGAAGATAATTGCAAGTAATGTTATTTATTTTTTATTTCAACTCAAGTGTTAATTATTCTGTTTTTGTGCAGATGTCGTCTGAAGTTTGGAAGTATTTTGAACGTCAAGGAAAAGAAAAGGCCAGATGCCTTAAGTGTCCTAAAATATTGAGTTGCAAAGGCTCTTCAACATCTTCACTGCTAAATCATGCCAAATGCGTCCATAAAATTACCATAACTTCAAAAGTACAACAAGAAGAAATTGATTGCACTCCAAGTGTTTTTAAATTAACCCCAGATAATACTTTATTAAAGTATGTCTCTAAAAATGAGTCCATAGGCGAAATATTAGCTCGCTGTGTGGCTGAAGATGGGATGTCTGTAAGGGCGTTGAAAAAATCCCGCGTAGCACTAGCATATTTACATTCAAAAAACTACAATATGCCAGCAGAATCAACAATATGGGAAAGAATTGATCAGTTTTATCTTATGAAACAACAAGAATTGAAAAATAAAGTAATTCAGATAAAAGAAAGCAATGGAAGATTTTCCATTGTCGTTGATGAGTGGTCAGACATATCATATTTAAAATATGTAAATGTGACTATACGACACTATAATCCTGAAAGGAAATCATTTGAAATATATAATCTTGGATTAGAAGAAATTAAAGTTAAAGCAAATGCATATAACTTAGAACAAATTATTAAAAAAAAGTTGACTGAGTTTTCAATTAATATTCAACATGATATTGTCGCATCAACACATGATGGTGCTGCAGTGATGCAAAAATACGGGCAGAATATAGAGTCCGAATCTCAACTTTGCATTAACCATGCAATTCATCTTTGTGTTGTTGACACAATTTATTCAAAGAAAGATTATAATATAGAAGATGATTCAAGTTCTAATGAATCTGACTTTGAAGAAGACGATCCAGAAAATTTTATTAAATTAACATTACAAAATGTCTGTTTAAATGTGAACGTAAAAACTCTTATAGATCGCATAAGAAAATGCGTAAAGATGTTTAACAAATCTTCCGACAAACAAAAAAAACTTCAAGTTTATGTTAAAACACAGGAGAAGAGAGAGCTTAAGCTTATACATGACGTAAAGCATAGATGGAATTCTATGGTAAAAATGATTTCACAATTTTTAAAAATTCATAAATGTGTAAATCATGCTCTTTTAGACCTAGGGCTAACACCATTTAGTGAAAATGAAATAACAACGCTGTCAGAGCTTAATAATACTCTAAAGCCGTTAGAAATTGCTATAAATGAATTGTCTAAAAATTCGACAACCTTGGTAGAAGCTGAAGGCATTTTTCAATTTTTGTCTAAAAACGTTTCTAAGATTCAAAACCCTTTGTCACAAGAATTGCTTGAATGCTTAAAAAAACGTATAAGCGAAAGACGTATCAAAGTTCTAAACACGTTGGTATTATATTTAAGCACTGCAAACTTTCCTATTAGCGATACATTCCTTAAATATTCGACAAAAAGTGAGGCAATAGAATTTGCTTCCCAAATATATTATCGTTTATTTAACGATATGGAAGACACTACCTCTGATTTAAATGATGAGCAGGAAAGTGATGATTCCGAATACAATTTGGAACATGAATTGAATAATTCCATTAAAAATATTCAAAAACCAAAAAATTCTTCTTCAATAAATAATCAACAAAGCATTTTAGAAGATTTTTTATATTTGGACAATTGCCATAAGAGATCTGATAAGCTTGAAAAGTTACTCAATGCTCTGTTAACTGTTTGTCCTACTAGCACACTAAGTGAAAGATCGTTTTCAATGTCAAGTTTTATTAAAACAAAAGAAGAAAATCGATATACACCAAAACATTTAAACTGCATTTTATTTTTAAAAGATTATTTCAAAAGAAATAATTAATTAGAAATAATTATTTAAAAAATATATTAATGAAATATTTGATCTCATTTTTTTTTAAGAGTTCCCTGAATTGTTTTTGTTTAAATAAATTGTTTTATGTGATAAAAAAAAACGTTGTTTTTAATTTTTAAGGTTGAAATATTATTCTAAAATATTCGGAAAAAACCGGGTGACCGGTTTTTTTCACTTTTGCAAAACCGAACCCGGTTTTTTTCAAATTTTATCTATTCGGAAAAACCGAAAACCGGTTTTAGCAAAACGTCGAATAATCGATCACCCTATCTATTGTAGATCAAATTCATTTGTAGTGTAGTAGCCAGTTAATCGCACAACTCACAACTCACTCAGTAGCCGTATTCGAAATAAACTTCCAACACAAATCTTGCCTGATAGTTATAATCTAACAAAATTTATGTGAGATGACCATAACTTATTTTTCTGACATCAAAACCATGCACTGAATTTGTTGGAGACGTACCCTGAAAAACTTTAAGAAAATCACTCTAACGTTTTAATTCGTAACATGACAAATATGTACTCTTGAATGATGTTATAGTGGGAAACTAATTTATTTATTTATTTTTTTGTTTTACTAATTTTCTGTGGAAGAAGAAGAAAACTTTATATGCATCGTTATTGGCGATAGGCTGTGAATTATATTTAAATAATTTTTATATTCACAATTTGTCATTTCCAAATTTGTCAGCTTTGTTGTAGTGTCATACGCATGAACATGTCAATAGAAATATTTGTTAAATTCAGTTCAT
The DNA here is from genome assembly GCA_963682025.1 of Cordilura impudica. Lineage (NCBI taxonomy): Eukaryota > Metazoa > Arthropoda > Insecta > Diptera > Scathophagidae > Cordilura > Cordilura impudica. Next base: position 67,503,375 of record OY821519.1, on the reverse strand, counting down.
TTATATATTCACCCACACATATGTACGATTATATAATATGAACACTCGGTTAAGTTGCAAATGTTCGTGTGTATTGTAAATAATAAAACGTTGCCGTGGTACCCAAACTAAACACAACAAAAACATGAATTAACGTTTTAATTTTTTATATGTATTTTGATTATGTACAATGTACATACATACCACACATTCATAGAAATGTATAACCATGATGACATTGATACATTTCATGCATGATAGCAAACCTCAACCAACCATCATTACAACCGCCCTCTTATCCACGAGTTTAGAGATTTTCAAAGCAAAAAAAAAAAATTAAAGACATGGATAACATTAACATTAACAAAACCTCAAAAAAAAAAAAAAAAAAAAATGATAAACGATCATTTAACAACAACGAAAATCATATATAATTTTCAACTAAACAAAAAAAAAATCAATGTTCACAAAAAACATGAGTTTTAATATAAATATTGTGAGCTACAAATCCAAAGAAATATTTTTTTAAAAAGAATCACAGATTTTGCAATGTGGCGACAAGGATATTAACAAAATTCACAATGGCATTTGTCGCTACTGCTGTTAGTTGTGAAGTTATTACAAATGACATATGGATGACTGCTTAGCAAAAAAGAAAAAAGAAAAGGAAATTCTTCCAATAAAATCATATCCTGATATAGAGAAAAGTAAAATATATTTTCTTTCACTTGTTTTAAATATATATGTATTAGCACATAATTATTTTCTTTCACCATGCCAACGATATATATATATGACATAAATGAACCAAAAACTACAGTAGGAAAAAACCCAAACTCGTTCATTTACTAAATACATTACTGTCTTCAAATAGCAGATTATATTAATATATTGTGATGGTCATAACTGACTCGCATTATTTTTAGGAATTTTATAAAATCCAAGCGTTTTAGGTCAAAATAGTTGAATTTTTGGCCCATCCAAATTATAAAATTACCGTTACTGAGTATACGAGATCGAGATAAATTTTCTATATATATATATATGGGGGATTTCATGTCAAGTGCACCAACTTTTGAAACCGATGTCTTCCGATCGGGATGAAATTTGCACCAAGGTTAGTGCTATTAGATAGTAGTTTAGACACAATTTTTCAACAAGATCGGTCGAGATCTCTCTGAGTTAGAGGGGATCAAAATTTGACATTTTGGCCAAACAGGTGTTTTTTCTCATACTTGTAATTTATTACCTATTGTTCTTAGAAAATTTTCTCCCAAAGAGTTTAGATAGCAATTTCTTCAATATTTCGGAAAAAATACTTAAAAAAAAAAAAATTTTTTTTGACTTTTTTTTTTGCTAATTTAAAGCATTTTTTGCCTTTTTTTTCAAAAAGGGCATTTTTTTTTTTTTTTTTTTTTCATAAGAAAGCTTAGGATTTTTCCTTTAAGAGCTTTTTGGTCGCTTAGTGGGATGGGAGTGGGATATCTATCGCTTCAAAGCGTCATCTCAAATATATGTAAAGTGCATATGTAGATATGTACAAAAACCGTACATCACATATTACAACTCTTACGAAAACTGAGAATAGTGAAAATTAGAAGTATAAATGCAAAAAATATTCAAAATTCAAAAATAACGATTGTTTGTTTGGACAGAGTTGTATCTTCTAAAAGACAACGGTTTTTCAATTTTTCACAAATGCACTATTTTGAATTTTTTCCTATTTGTGTCTAAAACCTTACAAATGAAACTTATACTGAGAAACTAGACAAACTGAACTTTCCGAAGGTATATAACATACCTAACTAAAATTTTATACCCTCGATACTGTAATACCCAGAATATGTTAACCGCAGGAAAAAATAGCTTTTTTTCTATAGAAATGTTGAAAAATTATTATTTTTTATTTATTTTTAATAATAATTAAATTAATGTATAATAATAATAATATTAAAAATAAAAAGATAAATAATTTATTAAAATTTAATCTTAATTGCATTAGATCCATTTATATCATAACTATTTCTATACTTAATTTATTGTAGCTGATGAAGTATTTAAGTCTTGTAAATTTTTATATACCCAGTCTTTCATCCAGCTTTTTTGTCGCCTTTATTTACTGCGTTTTTTTGTCAATCCTTTCTTGGTGTTTCTAGGTTCAGCTGTTGATTTCGCTGCTGGTTTATTTGTTGTCTTTGGAAAGAAATCGCATTGAATAGAGGCAGAAAACTTTTTCAACTTGAGTCTTCCATCGACAAGCGGTATAAAAGCATGGTATTGAGCGGTGCCATCGATTGTTACCGCAGCATCGAATCTGCTCTTCAGTGTTTTCAATGTTTCCTGATGATCCTCTTTGCTACTAAAAACTATTTTAGTTTCTTTACAATAACTCTTTGCCCAATGGAATAAAGCAGTCGCATCTAAGATGCGATATTGATTAGAGCACTGGAGGCTATACTTCGCTGCATTTCTTTTAAAGTTTGCTGCAATAACATCACATGCTCCTTTACCATGAGCAGTAGGATGAAAATGCCACTCAGCTGGCATTCCAAAATCTTTTTCATGGGCCATAAGATTTGCCAAGCTACTTTTGTTTTTAAAATGTTGACGAGCTCCGTCCGAAACGTACTATACCTTATTTACTGTAAATTTAGATTTTAGAAATTTTAGTATTATCTTCTGGTACTCATAAACTGCAACGGTATCATGTTTTAAATCGTCGGATATGATTGCCATACTTTTGTGTTCCAGTTTTTCATCTTTCATGTGGTAAATAACTACTGTGAATATAGCTGCTTGGTCGTTATTGAAGTGGAATGCTTGTATGGCATCCTGAAGAACATATTTATAGTTTTCTGCGAAATCATATGAAATAACGAATTCACCAGACTTCAAATGTATTTTCAAATCCTTGAAGAATGACCATTGCTCTTTGACTAAAAAGTCATGGTTTCTCAAGTTTAGCAATCCTGAAATTTGAAATGATTGTTTTCAATGTGCATTGGTCAGTCTGAATCCAAGAATCAAATTTGACCTCCTCTATATATTCTCGATCTAAAGAGTTGATTAGATTTTCTTTGATGAATGTGGTTTTCGGGCAATTGGTACATTCACCTAAGTGGTAAGAAGTTGTTGCATTAGGACACATAGTCAATTTAAGGCAATCGCGGTAATCGTGTAAATCTTCTGCCGAATCATCTGTTAAGTACTTTAATTTGATTTCCTTCAACATCAGTTTAACATTTTCATGGTAAATGCAAACGCATACTGTGTGAGTTCCGCTGCTTTCTGCCAAAACGCAATGTTTTGGCCTCATTTGGGTTAATTTCGTAAAGCCAATTCTAACATCCTCGTGTTCAGATTGAAATGTTGCAAATAACTCTTTCAGGTTACAGATAACCATTCTCTTCTGTTATGTTATGAAGGTATGTTACATACGTTCGGAAAGGTTAATTTGTCTAGTTTCTCAGTATAAGTTTTATTTGAAAGGTTTTACACACAAATAGGAAAAAATACAAAATAGTGCATTTGCGAAAAATTGAAAAACCGTTGTCTTGAGTTACAAAACATTTATTTTGATAGATATCCAACTACCATCCCACTAAGCGACCAAAAAGTTCTTAAAGGAAAAATCCTAAGCTTTCTTATGAAAAAAAAAAAAAAATGCCCTTTTTGAAAAAAAAGGCAAAAAATGCTTTAATTTAGCAAAAAAAAAGTCTACAAATTTTTTTTTTTTTTTTAAGTATTTTTTTACGAAATATTGGAGAAATAGCTATCTAAACTCTTTGGGAGAAAATTTTCTAAGAACAATAGGTAATAAGTTACAAGGATGGGAAAAAACATCTGTTTGGCCAAAATGTCAAATTTTGATCCCCTCTAACTCAGAGAGATCTGGACGAATCTTGTTGAAAAATTGTGTCTAAACTACTATCCAATAGGACTAACCTTGGTGCAAATTTCATCCCGATCGGAAGACATCGGTTTCAAAAGTTGGTGCACTTGACATGAAATCCCCCATATATATATATGTATAATAGCTGTTTTTACCCGGTCTTGCCCGGGATCCAAAGGCCTTTGACTTCAAAATTGGTTCACTATGCTTACCAGGCAGTGAGTACTTAGTCCCCAATGAACAAAATCCTCAAAAAAAATTAACTTTCTGCCCAAAAATTTGTATGGGATTGGGGAGTTGTTCATGATGACAAGATTCTCCAATGTTTACGTTTTTTGGGGAGTAAATTCATTTTTATCTCAATTTAAAATTTTTTGATTTCTTAAATCAGAAGTTCTTTTATAAAACGCTACACTTAAAATGCTTCAAAAATAAGCTGCGAAGCCGCTTCAAGTTTTTTTTTGAAGTTTATTTATTTTGTTAACACCAAATATAACGAAATCGTTTGCAAATTAAAGGAATCAGAAATTTTAAAAATTGAATTACTTCATTAAATAAGTGATCATCATTGAGCAGTTACGTTAAATTTATAGAAGTTTCAAAAATGGAAAATGGATGCGACGTTTAAAATTGTGCCGCAAGGTTGTTTTAAGCAACTGCTTATAGTACATTTGTGGCCTATTTGGATCAACAGGTAATTCTTGCACATATGTACGCGTCCGCTCGTTTGGAAGCCACACCCGTGCTGCCGCGCAGTTGTTGTCAACTTATTTTAATCGCCAAAATATATTTTTCAGATCATTCCGATATTTTAGCTGAACTGTGTTCCGCGATCGCGTCGTGTTCGCGTCCCCGCGCCGCTTCCGCGCACCGCTATTATGCTACTGAAAAGAATACAGATTTCAAATGCATTTATGCAGGACAGATATTGAGAGCAGTATGCAAATTTTCACTTAAATAAATATTTAACAAAATTAATGAAATAAAAATATGGAAAAATTTAAGAATGATTTCGAGGAGTAAGTTCATTTTTTTTTTTTATTTAGTTTTTAGAAAAATTGGGGACTTGCTCATTTCTTTTGGGGTCCTTTTTTTAAATTTTGGGAATTTTTCCATTGTGAAGTTATATCCGCGCCTACCAAATTTCAGAAAAATCCATTGAAAAATTTAAAATCTGTGTAGCGAACAAATATACCAAATATCAGAAAAAGAATTTGATATGAAAAGTGGGCGTAAAAGCAGACGTGGCCGGTAAAAACCTTATGGCGACCTTCCCTGTAGTATGTACTAAATTTCGGAGAAAGCTCTTGAAAAACACAAATTTTTATTGTGAACGAAAAACAGAAAATTAATTATATAGAAAAAGTAAGCGTAAAAGTAGGCGTGGCCGCTAAGAAGCATAAGGTGACCTTTGCTGGAGTACACAGATCGTGCACACAGAAAACAGATTCATGTGGCTACCGAATTTATTACCAACCGAATTGCGATAATGCTAATAACCGATTTTCGGGTTCACGTTGATTACAATTCTATTGCCTTAACAGTAAATATTTTATTATAATAGAAGATTTGCAGATGATATGAAATTTCTGTTGATACAATCAAAAATACAGTTGTTCCATTTAAGACCAATTCGGTTGGCAAATATTTTTTCTGTGTGTGCGTACCAAATTTCAGAGAAATCCGTTTAAAAATAAAAGTTTTAATAGCGAACAAATATACCAAAAACAGAAAATGAATTATATAGAAAAAGTGGGTGTAAAAGTAGGCATGCCCAATAGGAAGCATATGGTGGCTTTGCCTGGAGTACAGAGATTGTGGGTACCCAATTTCAGAGAAATCCTTTGAAAAATAAAAATTTTTATAGCGAACAAATATACCAAAAACAGAAAAAGTGGGAGTAGAAGTAGGCGTGACGGTCAGAGATATATGCCAACCTTCCATGGAGTATAGAGATTATGTATATCAACAAATAAAAATTTGTATAGCGAACAAATATACAAAAAACATAAAATGAATTGTATATAAACAGTGGGCGTAAAAGTAGGCGTGGCCAATCAGAGGGATATGGTAACCTTACCTGGAGTACAGAGATCGTATGTACCAAATTTCAGAAAAATCCGTTGACAAATAAAAATTTGTATAGCGAACAAATATACCAAAAAACATAAAATGAATTTATATAAAAAGTGGGCGTAAAAGTAGGCGTGGCCGCTAAGGAGTATATGGTGACCTTGTCTGGAGTACAGCGATTGTACCAAATTCAGAGAAATGTGTACAAAAATAAAAATTTGTATAGCGGTCAAACAAACAGATATTTGGCGGCGTTTTTTTTTAGAGATATACTTCACTGAAACACTGACATTAAAGTTAAATGAAACTATTTGAAAAGGTATTTTTTCTCATTTTTTTTAAAAGTTTTCAATATGATATCAAAGATACTGCTTTAAAATGTTTTTGTATCTTGTATTGTGTCCTTTATAGCTTACCAAAATTTAAATACAATCTAATATTTTTTGACCAATAAGTAGAAGAAATTGTCCATATTTATTAGAGCGTTTGTTAAAAATTTTAAATTTTTATGAAATATTAATATCTGTTCGAATGATTTTTTAAAATTTTCGGTGAGTTTGTTTACTATTGAAAATATTTAATTAAAAAATAATATTGAAAAACTAAATTTTTTTTTTCAAAAATTAAAAATACTTTTCTTAATTTAAATAGGTAATTTCATTTATAAAAATACGAAGTCACTATTTTCTACAAAAAAGTTTACCTATCTTGGGATTTTTTTTTGTTCAGTGATTTTGTAGTAATTGTGTGTAACCCATGTGTGTAACTATCTATGACACTATAAGTTTTTAATTGACTTACCGTACATTCTACAAAATTATTATTTTTTGTGTGCTTAAACTACAAATGTTGTAAAATAAATGTTACCAAGTTCTGTTCAATCGTAATACGTACAGTGTTAAACGTTCAACGAATCATTGAATTAGTGATAAGAATAACTATCATATATGTATATAACTACTAGTTTATTATAAAATCGATTACGTACAAATTTTGAAATTTTAAATATTTAATTTAAAGTGAAGCAAAATACTTGGCTTACTCATAAAGAAACCCTAGAACTTGTCAATAAACAATAAACTATCATGGTATTCTTTGTAAAGCTGAAATAAGTTCATGTGTTTGATTGAAACGAAACATAAAAATTTAAGTTCTTATCACCTTATGAAAAAAATATTTAAGGTAATAAAATTCTTAATGAAAATAAATTTGTGCTCATAACATTAACGAAAGTTTTTAAATCAATCCACTAATTTCTGTGGAAGTATAAAACTAGTCGGATATGCAATTCTTTGAATAATTCGTGTTTAGCATGCCAGATTTAATAAGATATTAGAAAAGTTAAGAATAAATAAACAAATCAATTATAACACTGTTCAACCAAGCACAGAGAAAATCTGTAAAACAAGATTCGGATTATACTCACTTGAGATTTGATACCAAATGGAGTAAAACTGAGTTTGCACTTAATTCTTTCGTCACCTTCTGGTAACGTGCCCACTGTGAAAACTGCAGTGGTGTCCCTAAACCCATGTCTCCCGAATGCCCCAGTAGAGGTACCTACATGCAGATACGACAGCGCTCACAACCCAAAAAGTGCAGGATCGCCAGTCGAACATGTAATGCCACTATAAATTACAATGGTAACTTCCCAAGCTCGTTGAACCAAACGAAAACGCTTCAAATTTAAATTATAATCAACCATTCAGTACTAAAAAAATGCTACTAATGGGAATAATAACACAGACAACAAGTTTTCTTTTGAAGAAATTAACGATCTGACGTTTGAACTGAATTTGAACTCAGCTTAAGGTTGTAACCGACCTTGCTTCCAAATTTCATTTTTAATAAATGCGAACGCACGAGGAGTATGCAACAAAAAAATAAAATTTTTAAAGAAACTAATGTTTTTGTCTGTCTGTTATGCGAAACATGGCTTAACAAAAAAGTTTCAATAAGAAACCAAAATTACCATTGCTACAGAAATGACCGTCAAGAAGGCAAAGGTGGGGAAATAGCAATTCTTGTTAAAAAAAAAAACATTAAACATCAGCTATTTCGTGTGACAAATATATCATTAATTGAAAATGTAGGTATTATAATGCAAAATGCTAATGATTTTGTACGCATCTATTCCTGTTACTTTCCAGGGGGTTCATTGGGACATGACCAAAGTAAAACATAAGCCTTTACTAACGTTCTTCGAAAATTAACAACATCAAATCATAAATATATTATTGGAGGCGATTTTGACTGCCGGCACAGCTACTGGAGCTGTATAAGAAACACTTTTTGGAGAAATATTTTTTATGGAAAACTGCAATTAAATCAAACCCAAATAAATTTTCTCCACGAACACACGTACATGCCATCAGATCCAAATAAACAAGGGTCTACTCTAGACTTTTTTCAATCAAGTGTGGCGATTAACATGTCTACAGTTGCTGTGATAAATGATCTAAGGTCTGATTACCTCCCTATTAATAGTGAGCTTAATTTAAGGTGTGTCTTATTATATGATCTATACTACGATTTGAATAAAGCTACCTGGATCGAATTTTCAAAGTTCATTTAAAGATATTTGCCAACAGGACGTGATGTAAGTGAAATAAATGATTGTACTCAGATCGATAGCATGATAAATATTTTCAACGAAAAGATTAAAATAACAATAGAAAACAGTGTACCCAAGCCTAGAATTATACCGTCGTCAAAACCATGGCCTCATAACACCAAGATGATGATACAAATTAGGACCAGATACAGGCAAAATTGGAAACGTTATGGGGATAGTTATGACCACCAACAAATGGCGAGACTGATCAGCCAGATAACAAAAGAAATAAATGACTTTAAAACTAAGTCCTCGTTTTGGAAAAATTCAAAGTGTTAAAAAAGAAACCTAAACAAATGCCAATACTAACACAAAAAAAAGTAAGAAAATTATAGTCGGTCTAGACCGACTATACGATAGCCTATACCATGCATTTAAGTCCAAATAATTAGATATAGATAATAACCATAAACCGAATTTGAGTGGCATTGTTATTTTTTTTTTTTGGCTGCAGATATGAAAAAGTTCATTTCAAGTGCCATACATTTATAGGGACTAGGTCGAAAAATGGACCGACCCTGACCATATTTGGCAAATTCACTTATATTTTGAAATAATATATACGAACCAAATTTGAGAAAAATCTGTGCAATATTTTTGTTTTTTGATAGATTTTAGTGAAGATCGGGAAGCAGCTCTATATGGGGCCTATGAATAAGAATTGCCCTGTAGGGATTATTTTTGGACTACTGATTACTAGATATAATAAACAGATAAAAACCCGATTTGACTGAGATCTATATGATAATTTGGATCTTATGGCAATTTATGTCGATCTTATAGGGGTCATTTGTATGGGTACTAGGTCTGAATATGGACCGAATTTCACCAGTTTCAACAGCGTTCATTCTATGGCTGATAAAAGCGTATATACCAAATTTCATCAAAATTTATTCATACTTGCGACCTGTAGTTTGATTACAAGGTTTACATGGACGCACAGACGGACGGACTGACGGACGGACATCGCTAAATCGATATAATAAAAGATCAAATAGGTCAAATATTTTTGGTAATTACAAATAGCAGCACAAAGTCATTATACCCGAACCACATAGTGGTATATTATGAAACATATTACACCCAGCAAGATAAGTGCGAAATCTTAGCTCACATTTTTAAAATGAACCATTGTCATTGTCATCTTAGCGATACAGAAACTGATTTAGAAGTGAACAATACAGCAGACTTCGTTCGATCAGTGAACATAATTCCACAAAATTGTTACTTCGTAACGCATGAGAAAATTGCGCATATCATTACAAATTTTAAAACGAAGAAGTCACCAGGTTTGGATCAAATTAACAATAAGTGCTTTAAAAACAAGCTATAACTTATCTTACCACTATGTTTAGTGGATGTTTGAAACAATGATATTTCCCAAATTCCTGGAGAATATTCAAAAACAATAGCAATGCCAAAACCAAATAAACCACTTAACTCACCTCTCTCTTACGGACCAATTAGTCTGCTTTCTTATGTAAACAAAATATTAAAAAAAATTGTAAAAGAAAAATAATCTCTATTTATTGATTCAAATAATATACTTCCAAGACAATAATATGGATTTTTAAGTGAACACAATACATGCCAACCTTTGAAAAAATCATGTATTTGTTCAAGAATAATTTTCAAAATGGAAAATCATCCGATATGGTCCTGCTTTTGACTCATTCTGGTATAATGGCCTCTTTTTTAAATTAAATAGTGTCATAAATTCAAGTATAATAAATATGTACTATCGAAAAATGTAAATCATTGATTACCTCCTAAAAAATAAAACACGCATATATTATTGTTTGTGCAAATTAAACATCTGATCTATAAATAACTGAGGTTTCTTTCATCTATGATTGTGTAGGCTGGTTTATTAAAAAGTTTGTTGTAGACTGAAGATATTTTACCATAATATACATAATTACATACTCATATGTAGAATACTAAAACAAGTAAAAGGAAAGATACCAACAGTTTTTCCAAAAGTCCAATAATAATGGGTGTGGATATTAATGTAAACGAATTATAAGAAAATAGCAATTTACTTCCACATACGGAAAATTAAATTAAATATTGTAATACATTGTTCATTTATGGACTGATACACTATGGTACACTGATTTTATATATGCCCAGCTACCTAAGGGAGGGCCCAGTAAAGTATATCGCAACACCCTAAAATTAGCAAATTATTATAACAAAAATTTGTAATATTGCCTACTTAACAATATACAACTCTGTCGGTTTTTAGCCCAAGTTAAGATTTAGAATGGGACTGGAAGGGCAGAACAAATTTTTCTAGAATACACAATTTTTATACCCTATATACCCGGTATAATGGCTTTGTGCTGCTGTTTGTAACAACCAAAAATATTTGACCTACACCCATCTTTAATTATACCGATCGAATAAGAATCACTATCTGATTCGATTTAACGATGTCCGTCCGTCCGTCCGTATAATGACTTTGTGCTGCTGTTTGTAACTACCAAAAATATTTGACCTAGACCCATCTTAGTTATACCGATCGAATCAGAATCACCAACTGATTCGATTTAACGATGTCCGTCCGTCTGTGTGTCCATGTAAACTTTGTATTCAAACTGCAGGTCGCAAATATGAATATATTTTGATGAAATTTGGTATGTTAGCTTTTATTGGCCATAGGATGAACGCTATTGAAATCGGTGAGAATCGGTCCATGTTCAGACCTAGCCCCCATACAAATGACCCCTATGAAATCGACATAATTGCCATAAGATTCAAATTATCATATAGATCTTACTCAAATTGGGTTTGTATGCGTTTATTACATCCATTAATGAGTAGTCTAAAAATGATCCCTGGGACAACTCTTAGTCATAGGCCCCATATAGAGCTGCTTCTCGATCTTCTTTTGTCTGTATATATTTTTGCAAAATACAAGAGACTTTACCTAACATAGTCAGGATCATTCCATTTTTGGGCCTAGTCCCCATATAGATATAGCATCCGATATGAACTTTTTCATATCTGCAGCCAAAAAAATTAATACAAATCCCACTAAAATTTGGTTTATGCTTATTTTTTATATCTAGTTAGTTGGGCCTAAGAGATAGGGTCTCTAAACGCATGGTATAGGGTATCATATAGTCGATCTCGATCGACTATAATTTTCTTACTTGTTTTTATTTATTTTAACTTATTTAAATTATACGACATTTTTTTCACACATGAACATCTTCATCAGGATTAATTACAAAATTCAATCATTAAAGTCATCACCAACAAGTTGGAGCGAATTCATGGATTTTTCATTTAAAATCAATTAAAAAAATTGTAAATATACGGTAAATTTTCTGAAAACGGATATACCTTTGAACGTTTAGTAAAATTTTTGCCGGTTCTCAAAAAGTTTTTAACAAGGTAATAAAACTCAACCATGGTGTTTTTTCTACAAAACTAAATTTTTAGGAGAATAATTTATTTTTATTAATTTTACGGTGGTCAAAAAGTTTTAATACTTTTTAATGTTTTCTTAAACACTGGCATCACTTAGTTTCGGAAACAGTGATTTCAAGCACCATCGAGTTATCAACAGAATCTGTCAAGCAAACACTAGTGCGTAAACGATATCAATTGCAAGGCACTTTTAGGGCAAAAATCAACCAGAATGCTATTAATTACTAACTAGTGCTTATCGCTAAAGTGATATCAGACATTTGGCTCACAAATTTAAAGAACTCTTTGGAACTCTAAAAATTCAAGTTCATGTAGACAATATATTTGAAATATCTTTATTAATATATTAGAAAACTTAATTCATATGTGGGCATATTTCATGAATTTTAGAAAACCAACCTGACTTGAAGTCATGACAACATCGCTTTTTTATACCCTAACACCCTATAAAATTGACTTAAATTGCTGTAATCTCCAGCTTATTAAACATATATCGGCTAAATTGGGTTAATGTGTGTCCATTATATACATAGAGAAGAAATCCAAAAATAAATCCTATGGGGCCATTTTTGTTCATATTTTCACAGATCTTTTTCTAGTTCATTTTGCAAATGACATTATGATCGGTACATTTTTTCCTACTGAAAATTTTGTACAATATGAACTTTTTTTTATCTACAGGTCGCAAATTAATATCAAGTTGTATAGCCTAGCACTCGAAATTCGAGTACAAATTCTAGGAAATATTATTTTTTCATTCAATTTTCGTCTTCCAATATTTTTTCAATTTATATATACAAATATAACATTTTTGAATATTTAAATGAGCCTAAAGGCATGTTAATCAATTTTAGCAACTCACAATTCAACACAGAGCGTCTGATATATAATTTAAATCATTAATAACACGTTGTAACAAATTATTATATATATTTTATTTTATTTAATTTAGTATATTTTTAAGACGGATTTAACACAAATTTTATCATTCTCAGCTTGTCCTCCATATGAACTATAACTGTGCCAATTTTCACACTCCTCCATGTCCGCGTATTGCTTAAAAAGGGAACTAAACCTTTACCTTCACGTTTTTATATATAGAGATGCAACTCAAGATTGGTTAATTTTTAATTCCTATATCCAATTATGGTCTCCGCAAATTTTGATCTAAGACAATTTTTCAAAGTTCATGGTATAGGGTATCGCATTAGTAATCTAAAACGACTATAAATTTGTTTCTGTTAGTTTTTTTTTTAAATTACATAATATTTTTGCACTTTAAAATTACTACTCAAAAAAAAATTTTTTTGCTTGATTGGTTCAAAAATAGAAATATACATTATTTATGCAAAATAACTATCAAGGAATCGCGATGAAACATGCAAACATGAACCGCTCCAAAGCATTTGATACTGTGGATAATGAAGTTCTCTGCCTGAAGTTGCTTAAGTTGTTTAATTTTTCTCTTCTATCTACACGTTTAATGTCATCATATTTGTCATCCCGTCGCCAATCTGTCTTTGCAAACAATAAAATTTCAGGTCCATAGCCTGTTCTGAAAGGAGTACCACAAGAATCGATACTGGAACCACTACTATTTTCAATTTACATCAACGATTTTGTGCGATATTTACAATACTGTAATGTCCACATGTATGCGGACGATGTATAACTCTAAATAGATATTGATTTAAGCAACATAAACGTTTGTTTGGAAAAACTAAACAAAGATCTGAAACACATTCATAACTGGCAACTATGAATGGTTTGTGTCTTAATCGTACAAAGTCCAAGTGTTGAATAATAGCCAAGAAAACTTTGAGGTTACCTTTTGAGCCGATTGTAATGCTTACTGATCAAAGAATAAAAATTGTATTGACAGCCAATAATCTTTGTATCACTTTTTATTCCACTCTCACATGGTCCGACCATATAAATGCTGTTACAGGGAAAACTTATGCAATACTACGGACACTGTGGAGCACCCGGAATATTACACCACTTAATATTAGAATTTTTCTAGCAAAAACCTACTTGATACCAACTCTATATATCGATGAGAAATATATGCAAGTTGCGATTTTAAAAGTCGAAAAAAAAACTATTATAAACGTATAATGCAATATCAAGATATGTTTTTAATTTAAGAAAATATGATCATATATCTCAATATTCCAAAAAACCATATGGGGTGACTCTTATAGATTTAATGAAAATGAGAACGCTATTACTGCTACACAAAATTATATATAGTATACACGTGCACCGCTTTACTTGTTCGAAAGATTACTTTTTACACGTTCAGCAAGATCCTTTGATATCACACACTTAAGACACCAAAGATTAATGTTTGAGTGGTAGTTCTATATTACTTCAGTTCATCTTTGGAACATGCTACCCTCGTCCATTCAGTTTATAAGCAAAATTGAAAAACCATTGTCTTGAGTTAAAAAAAATTTTTTTTTTTTTTTTTGATAGATATCCTGCATCCCACTAAGAGACCATAAAGCTCTTAAAGGAAAAAATCTAAACTTTCTTTTGAGCAAAAAAAAAAAAAATTAAAAAATTTTTGATTTTTGATTTTGCAAAAATTTTGCTCGTAGGCCTGACTTTAGGTGAGTGTGTTAAAGCGCTGACCAAAAAGTGCAAGTACGAGTGTATGTGAAGGTTCACGGTTCAAAACCTCACGGCCGCCCTAAGTAGAAAAAATTTTCATATAGAAACAATCTATTCAATTAAAACATAACAATTATCACAATGTTCAATAAATCGCTGATGAAGGCTGAAATGCCAGAAACCGGTCCGATTAAGAATACAGTGCAGTTATAAATTTTTGGAATATATGCTTTCTTCTTCTTTACCACGCACCATTTAAAAACAAAATTAAAATTGCATATTAATTACAGTAGTAATTGCAATATGTCTGAAAAATGACGATAAATCTAACAAACAAAAAGTAAAAAATTATCTTTTATTTTTTATAAATTTTTTCCGGGAAGCCTGAAGAAATAGCTTTCTAAACTGTTTGAGAAAAATTTTGCTAAGAAACACAGGTAAAAAGTTACACGAATGAGAAGAAAAACCTGTTTGATCAAAATGTCAAATTTTGTCCCCCTCTAACTCAGAGAGTTGTGGACCGATCTCGTTGAAAAATTGTGTTTAAACTACTATCCAATAGGACTAACCGTGGTGTGTTTCATCACTTGACATGAAACGCCCCATATTGTATATATAATTAGTATTTTATATTATTAATAGGGTATATATTAATAACATGTAATAACAGCACATGCATATCCCTTACTATTGCTTTTAAGAGAAATCAATAAGTCATGTTAATCTTTTATTTTATTCAAGGTTGATTATTATTTAAAAATATAGTGCAAATAAATATTGTGATAATAAATATTCTTTTGTACACTCATAAAAATAGGATCATATATATTTATATTGCTTATATTTTATGCATAGGCTTGCCATCATCAAACATAAGATTCTATGTCTCTTCGGGAAAGATTAGCAAAAAAAAAAAAAAAGAAGCTGAAAGATATCCTCACTAGAACAGATGTGCGAGTAATATATGTCATATCCGATTTAAAATGCATATGTATCACTATAAAAAACCCATGAAATTTTGGGATTTTATTAAATAATACAAGCAATTAGGTACAATCGTGCATGCCTTAAATGGGATGATAGGTGTTGCTAATACCTTGCTTATGATATCTAATTTTTAGACAGTTTCTTTGGATCAAATGTAGAAAATATGAATAAAACCAAAAAAGGGCATATTGGTGGTATCTCTTGGTATCCCCCAACTAATACCTTGGCAACTAAAAAAATACACATTCACTTATTATTTCTTGTTCTATAATATATCAAAGTTTCATTGCGATCTGCAGGTATCTCCTATGACCCCTTCCTTGTAAGTTCAACAACTAAAATATTATACATCTCATTCAGATTTCAACAATCGGTAGGTATTCATTATGCACTGTCAAATGTTCATACATCTCTGTTTACCATATTCGAAGGAATGTGCTTGAATTATATTATTGTACAAGTATTTTTGCATAAAGGAGTGACATAACTGTCAACACCCATTAACTATAGTTTGACATAAAAAAAAATAAATCGCTAAACAGACGTTCCATAAACATGTTACTTTACATCTCACAAGAAATTCGTATGTACTCGTACTACGATGTGTAGAAAAATATATGTATCAATTTATTTTATAAATGTGTTTCATATTCACACATATTCAGAGATGGATGGATCCACTTTGTGTAGCAGAGTGAGTAACACATATGCAATAAAGCGATTACAAAAACTCGTGACAAGGCAATTTATCAAGCTCAAGCACAAACCTTAATTTAAGAAACACAAATACACATACACAACGATATGTTTACAAACCATAGATTCATATATATGTACGTGCTTGTACATGTTATATAATTAGAGTGTGCGGAATTTAGTGATTATAGGTATATTCTCAATTATTATAAAGTTTAATGAAAATTGTAAGTTATGTTGAATATGTGAGGGGATCCATAACAAAACGCAATAATTACACTTTTTAAGCTTTTAGTTTTTATACCCTATACCACTATGTGGTTTGGGTATAATGACTTTGTGCTGCTGTTTGTAACAACCAAAAATATTTGACCTAGACCCATCTTTAATCAGAATCAGAATCACTTTCTGAGTTGATTTAGCAATGTCCGTCCGTCCGTCCGTCCGTCCGTCTGTGTGTCCATGTAAAGCTTGTAATCAAACTGCAGGTCGCAAATATGAACATATTTTGATGAAATTTGGTATATAAGCTTTTATCGGCCATAGGATGAACGCTATTGGAATTGGTGAGAATCGGTCCATGTTCAGACCTAGCCCCCATACAAATTACCCATATGAAATCGACATGAATTGCCATAAGTTCCAAATTATCATATAGATCTTACTCAAATTGGATTTGTATGCGTTCATTACGTCCATTAATGAGTATTCCAAAAATGATCCCTTTGGCCCCATATAGAGCCGCTTCCCGATCTTCACTTAAATCTATTAAAAAACAAAAATATTGCACTGATTCTTCTCAGATTTTGTTTGTATATATTTTTGCAAAATACAAGAGACTTTAGTAAACATAATCAGGATCGGTTCATTTTTGGACCTAGTCCCCATATAGATATAGCATCCGGTATGAACTTTTTCATATCTTCAGCCAAAAAAATTAATAAAAATCAGACTCAAATTTGGTTTTTGCTTATTTTCTTTGTCCAGTTAGTTGCGCATAAGTGATAGGGTATGGTATAGGGTATCGTATAGTCGGTCTAGACCGACTATAATTTTCTTACTTGTTTTTGACTAAATCCGTTTCTACATATTGAAATCTATGTGCCCATTATTATAAAACATACAAAAGGACAATAATTTTACTGAAATTCAGTACCAGAAATAACGATTTAGACCAAAATGAAACAATTCCAATACATATCCTACTGACTTTAATTAAATTTATTAATTTTTCCAAAAAATTGTTCTGGTGGATTTATTGCGTTTTGTTATGGACCTCCTCATGTGATCAATTTTCTGTTTAGTTTCTATGTATATAAAATTTCTTTTATAAATTTGGTTTTGGAACAAGCAAAACAAATTATTTTATCATTGGGACACCCTCGATTAGCATCGAACAAAATAATTTTCTGAGGTAGTTAGAATTTTTTTAAAAACCGTATTTGGTGGAAATTTTTCTGTTCCAATAATTACACTGTGGAACAAATTCAGGTTAGCAAAAGTTAGGTCGATTCTGAGAGTGAGGGGTGAAAATAGAGGCTAAATTAGAAGACCCGTATCGCGGCGGTTGCTTATGTTAGTTCGAATATTTTTTTTAATCGACCTTCGAACTTTGCAGTCAAATGCCGATTTTCAGCATATTGTTTATATGGTTTTTTGGCTATAACTCGTCGACTAATTAACATTTTTTCAATTTGTAAAAGCCAAATTATTGCTAGAGACCAATTAATTAACAATTAAATGAAGCAAAATGTTGGAAAAAAAATTTTTTTTTCATGCTTTTTGAATATATTTTCCATAAAATTAAGTTTTTTTTGCTTTCTGTTTGTTCTATAATATGCTTCTCAGTTTCTTCAATAAATTTTATTTGAGAAGAAAGCAATCATAATACAAAACTTGCGTTTTCCAGTTTAATATTAACTTATTTCTCATTTTTTATGTACCAATTTTGTTCATTGTTGGTTTTGAAGAAACATTGAAAAATAAATTATAAAAATATGGAAAAAGAATATATATCTGAAATGTTAGTTATGAAAAGTTTTAAGTAAAAAAATTAAATAAATTAAATTAATGATTTGGCCAGTTGCCGTTTCGCACGCGCCTCTCTCTAATATCTTGTTCATCGTCATCATCATCAGAAAGGTCGATAATTTCGTCCAACAGATATTCTAGAAATTCATCTTTGTCTCCCCTTCTTCCTCTTTTTCCTCGTCTTCCTCTTCTTCAAAGGTATTTTTTACCACCAACAAATTTCAGCGAGTATTGCATCTAGAGATTTCCATCCTCTATACCGTATTTCTTTCCTCTGGGTCGTATCCTGAGAAGAAATCCATGGATGTAGCAGCGGCGGTTGTAGTGCTGATATCTGTTTGAAGATCAATACTTCGGTATGTTGGTACTGGAACGAATTCTGAGTGCGGTAATAGTAATTGGACACTTGGCACTGCTACATAGATTTTATTCTTTGCTTTCCTTCTATTCAAAGTTTTATGGTAGTTGATACATCCATAGCAATTTTCTTCTTGATGCGGGCTGTTGTCTAACCACATCATTGGTATACCAAAAGGCATAGCCTTCTTCTTTTCACTTTTCCATTGCATAAGAGTTGAATAGCAATTAAAGCAAACTTTTTTAGGGGCATAGTTTACGTCAGTGATAAACTCTTGCGATAAATATTGTTTATAGGCTTCCAAAAAAAAAAAATCACTCGCATTGCCACATTTTTCATTGCTTGCTATGAAACGTCCACAAACATTACAAAAATGTTCCATTTTACATTTTGTTCCGACATTTTTAATAAAATATATATTAAACAATGTTTTTTTTTTTTGTTATTTTTATGAAACCGATGCACTTAACTTAAATCACTCACAAAATGAAATAAGTTCCAAAAAAATTAATAGCGAATTTTATCACGACCAAGCGAAAATTAAAAGACATCAGCTTCGGCTGAGTTTCGATTCTTAACTGAGTCTTCATTTTTTGAAAACAAAAAAGTTGTTTTACTAATTCCTAATTCTTGGAACTTCCCTTATTAATTACTTCCACCTAAATCGCTATTTATTTAATGGTTTTGGGATTTTTAATGGAAATTATCGACTAAGACCATTTTCTTTTCAAATGAAATTTATTGAAGAAACTGAGAAGCATATTATAGATCAAACAGAAAGCAAAAAAGACTTAGTTTTGTGGAAAATATTTTCAAAAACCATGAAAAAAAATTTTTTTTTCCAACATTTTGGACCCCTCACTCACTCTCAGATTCGACCTTACTTTTGCTAACCTGAATTTGTTCCACAGTGTTATTCTATGCCATCATTCCATTGGCGTAGTAAAAATAAAACTATGCAAAAAAATAAAATTTTTTTATGACACTCGATAACCACTATATTAATACCCTATAACTCTATTTGGTCAGGGTATAATGTGTTACTGCTGATGTTTGTAACTACCAAAAATTTTTTAGCTAACCCCATCTTTTATTATACCGACCGACTCAGAATTACTTAGAAGCACTTTCTGAGTTGATTTAGAGATGTCCGTCTGTTCATCCGACCGTCTGGCTGTGTGTACAGTAAAATTCTTAATCAAACTACAGGTTGCAAATATACTTGGATAAAATTTTGTGCATAAGATTCTATCAGCCACATGAATGAATTTGTATGCTGTCGGAATCGGTGAAAATCGGTTCATTTTCAGACTTAGCACCTATACAAAGAACAGAAATATGAGATTGACTCAAATTGCCATAATATCAATATTATCATAAACCTCGGTTCAAATTGGATTTGTGCGTGTTCTTTATATCCATTAACTAGTTGTTCAAAAATAAACCATCTTAGTAATAGCCTTTTTTTCGAAATGTTTATTTATTTATAATTATATATAATATGTACACTATAAATAAACAAATAGTTAATATTAAATATTTAATGTACACTGTCCCATATCGGGCGCTCTACTACATAGAATAATTTCGTTAATTATTTTTAAATATGGATATGTTCAATATAATACCGTTCTAATAATATTTTTTACTATGACTATAAAATTGTACAATGGAAAATTATATAAAAAAAATTGCTTATATAAGTTTATTTCAAGTTTTTAGTCTAAGAGGTAGAAACACAGAAGGAAAATGGTCTTACTCGGTAAGCCACATTTGAAAGTAAATTTTTATCTTTAGAGAAAATATCTCTGCTAAATCTACTATTCTCTACTCTCAGTTGATTATCATATATATTTTTAATATTTGCCCTCCTATAAATATGATAAATTATTGTTTTGAATATATCCTTTTCTATCGAGTTGTAGGAAAGCTTGTGGTGGAACACACCCACTTATTAGGCATGAAGTTATATAGTTTTCGCTTATGTAATATGAGGCTAATATCGAATTATTTGTGCCGCATTCCGAATATTTCAAAATATATGATCTTATCAAATGAATTAAGAAATTATCAATTCTGTTTATTTTTGCAACATTATATAGTTTTAAGTTAGATATATGGGGGATTTCATGTCAAGTGCACCAACTTTTAAAACCGATGTCTTCCGATCGGGATGACATTTGCACCAAGGTTAGTCCTATTGGATAGTAGTTTAGACACAATTTTTCAACAAGATCGGTCCAGATCTCTCTGAGTTAGAGGGGATCAAAATTTGACATTTTAACCAAACAGGTGTTTTTTTCTCATCCGTGTAACTTATTACCTATTGTTCTTAGAAAATTTTCTCCTAAAGAGTTTAGATAGCTATTTCTTCAATATTTCGGAAAAAAATACTTAAAAAAAAAAGAAATTTGTAGAATTTTTTTTTGCTAAATTAAAGCATTTTTTGCCTTTTTTTCAAAGCATTTTTTGCCTTTTTTTTCATAAGAAAGCTTAGGATTTTTCCTTAAAGAAGTTTTTGGTCGCTTAGTGGGATGGGAGTGGGATATCTATCAAAATAAATGTTTTGTAACTCAAGACAACGGTTTTTCAATTTTTCACAAATGCACTATTTTGAATTTTTTCCTATTTGTGTCTAAAACCTTACAAATAAAACTTATACTGAGAAACTAGACAAACTAAACTTTGACATGAAATCCCCCACATATTTAGTATAATTGGTATTATGTGTTCTGTAAAGCGATAAACAAGTTCTAATACATTTACGTTCAAATACACGATATTTTTCCATATTAGATGGCGATATATTGAACCATATTGGACAACCATATGTCAATATGGGCCTAATTAAGGTTTGATATAAAATTATCTTTACCTTGGGTAGTATATATTTTGAATAGAAGAGATTCTTGTACATAAAAAAATGTACGTTTTGCTTTTTCCAATTCTATTTGAATATGGGTGTTAAAGTATAAAAATTTATCTAGATTTACTCTTAGATATTTTACTAATTCTTTATTTGGAATGTCGATATTCAAACACGATTTGATACCAAATGATTTCCAATTTTTTCTTATATTATAATTGTATTTAATGGTTGCTGGTCTAAATAGAATTGTCTCACATTTGCGTATATTGATCTTTAGTATCCAATCTGACGCATATTGTTCAACTGTTCAAAAGTGGCCTTTATCTTATCAACTATATTACCAGCGTGATAGATTATAAGGTCATCTGCAAACGCGATGATATTGTCCATCTTACTCACTAAATCATACAAATATAGATTGAAAAGAATTTGAATTTCCCTGTTGTAATCCATTAACTATTAAAATTGACTTTGTAATCGACCTACCTCTATTACTTACTATAAAAGATTTTTCATGTAACATGTTATGAATTAATATTTTGAAATGTAGAGGCATCCTGTATTTTGAAAGCTTAAAAATTAGACTTGGTATCCATAAATTGTCAAATGCTTTTTCGAAATCTATTAAACATGCTCCAGTATATAATGCTCTGTTCCAGTTCCAATGAATATAAGATATTAGCCAATGAATTGCATGAGTAGTTGAATGTTTATATTTAAAGCCAAATTGCCTTTCGGTAATAAGACCTTGCCTTTAACAAAATTTCGATAAATTATTATTAATACATGCCTCAAAAACTTTGCTTATATTCGGCAGCAAACTGATTGGTCTGAAATTTTTTAATTTACTTGGATCTCTATCCTTTTTTGGTATAACTACTGTTTTTGCAGTTTTCCATGCTCTGGGAAAATAAAAATTATTTTCTTAGTAATAGCCCCAATATGAAGCTGATTGCCGATCTTCACTTAAATATATCAAAAAACAAAAACATTTCAAAAATTTTTCTCAAATTTGGTTCGTATATGTTTTTACAAAAAACCAGTAACTTCGCTAAATATGGTGAGAATCGGTCCATTTTTCCAAATAGTCCCCATATACTTTTTCATATGCAATGGCAAAAAAAATAATAATAATTTCACTCAAGTTTGGTTTATGCTTGCTTTCTATATCTAATTAGTTGGACCTAAGTGATATGGTATAGGGTATCATATAGTCGGCCTAGACCGACTATAATTTTCTTACTTGGTTTTGATGGGTTATGGTCCCCTAACTATGAAAACTGACGAAATTTAAAATTCTATTTATGTTTTTTTTTTTTTTTATTTTTTTGTAAAATATAAAAATTTTTTAAGAGGATGTTGCACCGATTTTTTCATAACTTGAGAACAACTTGATCGAAAAATTTACTATAAACTGCCTCTCTGTTGTGCAAAAATAATTTTTTTTTGTATAATGAACCGTTTCGGAATTATGCAGATTGAAGTGATGAAATTTAATTTTTTTTTTTTCGAAAAATTTAAATATTTTTTATTTTTTTTTGTAATTCGTAATAAATTTATAACGGCGAAACTTCAAAGCTACATATACTGCAAATAAAACACGCCATGTACGATGAAAATCTGTGAGCAAATGTTGATTTTTTCTATACTAATATAATAAAGGGGTAATGTGTGTTTGTTTGTTTGTTTGTAGGATGTAATCTACGTAACTACTGATCTGATCTTCCTGAAATTTTTAGAGTGTCTTACTGCGAATATGGGAAGTGCTATAGGCTATAATTCTTTTAAATATTTTTAGTGGGCATGGTACATCCCATACAAAGCATATTTTTAATATCATATATATTGAGTACTATTATAGGAAGAACTTATTAATCTTAGTAGCTATGCTGGAAAAGGGCGGGATCGGATAAGTGGGCATGATACCTCCCACACAAAGTAATTACTCAATATGATATGTCTCGAGCACTATGACAGAGACAGCTTTGCAAATTTGTCTTATGTCATTCATTATTAACGTGAGTAGTCAGATAAGAAAAAGGCGTGATCGGACAAGAGGGCGTGGCACTCCACATACAAAGTAAATAATTATTATCATATAGCTGGAGTACTGTATTATTGGGAGCCTTGGGACTTTGCTCGAGCCCTTCCGTTACGATGCAGGGGGTGGAGGGGGTAGCGAAGTACACCAGGTTACATCTAGTTTGTAATAAAGTGAAGATACCTGATTTTGACAAAACTCCGAATTTGTAATTGCATTAAGTTTTAATGGTTAGTAAATGTATTTGTGTTTATTGGATGGTCTATTAAAGTTTAATTTGACGTTGTGCTCATTGGAAGTCATTTCATCATCACCTGTACCATCGTCTTCAAGTATGCATAAAACTTCAGACGAATCGAATCCAAGGCATTGAAAGCAGCAAGAATTAAATGATCTCACGAAAAACCTCGATCTTATTAAAAATGTATAAACTATGAAAAGCAAGATTGGCAAAGGTGTTGCGATTTGGAATTTGTTGCTATGTTACCACATCTGCTTTTTGCTCCTTTTTTGGGATAGCCGAGCTTGAAACATTAAAGAAACATAGGCCAACAGGACCCAACAGCACAGTAGGCGTTCACAGAGTAAAACTTGCCGGCCCAATCAATAAGGAGATTGTAATAATGACACCTTGGATTAGTAAAAAAGCTTGTAAGCTAGACAAAGACAGTGAAGCCATTACTTATTTAAAAACAAAATCCACAAATCTTACTACGGGAAACGGAGCGAAATATGATGGAAAATTTTATTTAATTTCTTATACGAGAAGCAAAACCTGAAATTGACAGTAGACAGAACAAAAGACAAAATAATTTTTAGATCATTTATTTAGTTTTGTTAAATTTATTTCATAAAAACAACGAAATTAAATAAAAATTCGCGAGTGTCTCCCAAACTATTGTAGTCAACAGATAAAGTGCACGAATAAAAATAAAGTACAATATCCAATGTTACATAGTGTAACTGACGGCCAGATTTTTTCATCATCACAGAGGGGAGTATTTGCCATAAGAACCAGAGCAAAAAGCCAAAATGAATTTTTAGAAATTGCAATAAACAAAATTACAGTTCGATAGAAGACAAAATTTTGTCCCATATCGACACTCAGTGAGTTTTCATACACATACATACTTGAAAAAGTCTGCGTACATACCTTCATTTTATTTGGAAGGGCAATTTTTCCAAAAAACATTTATAAGATTAAAAGTCCTTGTATCTTAACACATCAGCCAAGTCCATAAAAGTAATTAAGAAGCCATACAACAGCTGTAATGAATCAAGAAACACGTAATTATCAATAAATTTGAAAAATGAACAAAACAAAGAGAGAAAAATTTTAGTACAAAAATTAAAAAATGGAAGCCAATACTACTTCCCTTTAGTTACATTTTTCAATTACATATTTTTCTTTCTACTCATATAACATTTTCTTTTAATATTCTTCAAAATATTTTCGCAATGAAGCGAAAAGAGAAAAAATAATAATGCTGCTGAAAAGAATTATGCTGGCAGTAATATATACAACAACAAACACACAGAATTTGTACCATTTTGTTAGAAGTGTTTCACATTTTAAAACATATCGTGGCGCAATGATGGCAGATATACCCTGTTTTAAACACCAACCTGCTCGAAATAATGTTAAACAAATTATCTTAATTAAACGGAGCTAAATTTTTATTATACCCTATACCACTATGTGGTTTGGGTATAATGACTTTGTGCTGCTGTTTGCAACAACCAAAAATATTTGACCTAGACCCATCTTTAATTATACCGATCGAATCAGAATCACTTTCTGAGTTGATTTAACAATGTCCGTCCGTCCGTCCGTCCGTCCGTCTGTGTGTCCATGTAAAGCTTTTAATCAAACTGCAGGTCGCAAATATGAATATATTTTGATGAAGTTTGGTATATAAGCTTTTATCGGCCATGGGATGAACGCTATTGAAATTGGTGAGAATCGGTCCATATTCAGACCTAGCCCCCATACAAATTACCCATATGAAATCGACATAAATTGCCATAAGATCCAAATTGTCATATAGATCTTACGCAAATTGGGTTTGTATACGTTCATTACATCCACTAATGAGTAGTCCAAAAATGATCCCTTTGACCCCATATAGAGCTGCTTCCCGATCTTCACTTAAATCTATTAAAAAACAAAAATATTGCACTGATTCTTCTCAAATTTTGTTTGTATATATTTGTGCAAAATACAAGAGACTTTACCAAACATGATCAGGATCGGTCCATATTTGGACCTAGTCCCTATATAGATATAACATCCGATATGAACTTTTTCATATCTGCAGCCAAAGAAATTAATAAAAATCCCACTCAAATTTGGTTTTTGCTTATTTTCTATGTCCAGTTAGTTGGGCCTAAGAGATAGGGTTTCTAAACGCATGGTATAGGGTATCATATAGTTAGTCGATCTTGACCGACTATAAATTTCTTACTTGTTTTATAATGAATCATCAAAAAATATAAACGACTAAAAATGATTTAAATTTTTTAAAAATAAAAATTTTTAACTCAACATGTGTGGATTCGCTTCTTTAAATGTATTGTGCATATCGTCCGCACAGTTCCAATTAAAATATGGCTGCTTCCTTCGCAATTGTGATAAAAAAAATCTGAGAAACGGAATGGCTATACTGGCTGATATACAACTGACTGAATCAGACACAATATATAACGATAACACAGCCAGAAAAGTTTTGCAACCACCACAATTGGCTGCTCAAATTAATTTATCACGTCAGCGTTATTTTAAGCACAATGGCTTCTGGATATGAATCCAACACAAGTGCCTTTCAGCTGTATGCATACCGAACAGCAACAATTTTGGTTGATTTGTATCCATAGTTTCATACGGCCTCGCCTGCCCATAATTTCAAATACATGATGGAGATATTATCAAACATGTTTTGCTTCCAATAGGTATGATGTCAGAAGAAGCACTCGAGGCCAGAAATAAAGATCTCAGAAAATTTCGCCTTTATCAAGGAAACACATAATGAAAGACTTGTCACACTATCTGTTTCTTCAGATACTTTCATTACTATGTTATCGAAAGGTTCAGTGCTCTTTTCAAAAATGTCAGATAATGATGTTATCAGTCTTCTCTGCAATACATATGAAGAAAATAATAATATTAAGATATATGTTCTAAAAGAAGCGCATCCTGATTTTATATTTACAACAAAAATCTTGGAAAATTGTCATATCTCGACAGAAGTCGTTTTGTTAAATACCAACAAATATATCATATGATTGCTCTTCAAATATATCAAATATATCATATGATTGCTCTGAGTAGAGCAATTTTTTACGATAATTTAAAAAATATATAAATAGGATTAGCTTATACGAAAATTTCTTCTTATATTAATCTTTATTTATTTTATTTTTTTATATATATAAATTCTTTTCGTTTTTTCACTTATGCCCCGAATTTTAAGCACAACCTTTATTGAATCACATAATTAAAATACGCGTACGAGTAAACCAAAAAAGAGGATAAATAATGTTGGCTTCTTACGCCACACAGTGAGATTCTAAGGGCAAAAATTCTATTTTTCCACTGTAAAATATAAAAATCAAATGATACAATTTTGTAGGGAATTGTTTTGTTAAGAGATATGCGTCATTGCTTTTTTTACAGAAATAGTTTTTTGGCGCAAAATAATTACTTAAAAATGCTTGGGAGAAGTAAAACGAAAAGCGACTAAGATTTTAATGCAACTTGAGGGCCAGCATACGCATATTTGCTGTTCGTTTGGTATTTTGTGATTCTTTAAGGAAAAAAAAAAAACAGCTGAATAGCACAAATAGTTTAGAAAATTTATAAATTTAAAAAAAGCCCTTAAAATTTCAGTGTTCTCAGTTTTCTTTGGAGGAAAAAAAGGTTAGCTTCGGCAACCTCCATGCTCTGACTACAACAAAATGAAAGAAGGGAGTACATTATTGCGATTTATAGAAAAAAATCCTTATAATATTTTATACTGCTGAACAAAGTTATAAATTTTATTAAAAAAGTCACAAGAAATTACGCTACAAATTAAGCAAAGAAATAAAGACAAAACACGTATATGGTGCATACTTTTAGGCAAACGTATTTAAATGCCTTCACAAATAACAACAATTTGTTAACGACTTTTGACAGCTTTTCGAAAGAATGCGTAAAGAATAAAGTGAAAACAAAACAACAAACCGAAAAACGAGGAAAGTTATCCATCGCGCCTTTTAATTTCTAATATTTTAAAAAATGCATTCTTTTTCAATATCGAATTTTGAACTAGCTACCGAGCTTTGCCGCTTAAATAGCAATGCTGATTTATTAAACGGTTTTATAAAATCAAAAAACTCGCTTTTTACAGAAGAAGAAATCGAAATTGTTAAAGCAGCAATTCGAAAGCGGTTTCTTCATTTTTAGTTGTATGGACGGTGGGCGATGGGCGAGGCCGATTTGGATGAAATCTTATATTTTTGCTACTCTACGTCATAAAACGCTCTATGCCGAATTTCAAGACTCTACGACAACTCCTTATATTTTTTGCACAAAAATGTATAAGGCAATCCCACTGTGCGCCACACCGCACAGCTTAGGATGATTGAAAAAAAAAATAGATTTTTTTAAACTTAATTTTTTTTTATATATTAATTCAGTATCATTTTAAACTTATATTTTTATTTTCCCTTTAGCTGTATAAAATGCGGAACACTGTAATGAGCACACTCGTACAATCAACTACCGATAAATAAAAATTAAAAGTAAGATAGAGAAACTCTTTCATAAAGTTCAACAATCGTAAATCAAAACTTGCATTAAGTACTTTTGTTTGTTTGTTAAGGATTCATCGTCATCATTACATCTTTTTCCAAAAATACAGTTGAAATCGTAAGAATTTTACAGCCACATTTTAAATTCTTAAAATGTAGTTTCAATCCAGCAGTTTATTAAAAATTTTATATGAGAAAGATTTCATTTAAAAGTTTTACTCCCTTATTTTCATAAGAGAATTTTAAAACTCATAAATGTTAGCATTTTTGTGAATAAGGCCCTAAATTTTTTATAACGAACACAATGATTTATGATTTCAATAGCTTAACTTAATTTTAAGTTATCGTTTCTTCTTCTTTGCTGGCAAAGGGAGTTATGTTCTTCTTTTTTGGTATGAGAAAGTACAACGGAAAAAACATATAAATTGTAGTTAATGACGATTTAAAAAAGCAACGCAATGCGTCCAACAAACAATTTTTAATTACACAATTTTCGTAGAATCATTATAGAAATCTTTCTTATTAGACCTAGGCCACTTAAACCCACCATAAACTATCGAGTATCATTAGCATATTAATATAAAGAGCGTTGCATTTCAAATTCGAAATATTCAAAGTTGCCTTACTGAAAATGGGCGTTATGGCATCAATGCATAGAAAGTATCACATACCCCGAGTACTGTATCAGGGCCAGCTTCGCAAATTTATGTGAGACCAACTATTATCGAACTGAAAATGGGTGGGGACAATTAAATTTGAAAGAGCCGGGTCAGCTGAACATGATAAACTCACTCAAGATTGATCATAGTGGTAATGATAAATCTTATAATAAAATTAGAAAATATTTCAAAAGAATAGAAAGGAAAGCAAATTTTTTATTCATATTATTTACTTCAATTTGTTCTTTCGTCTTTTCTAGATTTTTTTTGTTTTTTTTTTTGTTAGAGTATTTTCTATAGGGTTTATTTTTGAACTACTGACAAATGGATGTAATAAACATACACAAGCCCAATTTGACCGAGATATATATATATATTAGGATGACATCGGTTTGTATGAAAAAAATTTTTGGTCGAATTTTGAGGTGTGCGGTCGGATTATTGTGCCACTGTGTCTAAAGTTTAAATATGAATTTATATGTAAAAATTATCAAAAAAAAAAAATCGTTTTTCACAAAAAATTTTTATCTATAATATTAATAGGCTAGGCGATTTCTTGTGACCGGTGTTTTATTTTACCGTTTTATCCCGATTATGACCAAATGTATGTTATTTGAAAGGTATTCCTTTTTAGCGGTTTCGCAGATTTAGAGATTTTTTAATTTTTTCCTTTATTTTGAGTAAATTGCATTTAGAGTTGCTACTAACACATACATAAAATTTTACAATGCTATGTGTGTGTTTATTAAATTTGTTAATATGTTTGCAGTAAAAATGAGTTTGTCTTTTTGTCTTAATTTGTGAATTGGCTATAATTGATTAGCACACCTTTAGGGTCTTTATTTAATGAAAAAATAAAATTTCCTAGAATTTGCACTCGAATTTCGAGGGCTGGAATGTGCTAGTATTAATAATTGCGTTCAATTAACGAATTCGTAAGCCATAATCTAGTGTAAATTATCTTTCTAACAAAGCAGCAAAATCTATTATCGATTGAAAAACAGCCAAGTTATATCAAGTTCCCCAGGCAATAAATGCGTCGCAGACCACTTGATTAAGAAAATCGAGCTCACATTTTTAAAGACATTGAAATAATTTACAGCAATATTATTTTCGCATTCTCCCGATCCCAAAAAGGATTCTATGTAAAGTATTTTGCATATTGTTTATTGTTATGCCGTTCTAAATTAATGTCAAATGGGTACGTATTTTGTAGCACCTTTTCCAAATCTCCTATTTTACTTTTTCAAAAATTTTGTTTAAGAAATTTTCCGAGATGGACGATTGGACTATAAGGTCTAATTAACAAAATATATTTGATTAAAAATGACAAATAGTGTAAGTATCGTGTTCTTAATTTGGCGAGGGCAGCATTTTTATTTCAGCGGATTTGAAGAAAAATTTGATTTTTCATACTTTTTAAACTTTTAGGCTACATCTTCTTTGTTTTTTCATATGTGAAATATTTTTTATCGAAATATTATACTACTTGATACAGGTTCTCAACCTTGTAAATTAAGGTTAAACTGAAACACTCTAAATTGTCCCACTTCAAGGTCAAAAGTCAAATTTAAGGATATTTGATTTTTTTTTAGAACAAAATATCGAGATAATATATATTTATGTAAGGACTTCGATAAGAGTTGTTGATAATATTTAAATAATTCTAAAAAATAATATTCTGGACTTATTTTCTGAAATTAAACCATGGAGTGCCCTTGATGTCAAATTGGCTCTTTATGAAAATCTATAAATATTTTCTTTATCAGTATTTTTCTTTAATAAAACAAATTTAATGTATTCATAAAATTCCTCAAATTTATTCGTTATGTAGATTAACTAGCTTTTATATTTAATAGTGCTTATATTCAAAAAGTGTTATCTGCATTAATAATTATTTTAAGGAGAACGTGTAAAACCAATTTATTAATAAGATCTGAATGTATTTATCGATCGATTTGCTACAACATCTATTAAGAAATAGTCGTACTAATCATACATATCAAAATTTTTATTATATTTGGCAGTTATATCAGAGAACAGTTTGAAATCAAAAATTAATATTGCTGGCAAATGTAGTTAGCACTTTTCGAATATAGGCCCTCGATATACCTTTATATGAATATAATAATTCTGAAAAAAAATTATTAAAACTAGGACATATTTTTAGTATCCCACAGGTTAATATCACAAAATAAGTCCAGAATATTATTTTTTAGAATTGTGGAAATATTGTCAATAAGTTTAATCGAAATTCTTCCTCAAATATATATTATTCCGATATTTTGTTTTAAAAAAGTGTAAATCTCCTTAAATGTGACATTTGACCTTAAAGGGCGACAATTTATAGTGTTTTGGTTTAACCTAAATTAACAAAATTGAGAACTTATATTAAGTAGCTTAATATTTTGACAAAAGATATTTGAGACATGAAAACACCAAAAAGATGATATAGACTAAAAGTTGAAAAAGTATGAAAAATTTAATTTTTCTTCAAATCCGCTGGAATAAAAACGCTGCTAAGAATAGGATACATACAATATTTGGCATTTTTAATCACACATATTTTTTTCATAAGACCTTTAGGTCCCATCGTTGATTGCGGAAAATTTCTTGAACAAAATTTTTGAAAAAGTAAAATTGGAGATTTTGAAATAGTGTAAAAAAATACGTACCGATTTAACATTAATTTAGAACGGCATAGCAACAGATGAGATGCATAATACTTTACATAACATCATTTTGAGATTAGGGAAATGCAAAATGCTGTTGTTGTAAATTATTTGAATGTCTTGTGAGCTCGATTATTTTAGTCAAGTGGTCTGCGGCGCATTTATTGCCTGGGGAACTTGCTATAACTTGGCTGATTTTCGACGGCTAATAGATTTTGTTGTTTTATTGGAAAGATAATTTACTCTGAATTATGGGTTAATAAGTAATTTAATTGAAACGCAATTATTAATGCTTGCACATTCCAACCCTCGAAGTTCGAGTGCAAATTCTAGGAAATTTTGCTTTTTCATTAAATAAAGACCCTAAAGGTATGCTAATCAATTATAGCCAATTCACAAATCAACACAAAAAACAATCTCATTTTTATTATGTATGTGTTGGTAGCAACCCTAATTGCAATTTACTCAAAATAAAGGAAGAAATTTGACAATCTGTAAACCTGCAAAATGGCTAAAAAGAAATACCTTTCAAATAATATACGTTTGGTCAAAATCGGGATAAAATGGTAGAACAAAACATCGGTCACAAGAAATCGCCTAGTCTTATTATAGATAAAAATTTTTGTGAAAAATTATTTTTTTTTTTTTTGATAATTTTTACATATAAATGCATATTTGAAATTTGAAATCAATGCGCGTCCAGAAAGCATTGTCCAATTTGGCTCAAATTTAGCGCACTAAAGTTTTAGATGCAGTATCACAATAATCCGTCCCGCACGTCTTGAAATTACAAAAAAATGGTTGTCACCCTAATATATAAAAATATATATATAAGTCGATCTCATACGGGTCATTTGTATGGAGACTAAGTCTGAATATGCACCAATTTATACCGATTTCAATACCGCTTATCCTATGGTCGATAGAAGGTTATATTCATATTTGCTACCTGTAGTTTTATTACAAGGTTTACGAACGGACGGACGGACGGACATCGCTACATCGACTCAGAAAGTGATTCTGAGTTGATCGGTATAAAATATTTTTCGTAGCTATAAACATCAGCACAAAGTCATTATATCCTGACCTCATAATGGTACAGGGTTTTAAAATCCCCGAAGAAGTTGGAAAATTTCAAAGAAACGTATCATGCTATAATGAAATAATAAACAGTTACTAGCAGAGCCCAACACGCGAATTGTTCACTCATTCTAGTAGATTTTAGTTTTTCATTCCATTCGTTTCTGTAACTTTTTTAAATCATACATTTAAACCGAAGAATATAACTAATTTTTACAAAAAATGAATGAATTTCACTTTTTTAGATGATCTCGATTAAAAAATGTCCCGCGCCGTACGCGATTTCTAAAAAAATTATTTTTTTTAATATTTTTAATATAAAATTTTTTCAATTGTTATGTGAAATAAATTTTAAGTAAAAAATATGTGACGAATTACATAATGGCAAAATATCTTGCACAATTTTAATTACACGCTCTGTGCAGATGTTGCTCTGCTGAGCTTCCTCAATAGTTGAACAATGCAATGTCCACATTTTTAATACATGTATATTGCTAGCTAATTTTTTTCCACGTATTGCAATTTTTGCCACACCTTTGGCACTTTTCTTGAACATTTTTACATAAACGATATTTAGTTATTAATACTGTAATTATTATGCAATTTTTGATTTTGTTTTCAATGTTGTGTGGTAGAGCAGAAGAAAGCATATATTTCTAAAAATTCATAACTACTCTATATTCTTTATCGGACCGGTTTCTGTCATTTCAGCCTTCATCAGCGAATTATCGAACATTGTGAAATTGTTATGTTATAATTGAATAGATTGTTTCTCTATGAAATTTTTCTGCTTAGGGCACTTTTTTGGCCATGCGCTTGAACACATTCACCTAAAGTTAGGCCTACGAGCATCAGTTTTCATACCGTACAGTTTTTAATTCGTATTTGTCTCAGAAGATAAACTCTGTTCAAACAATCACTACTTTTGAATTTTTTTAATACTCGTATATGTGCATTAGAGTGGTCTTTAAAAATGAAAATGCGATTTTGGTGAGAGGCAGTGTCCAGTTTGTTTCCTTTCTATAAAAAACTTATAAATGTGAAGTTTGGGGACAATCGGATAAAGAAAAGTCGCGCGGGAAATCGATTGAAAATTTCAAGTGTGTTTATATGGGGAAAATATGACTTTTTTTTTCAGATTTTATGAAAATTTTATGAATTGAGATCAGCATTAAATTTCTTCAACTTTTCAAAAACCTATAAAAACCTATAAAACCTTAAAATTGAATAAAAACTTGCCAAGAAATTGCAAATGCCCCAGACCAGTTTCGTGCCAAAAAAAACTAGGTCACGAAATTTGATGGCATTTTTTTCAACTCTGAGAAATTGATTATTTGATTGATTGAATTTTTTTTTGTCTCTATAACAATAAGAACGCAGATATGACGTATTGTTCTATTACCACGTTGTTAACCTATGCGCATTGAAACCGAAAATGAGAAATTTTTTTTATAAAATGTTGAAAACTCCTTTTTAAAGTTTTAAAAAATTTTCTTAAACAAAATTCAAAAAATGAGTCTGGAATTTTAAGGTTTTCTTAAATACATATTAGTGATTAAGAGTTTGAATGTTTATGTAAATCCCAAGGATTTCCAGAAATATTCAGTATATGTAATCTTCTTAAATTCTTTATATCAAAAATTAATCAGTTCTGTACTTTTAAATACTATATTCTATCTTTATAGGCTTAGGTTACGGAAAAAAAATATGACCCCGTTAAACCTTTTGGAATTGGGGTCACATATGACCCGAAGCTAATAAAAAAAAATTTATTCAAAAAATTAAAATATTTTGCAAATACTGTTGAATTTTTAAAAGCGTCTTCCGTTTCTTAAATTTGGGATAAATCCGAAAACGTTAACGCATTATTTGGCAAGTCCAGCTTTCGTTTTTAAGATATTTTAAATAAAAATTACCGAAAAGGAATTTTTCCATTAAACTCGATGAAACCACTATTTAGAATTTTAGAAAAATTATTATCATTAAATTAATATAATTATAATTATAATTACTAGGAGATTCCAGCCCTCAAAATTCGAGTGCAAATTCTACGAAATTTTATTTTTTCAATAAACAAGGATCCTAAGGTATGCTAATCAATTAAGCCAATTCGCAAATCAACACAAAAAAAGAAACTCATTTTTATTACAAACAAATTTAATAAACACACACATACATTATATAATTTTATGTATGTGTCAGTAGCAACTTTAAATGCAATTTACTCAAAATAAAGGAAAAAAATTTTAAAATCTGTAAATATGCAAAACGGCTAAAAAGAAATACCATTCAAATAATATACGTTTGATCAAAATCGGGATAAAAGTGGTAGAACAAAACATCGGTCACAAGAAATCGCATAGCCTATTAATATTATAGATTATTAAAAAAAAAAAAAATTATTCGTTTAATTTTTTTATTTAACCCTTAAGTGCTCCTGGGATCAAAATTATCCATTGTGATATATATTTGGTGCAATTGTCTGCTTATTGCTCGCGAATATAAATTAAAACAGCTTATAGCCAATTTTATAATAAAATTATATTATTTTTAAAAGCCATTTATATGTTTCCAAATAAAATAAGAACATTGTTGAACTATGTATAACTCGACATTGTTAAATTAAACTTGAATTTGTATGGGAGTTGAGTTGATTTAACAATGTCCGTCCGTCCGTCCGTCCGTCTGTGTGCCCATGTAAAGCTTGTAATCAAACTGCAGGTCGCAAATATGAATATATTTTGATGAAATTTGGTACATAAGCTTTTATCGGCCATGGGATGAAAGCTATTGAAATTGGTGAGAATCGGTCCATGTTCAGACCTAGCCCCCATACAAATTACCCCTATGAAATCGACATAAATTGCCATAAGATCCAAATTTCATATAGATCTTACTTACATTGGGTTTTATATGCATTCATTACGTCCATTTATGAGTAGTCCAAAAAGGATCCCTTTGGCCCCATATATAGCTGCTTCCCGATCTTCACTTAAATCTATTAAAAAACAAAAATATTGCACTGATTCTTCTCAGATTTTGTTTGTATATATTTTTGCAAAATACAAGAGACTTTACCAAACATGATCAGGATCGGTCCATTTTTGGACCTAGTTCCCATATAGATATAGCATCCGTTATGAACTTTTTCATATTTGCAGCGAAAAAAATTAATAAAAATCAGACTCAAATTTGGTTTTTGCTTATTTTCTATGTCCAGTAAGTTGGGCCTAAGAGATAGAGCATGGTATAGGGTATCACATAGTCGGTCTAGACCGACTATAATTTTCTTACTTGTTTTTGTATGATTCTACTACCTGGAGTAAAAACTGCTTTTCTTCTTCTTTATTTGTTAACACTATTAAAATCTTTTATGAGATTATCGTTTACTAAAAAAAATTTCGTGCAGAAATTGTAACTTTTTTTGAAATTTTCATTAGATGGAGGAAATAATAAAAATTCTGCAGAAATACTAAAATAACTGAAGCAATTTTTAGTTTTCTGGGACCCAGAGTCGCTTAAGACAATATTTATCAAATTTTCTGGGTGAATGAATTTTCCAGGACCACATAACGATAAGTTTTCCCAAAATATAGTAAATCTTTATTTCCCAACAAATAATAAGTGTTTCGTCAAGTTTACTAGAACAATGCATTATTTTTTTTTTTAAATATGACAAAATTCAAAGGTTGGCCTCGGCAAGGAATTGGTTAGCGTTGTTCGATTTGTTCCAAATTGTAATAGCGGATAATACACATATTTGGTTATAATATTTTAAGTAACGCTTTTAAAAATTCATAAGCATTTGCAAAATATTTGAATTTTTAATAAATTGTCTTTTATTAGCTTGGGGCCATATGTGACCCCAATTCCAAAAGAGTTAATGGGATCATATTTTTTTGGAAACCTTAGGCTATTAAGATAAAATACAGTATTTAAAAGTAGAGAACTGGTTACCTTTTGATACAAAAAATTTAGAAAGATTACATATACTGAATATTTCACAAAAAAACCCATTTTTCTCCAAATCCGCAACAATAAAATCCTTGTCAAAAAAATTCTGCTATGTGGACTTACATAAAAATTCACACTCTTAATCTCTGGCGTGCATTTAACAAAACCTTAAAGTGTCACATGCTTGTTTTGTATTTTGTTTAAGAAAATTTTTTAAAACTTGAAAAAGGAGTTTTCAAAATTTTATAAAAAAAAATCCCAAATTCGGTTTCAATGCGCAATAGTTTAACAAAGTGATAATAAAACAATACTTCATATCTGAGTACGTATAAGTATAGGGACCAACAAAATATGGATTTAAGCAATTTCTCAAGGTTGAAAAGATGCCATCAAATTTCATGACCTAGTCATGAAATGTCCCAGACCATTTGCTATTTCTTGGCGAGTTGTTATTAAATTTTAAAGCTTTATGGGTTTTTGAAAAGCTAATTTAATGCTGATCTCGATTCTTATAACAACTTGTCGCAAAAATTAAACTACAGAACGAAATGTTCGTAAAATCTGAAAAAAGTAATATTTTCTCCATATAAATACACTTGAAATTTTCAATCGATTTCTGGCGCGAATTTTCTTTATTCGATTGTCTCCAAACTTCACATTTATTAGTTTTATATTGAAAGGAAACAAACTGGATCCCGCCTCTGCCCAAAATCTCAATTTAATTCTTAAGGACTACGCTAATGTGCATTCTAATTTCCACTAATGTCAATTTCGTAAGAGTTACTATATGTGGGTATGGTTTGTACATTCCAAATATTGTATTTTTTACATACATTACAGATGTTGCTCTGAAGTGAATTTCTAACAGTTTGTTATTAATACGAAGTTTTTAAAATTGATAAAGTTATTGTAATTATCAATACTTTATTTTGAAGAATGCTTTACAATATATATTTAGCATGACTCAATTAAATCAGTTTGAAGCTTTTATAAAGATTTTGAGTGGTAAAGAGAACTTAGTTCGCAGTTTCTAAGACCGTCATTATATAAGAAATTTTTTTTCACTATTTAATGACAACAATAAAATTAACAATTGTTTTGTGTGTCATCTTCATGATATTTCGAATAACGAACGATATCTGGAAACTGAAATTGGGTAAAATCGTTGATTATCCGTATGTCATTCTTCGACTTGCACAGTGTGCTTAAGCATGATACAGTTGTTCAAGCTTTTCTTCAAGTAGTTGATCACCTCCAAATAATACGATACCGCAGACCTTTCAAAATAGCCGAAACTCTTTTTAAGGTTTTGAACTAGCGGAATAAAACTTTGTAGGTAACGAAACGGCGCATAACATAATTAATTTATTTTTACCTTGTGGAGAAAGTACGTATACCCACATGGTAGTTTTGCTCCAAATCGTTATTCTAAGGGAAAAAATGTTTTGAATACTCAAGCATGCAATGGATATAGTTTGACATTTATTTTCGGTCTTAAATGAAAGCGGAATATTTTGAAGCCTTCTTCTAAATTTTGTTTACCAACAAATAATTTAGCTAAAATAAAATTAAATTCTATTTTAAATATTTTTTTTTCCAATCACAATAAGATTTATTTGCATTTGTTCGCATAAATTTTCGCATGAAAATATAATTTATATTTTAAACCCATTAAAATGAAAATAAATCATATAATTGCATAAAGTACTCGTAAATGATGTACAAAATATAATCATACAAATAGCAAATGCAATCATAAACAGCCATAAACATAAAGTTCCAAAAGTATGGCGAACTTTGGAGAATTTCATTATCAAATCTATGCATAATGTAATGTAATGTGCGTTATATACAGAACGTCAAATAAATTATTTGCGGTACTACCGTTTAAAAAAAAAAATATTTTTTTTTAATACAATTTGAGCATGGTGTATTTTAAAAAGGCAACTGGACATACATTTTCACATTAATAAACACAATATTAAAATGCATAAATTATGCACAAAAACACGATAGGAAAATATGTATCAACATACACGATGATACGGATACAACAATAATTTATGTATGTTTATTAGGCTCTAAATGAACTCAACTTTAGCAAAATACCGAAGCATAGCTAAAAATCGAATTTTTCAGTTAATAGACTTTGAATGAAAATTTTTAGCAATTATCTGCTAATATTTTTTGCTATTAAACAACAAAACTCATGGCTTAAGTTGGGGCAGTACCACATAATACATAGACAGATTCATTACAATTACACAACCAAATACACACACTTCCATACATATTGTTACAATACGACCGGCTAGTTTAAATAGCTTACACTACCCTGTGGTCAGATTAATATGAGTTTTTGCAGATGTTTGTAACTGACAAAATATTTTTCACATGATGCTGTAAATATATCGATCGAATTGGAACAAGTTTCTGTAAATCTGCTATTTTTAAATATATAGATATTGAGAATTAAAAAAAAATATATGTTAATATGCTTAGATTGGGCCAGCCAGTAAATTTGTATCAATTTTGTCAGTTTTGGGGTTATACCCTCTAAATTTAGGGATTTTTCTAGTTTAGCAGAACTTTTAGAAGCCACAAATTAGTTTAATTTTTAGATGCTGTTCATGTGTCTTATTTTCAAAATAAAATTTTTTATAATTTTTTTTTTACAAATATGTATAAAAAATTTGAATATTTAAAAAATTCAAACAACACAGTGGCGCCCGTAGAGCAAACGAGGTTGCAAAAATCAAAATTTTCATGTGCGCCGACGAAGTTTTGAATAAACCCATGTTATAGAAAACTTTTCAACGATTTTAAATATGCTACTCTTAATAATATCACATTTTTAGTTTAGAAGATATAACCGTTCAAAGTTGACCGACATTCGGTTTTCAAAAAAACACACAATTTTTAGTCAATTTGTTGCGATTTCAGGTGTAATATCACGAAAAAAAGGTAACGAATCGCCTTATTTTTTGTTTGTATTGATTGATGTATTTATTAAATGTATAATGATGAAAAAAATTAACTGTTTGTTTTGTGTTTCTCCTGGTAAATCACTATTTAAAAACTATCCGTTTTTTTCACTATTTTTCAACTTTGACGGAAAATAAAAGAAATCTATATTCTTCTATATTTGCCATATTTGCAAAACATGATCTTTGATTATTTCTTTACATAACTCAAAAGGTTTTATCTGCCCATACGTGCCCGTTTGGCTTATAGAGATAAAAAAGGTTAAAAAGACATGGTTGCAGAAATTGTATGGCGTGCATCCCTTACATGTTTTGACTGACAGTAGTTTGATCTAATAGTTTGAAAATTGCATTTTAAGTCGGTTGTCTCTGCCAAAGTCTACTCCCAATATTCTGTTACAGACACAGGATGCACAAAAAACTACTCATTGAAATTCGCAGGTACGCACCTCATTTAAAAATTACTTTGGAGTACAAATGGTCAAGAACAATATTGACTTATGGTCCCTCCAGGTACGCACAAATCTTAGTTAGACACGAGCATAATATGAAAATTGCATAATTCAGCCTAAATCCATATGTATGAAGGGAACAGGTAAATTTTTAGGCATGGTAGCATAAGCCTATATATTGCAAAATAAGCATAATGGCTGGATTAGTCTACGACTGAAAGTTGGCACAACAAGTGCTGAAACCATGGCGTTAAACAATTTAAAATTATTTGAACTGTTTAAAAGGTCAACCACACCAAAGTTTTTCACGGAAGCTGCTTTAGAAGAACTTGATAGCATATACGGAAATATTGAGAGAAGCGAAATTATAAAAAATAATTTTTATCTGATATATGCAAATATTAAGGCAAAATGGGTGAAACCTAATCGAACCATTCAGAACTTCAACTCCAAATACGAGAATTGGCTTAATGAAGACACCATCCTGGATATGCTGGCAGTAGATAAACCCACCACATCAACCAGAGGAGCAAAAGGAAGGCCAAAAAAAAGTATTGAGGAGTGTTCAATTTTCACAAGAAAGAAGAAACTTGCCGATGCCACCAATGACTTGACCATTAAGCATTTATCGGACGCGCTGTCTATTAAATACACAAAGGATAGTGAAAGAGTTAGGTCGCAGATTACAAAATCTGTTGCTGATGCAAGCCCACTGCGAATAAAAAGGATTAAGGAAAGCATTCCCACGCCCACAAACGCACACATTAAAAAGTATGATTCCGAAGAAGCTTTGGCCTTGTTTATGGACTTACAACTTTCCAAAGAAAAATATGAGATACTACTGGCATACTTGATGCGACACGGGGCTGACGTTTTACCAGGATACAAGCATATTACGCAAGCCAAAATAAATTCACGACCACTGCATACGGAGTTTACGGAAATCTCTGTGAAAGCCTATCTGCAGGATCTCATGGGCCATACAGCAAAACGGTTGTTGGAGAGTCTTCCTGAAAATGAGGTGAAAATTCTTCCTGAGAAACTGACATTGATAAGCAAATGGGGCTGCGATGGATCATCCGGACAAAGCGTTTATAAGCAATGGATATCTTCCGATGACGCTACAATATCGGGCGGAAATATGTTTATGGCATCTGTTGTTCCTTTGCAGCTAAAATCTGATGTTTTCCTGCACTGGAAAAATCCACGTCCATCATCAGTGCATTATTGCCGACCAATAATGTTTCAGTTTGCAAGGGAATCGGCAGAACTCATAAGGACCACGGTGAAGGACATTGAAGAACAAATAAGCAAGATTAAGCCTACAAAGCTGCAAATTGGAGAAGGAAAATATATTGAATACAATTACGAGTTCCACCTGACCATGGTTGATGGAAAAGTCGTAAACGAACTGACAGGAACAACCTCAACATTGTCATGCCCGATTTGCAAAAAGAGTCAGAAGAACTTTGGTAATTTAAACGATTCTACAAACGAGGAGAATTACGAATATGGAATGTCTCCATTGTACTCAAGAATAAGGTGTATGGAGTTCTTGCTAAAACTGGCGTATACCCTACCACAAGAGGAGGAAAACTTCGATGAAAATACATCAATAAAGGATAAGGAAAAGATCAGAAAGAAGCAAATACAGGATGCTTTTTTTAAACAAGTTGGACTAAAAGTAGACTGTCCCAAGCACGGATACGGTAACTCAAACGATGGAAACACTTCTAGGAGATTTTTTGAAAATGATGAGGCAGTAACTAGAATCACTGGAATTGACAATCAAATCGGGAAAAGATTGGGAACTATCTTGAATGTTTTAAACTGCAAAGAAAATGTCAATTCTACAAAATATGGAGAATATGCATCGAAAACTGCATCTCTTTTAGCAGAAATGTATCCACAGAAGAAGTTGACCCCGACCGTCCATAAAATATTGGCGCATGGCAAAGATATAATTGAGTACCAGTCTTTGCCAATTGGAGAGCTTTCTGTAGAAGCACAGGAGTCTCTTAACAAATTTTATAAAAAAAATGTAGATTGCAGGACACATTCAAAGCATCAAGGTAAGGCAAAATGAGGACTTTTTCAACATGTTGGAAGCATCTTCCGATCCACTTATTTCTTCCCTGCGGCATGTGAAGTCACGAATAGAGTTAGAAAATAATTATAGAAATGATTAGTCTTTTAGATATACCTTCTCTTACGAATTGTGATGAATATTTTACAGAAAATTGAAAAAATAAATTTAAAAAAGAAGTAATTTTTTTTAATTTGTTGGGTAATAATTTAAAACATTAAACCCTAAAGAAAAAAAAAAAAAAAAAAAAAACAATATAAAAATGTAAAATTAATTTTTTTTTTTTTAGTTACCATAAAATTGATTTTTCTACAAATTTTAACTTTGATAACCCATAAGTAGACCCCTACAAAGCGTAGCACCCTTTCCAAACGCTCATTTCATAGGATCAACAGTTATCTATATGCTGTTTAAACTGTTTAATTACGTTATTCGGTTCAAGAGATATGATTTTTGAAACGAAAAAACTCAAATGGCGCCACTGTGCAGCGGTACAATATGTTCAACAACTACTTTTTGTAATTCTGCATTTAGTATAGAAAGAATTTTTAGCCAATATATTTTTTGAATTTCTGTGGGTTCAGATTATCAAACATGTCACAGATTAAAATAATTTAAAGAATTTTTATTGTATAGAAATGTATGAAATCATTTTTTGTTATTCTGAATGTAAAGCTCACATTTGGTAGAGCTGTGGTGTGAGTATTTTGACTGATGTGTCAGAAAATATATTTTTTGTAGGTATTTGATTTTTCAAATTACATTAATCGAGGGAAACCGTATTATGCAATATTTTAATTAAACAGAAAACATAGTTTTTGTACCCACCACACCACTAAGCGGAGGGTATATAAGTTTGTCATTCCGTTTCTATAATGCACTTGCAACCCCGTAAAGTATATATTCTTGGTTCTCATAAGAACTCCATCTGTCCATTTGTGTGTTGAAATCACGCTCACTCACAAAATTCAAAATTAACTTGGGAAAACTTAGGATAATATTGTTTGTCATTATTTCTGGCAGTTACAAGTCGGGTGTCATTGTGCTAAGATACATATGTCCTAAAATATGGAAACACCTCCAAAAAGTTCTTAAGTTTCAGTGTGTTTGTTTAAATAATTTAGATTATGTTTATCAAATTGTTTACTTTTCAGATATTTTGTTTACATTTATTATAAATAGTGCAATAAGCTCAGATATTACTATAAATGTAAAACCCAGATGGAGGGTATTAAAGATTCGGAACAGTCGACTTTAACAATTTTAAAATTTAAAATCGCCCTAATATATGGTTTTTTAATATTTTTTATTGGAAAGAAAAAATTCCTCTCAGCATTGTTGAGATACAATTTTTTTTGTTATATAAAACATTTGCCAGAAACTTTTGGTAAAGCGTATTCTATAGTCGACATACGTCGATTTTATTCTTCCTGCTTGTTTATAGTTTTAATTTCAGCCAAAGCAATTAACGTTTTCATGAAAATTACATTTAAATTAAATTGTAAATGCGTACATAAATTATTTACACACCAACCACAATATCGACGGGCATACATTTCAGCCTAACCACAGGAGTACGAGGGCGAGTTAATAAGTCTTAGCGAATTATATCATACAGCATTCATTTAAAAAAGTGGGTTTCCAAAAAAATTTAAGTTACCAAAGAAGAACATTTTTAGGTAATTCCATTGTGCTCTTTTGATCTGATAGCAATTATATCAATTATTTTCTAGAATAGAGAATATCATTAAATAGAATATCAGGAGAGCCAAAAAACTTTTTATTTGAAATTACAGTTCTGATATCTATAATATTAACATGCTAGACGATTTCTGGTGACCGATGTTTTGTTCTACCATTCTATCCTGATTTTGACCAAATGTATATTATTCCAAAGGTTTTTCTTTTTAGCCGTTTTGCAGATTTACAGATTTTTTAATTTTTTCTTTTATTTTGAGTAACTTGCATTTAAAAATGCCACTAACACATACATACACATATTTGTTAATGAGTTTGTTATCTTCATCCACAATAATTATAAACCATAAAAGTGTTGGTTTGTGAATTAGCTAAGTTAAAACAAAGCTTCCTGGAAATTGGACTCGAATTTCGAGAGCTGTAATCTGCTAGTTAAATATAAAAGTAAATATTAAAGTTAGAATGCTTAGCATAAAACAAATCGAATTTCAGTATATTTTTTATACCCTATACCACCATGTGGTTTGGGTATAATGACTTTGTGCTGCTGTTTGTAACTACCAAAAATTCTTGACATAGACCCATCTTTTATTATACCAATCGACTCAGAATCACTTTCGGAGTCGACTTAGCGATGTCCGTTCTTCTGTCTGTCTGTCTGTCCATGTAAACCATTTAATAAAACTACAGATCGCAAATACGAATATATTTTGATGAAATTTTGTGTAAAAGCTTTTATCGGCCACAGGATGACTGCTATTGAAATTGGTAAAATTCGATCCCTGTTCAGACCTAGTCTCCATACAAATGACCCCTA
Source organism: Cordilura impudica (assembly GCA_963682025.1). Lineage (NCBI taxonomy): Eukaryota > Metazoa > Arthropoda > Insecta > Diptera > Scathophagidae > Cordilura > Cordilura impudica. The sequence goes on along the minus strand of OY821519.1, from coordinate 67,458,588 downwards.
TGAAATCGACATAAATTTCCATAAGATCCAAATTTTCATATAGATCTCAGTCAAATTGGACTTGTTTGTGTCTATTATATCCATTAAATAGTAGTCCAAAAATAATCCCTATAGGACAATTCTTAGTCATAAGCCCCATATAGAGCTGCTTCCCGATCTTCACTTAAATCTATCAAAAAGGAAAAATATTGCACATATTTTTCTTAAATTTGGTTTGTAATTGTTTTTCCAAAATATAACTGACTTTACCAAATATGGTCAGGATCGGTCCATATTTCGACCTAGTCCCCATATAAAAATAACATCCGATATGAACTTTTTCATATCTGCAGCCAAAAAAATTAATAAAAATGCCACTCAAATTTGGTTTATGCTTATTTTGTACCTCGAATTAGTTGGACCGAAGAGGTAGGGTCTCTAAACCATGGTGTAGGGTATCGTATAGTCGGTCTTTACCGACTATAATTTCTTACTTGTTTGTATATGTTTTAAAGCCATTTAAACAGCAATTTATCATCAACAACTTAAAATCGATTAAGTTGAGTATGCCTACCTATTTCTGAAAATCACAGATATTTTAGACGAATATATCTTGAAAGAAAAACTATGAGGATCAAAGGGGGTTTACGATAACGAACGGGCACGCAATCTGGCAGGGATAGGTTTTACTTATGTTGCTTACTTCGCAGAGAGAGTCCCATCCGCACTGGGAATCATCAAGAAATTTGAAAGCTGCTTCCCAATCTTCACTTAAAACTATTAAAGCAAAAACATTATACAGATTTTTCTCAAGTTTGGTTTGTGTATGTTTTTTTGTAAAAATTAAGTGACTTTACCAAAAAGTTCGATAACGGATCATTTTTGAACCTAGTCCATATATAAACATAGGATCCGATATATATTTTTTCCGATTTACAGGCATAAAAATTAATAAAAATCCACTTAGATATAGCTTATGCTTATTTTCTATATCCAATCAGTTAGACCTAATACTAATTCCTCAAACGCATAGTATAGGGTATGGCATAGTTAGCCTAAACCGAAAATAATATTTTTTACTCATTAAATGTGAATCAGTGAAAAGCTTCAACATATTTCACGAAGACCACCGTCATAAATTTTCATAAACTTTTTTTATTTCATCATTATTTGGAAAAGTTTTTATTGAAAAATAAAAAAAGCTGTATAACCTGTCATGCAGAATATAGATCAATTTTTTGAAACAAATGTGCCAATGTTTTTGCTTTATTTAAAGTAAAAAGTTTTGATCTTGAGCCTGAATAATTTCAAACTCAATCATGAAAAATAAAAACATTAACGAATCGAATCATACAGAAACGATTGAATTAAGCACAACACCTGCATGATTTTATTAACTTATAATTGCACTTGTTACTAGTAATACTTGTACAGTACAGACATACACCTAAACTGTTATACAAACTCACAAACGTATACTCATACACATAAAGCGTGAAAATATGTAGAAACCTAGTGGTTTTTGCATCTGGAGTGCTGCAGATTGATAGTATTTTTTATAGCGGGGCTCAATACCAAAGAGTTTTTATGAAACGGAAAATGCATCAGAAAAATTTTAAAATTTGTAGTCAAACGAGTATTAAGAATACTTTTTACAAATATGGTTTTTCTTTCATAAAATAGCTTTAATTCATTTAAGATATTTTAAACCTAAGATTTTTTCTATTAGCTGAGGATAACGATACAAACAGTCACTGGCCAAACACGATATCTAAATGGGACTTCCCCGTATTATAATACTAACGCTTTGGAAAATAAACTAAAGTAATTGTGTGATACAGAAGCAGTTCAAACATGTTTGTGTTATCCCATGAAAACCGAAAATAGAAAAAAAATAAAATATGGAAAAAGTTTCGAGAGCTCAATTTTCAATACAAGTGAGCATTGTACTTTCAAATAAATGAAATTACAGAAAAGGTAACATTTAGGATGACTTCAGTAGAAATGGAGGCTTATTTGAAAGAAATGTCTGATGGTAGCAGTGATTCAGATTTAAACGAAGTATCTGATTGTGAAGACAAGGATTGGGTCCCGCAGTCTATTTCTAAAATTCCGCCTTCAGCCAGTATGGAACACTAGCAGATTCCAGCGCTCGAAATTCAAGTGCAATTTCTAGGCATATTTATTTTTCAACTTAGCAAATTCACAAACCAATACTTTTTTGGTTTATTATTATTGTAAATGAATATGATAAACTCATTAGCAAGCACACTGACAAATTTAATAAAACACACATAACATGTGTATAATTTTATGTATATGTTAGTAGCAACTTTAAATGCAATTTAATCAAAATAAAGTAAAAAATTTAAAAATCTGTAAATCTGGTGAACAGACAAAATGGAATACCTTTCAAATAATATACGTTTGGTCAAAATCGAGATAAAACGATAGAACAAAATATCGGTAACAAAAAATCGCCTAGCCTATTATATTAATATATAAAAAACGTTGGTGCGTATGTTGGTACTCTAATAACTGTTGAACCACTAACGCTAGCGACTTCGTATTCATACCGTATGTTCCTTTGGTTCTCCGATTTGCATAACTTTTTTTTGTACCTGATAGGTGGCGCTGGAGTCGAGATTTTCCCAAAAAATTTATTTACGGTCCAATTTAGCTCAAATTCGCAACATATATTATGTACATAAAACTAAAGTTGCTGACAAAGTTTTTCACCTTTAGGTGGCGCTGGTGTTAAAATATTCAAGAAAACGTATATTTTTTTTCAGTCATATTCATAATATTATTAAATCGTGCTTTACTTTTGCCCGACACTCGGTATTAAAATTTAGATGCAATATAAAATCCAGATGTTTTTTTCGGGCCAGCAACGCGGACCGGACTCAGCTAGTATTAATATATTATTATATTGTATTATGAACATGAACTACAACAGCAAGATGCTGAGTTCGGTAGAAGTAATGACAGTGAAGACAAGAGTGAAATAGAAAATGCGGAGCCAGCAGGTAATAAAACTTTTTTTGTTATCTATGATTAAAATAAAAAAATAATTTTGTAAGTGTCTATAAAAAATATTGAATGTATATTTGAATAACTTTTTGTAGTATTTGGCAATTACATTGCAAAAGACAATACTGTAAGGAAGGAAAGGCCACCAAATGAACATCAAGTTACCGTTCACAATATCTTACGCCAGCGAAGTGGACCATATCGTAGCACAGAAACATTATCAATAAGTGAAACTTTTAAAATTATCATCAATGAAAATATGGTGGATATTATCGTTCGACACACAAATTAGCAGTTTATAACGTTGATTGTCCAAGTTATCAGTGTCAAAGGGAGCCTGTATTTTGATTTGTGCTGGTGCTACTAATTCCAATACGTACCATACTTTAGATATGTAAAAATCAAATTCAAATCCACTGTACCGGAAATCAACAGACTCCACAACATAATGCGTTTTTTAAGATTTGATGACAATGGTACACGCAGTCAACGTACAACTAGTAAGAAAATTATAGTCGGTCTAGACCGACTATACGATACCCTATACCATTGCTTAGAAACCCTATCTCTTCGGTCCAACTAACTGGATATAGAAAATAAGCAAACACCAAATTTGAGTGGGATTGTTATTAATTTTTTTGGCTGCAGATATGAAAAAGTTCATATCGGGTGCTATATTTATATGTGAACTGGGTCAAAAAATGGACCGATCCTGACCATAGCTTACATACCAAATTTCAGCAAAATATATTCATGTTTGCGACCTGCAGTTTGATGTACACACAGACGGACGGACGGCCGGACATCGTCAAAACGGCTCAGAAAGTGATTCTGAGCCGATTGGTATAATATGGGTCTAGGTCAAATATTTTTGGTAGTTACAAACAGCAGCACAAAGTCATTATACCCAAACCACATAGTGGTATAGGGCAGCTCCAAGCCAAATATAAAGGCAGTGAACTGCAATTTGGAAAATTTAAATATTAAATTTGATACAAGTATATCTGCAAAAGATTTAATTTCATTACAAAAATCAAGAACCAAAAAATTTTGGTGGCTATGGGAATAAATATTATAATCTTCCTCCTTTTTACCTCTTGATTTTAACTTTTTAACCTTGCTTAAATATAAAAGTAATGTTCTTTTAACTTTGCATTGCATTAAAAATTAATTATATATGTATTTATCATTTGAAACAAGAATATCCTTATTTGTTAAAAGCAATTATTATCATATTAATAATACTAGAGTTCTCGATCATGAGACATTGTATTCGTTCTTATATTATTATTGTTATTGTTAACTAGTGTTTATTATAGTTTAATTATACATATTTTGGAAATAATAAACGTTGAAAAAAAAAAATGTAGCTCCAAGCCATGACTTATGGACAATGTTGAACGAAAACTTATCCCAAATGTGTAAACCAAATGCAAATTTAACAATTGATGAACAAATTTATCCTTATCGAGGTCGTACAGGGTTTACTCAATAGATACCTTCAAAGCCAGCCAAGTATAGTATTACAATCTGATGGATTTGCGACGCTGAAAACGCCTATCCTTTGCAGGGTATAATTTACACTGGTAAAAATAAAGATACCCATGAAAAAATCAGGGGAAAGAGTTATTAAAGAATTAGAGTCTCCCTACCGTGGAAGTGGTGAAATATCGGCATGGATAATTTGTTTACTTTTCTACCAATAGCGAAGCACTTGTTGCCATGGAATCTTACCATTGTTGGCAAACTAAAAAAAAAACAAGTAAGAAAATTATAGTCGGTATAGACCGACTATACGATACCCTATACTATGCGTTTAGAGTCCCTATCTCTTAAGCCCAACTAACTGGACATAGAAAATAAGCATAAACCAAATTTGAGTGGGATTTTTATTAATTTCTTTGGCTGCAGATATGAAAAAGTCCATATCGGATGCTATATCTATATGGGGACTAGGTCCAAAAATGGACCGATCCTGACCTGATGGTTGGTAAAGTCTCTTGTATTTTGCAAAAATATATACAAACAAATTTTGAGAAGAATCAGTGCAATATTTTTGTTTTTTGATAGATTTAAGTGAAGATCGGGAAGCAGCTCTATATGGGGCCTATGACTAAGAGTTGTCCCATAGATATCATTTTTGGACTACTCATTAATGGATATAATAAACGCATACAAACCCAATTTGTGTAAGCTCTATATGGCAATTTGGATCTTATGGCAATTTATGTCGATTTCATAGGGGTCATTTGTATGGGGGCTAGGTCTGAACATGGACCGATTCTCACCAATTTCGGTATAGCAAAAGATGGGTCTAGGTCATAGTGGTATAGGGTATAATAAGCATAACATTCCATATGTCATGGTTGCAAATAAATCAAGGTAACTATATTCGACCATTTTTGATTTCCATGAAAAATTAACGATGTGTTATTATGTACTAAAAAAAAAAGGAATAAAGCAGTAGTTCTTTTATCAACAATGCATTCAGACAAAGCTTTAAGTAACGATGTCGAAAGTGGAGTTGAAAATGGATCAAATGGTTAGAATATACACAAGTCAGCGCCTAAATTTGAGGTGGACATTGGCATTATTTTTCAATATGTTAGATATTGCTTCACTTGCATCATACATCATTCACTATGAGAACAATAAAACAAGTAAGAAATTATAGTCGCTCTAGGCCGACTATACTCCTTGCGGTGGTGTTGCTATGTACGTCAGAAAGGGAATTGTAAGCAAAATTATAACAAATTCTAACATTGTGGTGAATTCAGACAATAGTAATATACAAGATAATATCTCAAATGATAATGTACAAGAAAATACACGCACTACTTCAAATATCATAATAGAACACTTATTTGTTGAAGTTGTAAGCAGTGGTCGAAAATTACTAGTAGGAGTTGTATATAGACCTAATTGCAGAGTAAGAACTGACGGTTTTCTGAGAACTATCGAAAGTCTTACCATAAAATATGATGACGTAGTAGTGTGTGGAGATTTCAATTCTAATATTCTTGTTGAACAACATCTACTTAATGATATGAAAACATTTGGCTTTGACCCTACAAATCCTACTATGCCAACTCATTTCTCCACTACAACTAATACATTATTAGATATATTCTTTGTCAGCAATATACATAAAGTCTTCCTATATGATCAGTTGTCAGCACCATGTTTCTCCAAACATGATCTTTTATTCTTGGCATATGACTTCAAACTACAGCATGAAAGTGAGACTATTTATTACCTATTATGATTTTGATCACATAAACTATGCCAATATGTCCTTTGAGGTATCAGCAATAAATTGGAGTAGTATCTACTATATGCCCTCGGTTGATAATCAACTGAAATATCTAGAGGAAAATTTGTTGCAAGTTTTTAGTAAATCTGTTCCGGTGAGAACTTTGAGGAAAAATACTAGGAAGAAACCGTGGTTCAATATTGAAATAAAATTAGCTATTACTCGTAGGGATTTTGCATATAAACGCTGGAAAATGTTTAAAATCACTGATCTACATACGGAATATGTAAATGCACGAAGAGAAGTGAACAGGCTGATCAAAGCTGCTAAATCCAAGTTCTATTCATGTCGTTTTTCATCTGCAGCTGGTACTAAGAAAACTCGGAGAACTATACGAGAAATTGATGTAGATAAACTCAATGTATCTTTCATGAATCTCCCTAACATTACTTCAAATATGAACTTTTATGACCAAAGAGAAATTTTAGCCCCTCAATGCAGCTCATTCTGTTTTATTTGTTTAAACCAAGAAGATGTATTTTCAAGCTGTCAAGCAATTAAATCTGATACTGTAGGGTTCGATAATATTCATCCTAAATTTTTAAAAATTATTTTACCGTATGTTCTGCCATTTATAACGTATATATTTAATAATATAATTACAAAGAGTATTTACCCGCAAAGTTGGAAACACGCAAAAATTATACCCACCCCAAAATCTAACAACGATTATCGTCCAATTGCCATACTACCTTATCTATCCAAGGTTTTTGAACGACTGCTTCATGGACAAATTAGTAAGCATATTAATGATAACGATTTGCTGACAAAAAGGCAATCAGGTTTCCGACCCAAGCATAGTTGTATATCAGCTCTCATAGATGTTTCAGAGTATATACGAGAGAGTATTGATGCTGGAGACATTTCTTTTCTTGTTTTACTTGACCATTCCAAAGCGTTTGACATGGTGGATCATGAGGTTCTATGCTTTAAATTACACAAAATGTTTAATTTCTCTCCTTGGTCTATTCGTTTGTTGTCTTCATATCTGTTGAATCGTAGCCAGTCAGTTTTTGCAAACATAAAACCTCTCATGTGTTGCCAGTTATGAAGGGCGTACCCCAAGGATCAATACTGGGACCTCTTCTTTTTACCATCTACGTGAATGACCTAGTAGAACAATTATTGTTTTGCAACGTACACATATATGCTGACGATGTTCAGTTATATATAACTACTGGTATAAGCAGCATAAATGATTGCGTTGCAAAATTAAATTCAGATCTCAATAAGATTTATACATGGGCAAGTGCAAATGGTTTATGATTATGTTAAACAACCAGAAAATTGAAATCGTATCAACAGCTAAAAATCTAGGTATTATTTTTAATGATAATCTCACATGGTCTAACCATATTACTTCTGCTGCTGGGAGAACTTACACAATGCTTAGAACGTTATGGAATACACAACTTATAACCCCCCTTAACATTCGAATTTTGCTTGCAAAAACATATCTTATGCCAACTCTACTATATGGCTGCGAAATATATGCAAGCTCTGATTCTAAAAGTTATAAAAACCTTGAGTCCACTTTCAATGCAATTTTAAGATATATTTTCAATATTCGAAAATATGAGCCGATTTCGTACTACTCAAAAAAACTTTACGGAGTAACATTTGAAAATTTGTTAAAGATAAAAACGCTTCTGTTCTTATATAAAGTTGTACGTACACATCAGCCAACATATCTGTATGACAGACTCGTTTTTATGCGCACGGCTAGAAATCATGACATAATGTACATTAGATACCAATATTTAGTATCCAAATGGCAATTTTATGTCTCCTCAATACGTCTTTGGAATTCGCTACTATCGTCCATTAAAATTATAAGCAACGCAATGCATTTTAAGAGGGAACTTTTTAAATTTTTTAGCTGATCCTTTTTCTTATTTTTAAAAATTTTTTTTTTTTGCTGATCCGTTTATATTTTATATTTTTTATTTAACTATTTTTGTTATTTTTATTTTTTTTTATATTATTTTATTTACTAATATTTGTATTAACATTTTTGGTTATAATTCGTTATTTTTTTTTTTTTCTTTAAAATTATTTAATATTTTTATATTTACCATTATTATTTTTTAAGACAAATTTGTTCAAATTTTCTATTTCAATTCAATGTAAAACTCCTATATCATGGTTTAGAGACACTATCTCTTCGGTCCAACTAATTCGATATAGAAAATAATCATAAACCGAATTTGAGTGTCATTGTTATTAACTTTTTTGGCTGCAGATATGAAAAAGTTTATATCGGATGCTATATTTATATGGGAACTAGGTCGAAATGTGGACCGATCCTGACCATATTTGATAAAGTCACTTACATTTTGAAAAAATATATACAAACCAAATTTGAGAAAAATCTTTGCAAAATATTTGGTTTTTTTGATAGATGTAAGTGAATATAGCGAAGCTGCTCTATATGGGGCGTATGATTAAGAATTGTTCTATAGGGATTATTTTTAGGCTACTGATTAACGGATATAATAAACACATACAAACCCAATTTGTCTGAGATCTATATGATAACTTAGATCTTATGCCAATTTATGTCGATCTCATAGGGGTCATTTGTATGGGGACTAGGTCTGAACATAGACCGAATTTCGCAAATTTCAACAACGTTCATTCCATGACCGAAGGAAGCTTATATGCCAAATTTCTTCAAAGTCTATTCATACTTGCGACCTGTAGTTTGATTACAAGGTTTACATGGATACACAGACGGACGGACGGACGGACGGACGGACGGACATCGCTAAATCGACTCAGAAAGTGATTCTGGGTCGATAGGTATAATAAAAGATGGGTCTATGTCAAATAATATTGGTAGTTACAAACAGCAGCACAAAGTCATTATACCCATTATTGCGAAGAAAATAACTGAGAGACGCCTCTTTATGTGTAACCCATCTGAAGAGCCTGCTAAGCCGATAAATGAAGCACGAATGACAAATGCCCAAGTTATGCGTAATTATACAACCAAAATTGCCATTGAAAGCGTTTTGGGTGGCCAAGTATCACCCATTGCAGAGGCTTCCAAAAAGTTACGGGATCTTGTCACGTGTGCTACAAGCAAATAGAAAAAAGAAGACGCAAAACTTGGAACACTGGACACTCTGAAGGCGTTAAATGTATAAAACGTATTTAAAAAAAAATAATTTTGTAAATAAATAACATTTTAATTATTCATATAACTTTTTAAATACTTTTTGATTCATATATCCAATACAGATTGTAGTGGGTACCGGTATACCTGGGTGCGCATGTTGTGATGGTTAAAGTTTTGGCAAATTTTTTTTAGTATAAATGGAGGAGAAAATGAAATCTAAGATCTTAATTCGCTTTCTTTTAAGTTAAATAACCACGATCCAGAAGCTTGTTTAAAAATTTTAATTGTTAATGATTTTTTTCATGTAAATATACCTAGGTGGGTAGCCCAGTACCCGGGTATTAATACAAGGGTTAAAGTACTCTAAATTTGTCGACAATTTCAAAAAATTCAATAATTTGAAATTTTTGCTAAAATATTTTTGTGTTTAAAAACTATAGAAAAATCATTATAAAATAAATTGATAAAAAAGAAATAAAAATTAAAATGTTAATAACATAGTTACGCAAGAATTTGTATGCATTTAGGCCAGCTCTCACTTAAAGCTGCTACAGTCAATATTGTTTTAACTCTAACGAATTTATGTACGAGTATCTGTATATTATTGATTAAATTAAAAGCACTATTGCAGCGAACTTTGAAATTTGATGCGGTGCAATCAACTCATATGCAAAATATACTTAATTGATTTCACTGTCGCAAACTATTTTCTGTGCAAAGCTCTTTGTAGTTTATTTTGTGTGAAATTGTTTTAACACTAAGCGAAAATGATATTGTTGGCAGAATTAAATTAAATATTTGAATATAGTTTAAACTAGAATTAAGTTATGTTAACCCATTTAAATCTCTCATGGCTATTAAAATCAACATTTATGGGAAATGCACAATGGTGCATCATTGAAATATTGTATACATATATATAAACTACACCACTCAGTTCGTCGTTTATAATGACAGTGTGTGAACTAAAACTATTAAACTCTGCAATAATTTTCAACATAAAACATTTTCTGATTGAGTTTCAAACTATGCACGCAATTACTCAGGTCAACGCGAATACACGATAACATACACCAGGACATTTTGAAGATTTTCTTTTAATTAAATTCAATTTTTTTATTTATTTTTTTTTTTGTTTGTTTTTAAGATTGTAAGTAGACATAGCACTGTATGATGACATATAGTGAAGCATTTGGTATGATGATTAATATATGAAAAACAATATACATGATAATTAGCAGAACAAATAACTACAACATAACCAGCTTAAAAATACAAAACTCTTATGTCGATAGAGTACATAGTTTTCATATCTCAGGATTATGCTCAATGATAAATGGGATGGCTCAAATGAAATAAGATACCGTATCGAAATGGCAATAGACGCATCTTTTAAATATAATCAAGTAACAAAATTATAGTCTATCTAGAACGACTATACGACCATAAACCATGCGTTTAGAGACTCTCAGGCCCAACTAACTGGATATAGAAAATAAGCATAAATCAAAGTTGAGTGGGATTTTTATTAATTTTTTTGGCTGCAGATATGAAAAAGTTCATATCGGATGATATACCTATATGGGGACTAGGCCCAAAAATGGACCGATCCTGACCATGTTTGGTAAAGTCTCTTGTATTTTGCAAAAAATTATACAAACAAAATTTGAGAAGAATCAGCGCAATATTTTTGTTTTTTGATAGATTTAGGTGAAAATCGGGAAGCAGCTCTATATGGGGCCTATGACTAAGAGTTGTCCCATAGAGATAATTTTTGGAGTACTGAATAATGGATGTAATAAACACATACAAACGCAATTTGACTAAGATTTATATGATAATTTGGATCTTATGGCAACTTATGTTGATTTCATAGGGGCATTGTATGGGGGCTAGGTCTGAAAATGGACCCATTCTCACCAATTTCAACAGCGTTCATCCTATGGCCAATAAAAGCTTACATACCGAATTTTGTTAAAATATATTCATATTTGCGACAAGCAGTTTGATTACAAAGTTCACATGGACACACAGACGAACGGACGGAAGGACGGACGGACATCGTTAAATCGAATCAGTAAGTGATTCTGATTCGATCGGTATAATAAAAGATGGGTCTAGGTCAAATATTTTTGGTAGTTACAAACAGCAGCACAAAGTCTTTATACCCAAACTACATAGTGGTATAGGGTATAAAAACAGCAATTTGATAACTTGAAAAACTAAATACTAAATTATTACAACAAACATATTCCAATTTTTAAACTTTTTAGAGGTGCTTTCAGATTTGTGGACATATCTCGGCACAATGAAGACCGAGGTAGCCCATTTTCAATACCAACCTGCCCAAAATAATAAGCAACAATATTATCATAACTTCGCCCAGGTAAATGGTTTTTTTCAACAGACAGGTTGACCGACGTGCATAACTGTATCGACTAGAGTCGTTATAAGGATCCAAAATATATATAATTTCTGGGATCGAAAATTTTGTTTGGTACATTATAAACGATATGACAAGCAGCACAGTTGTGTTGGGGGTACGATAATAATATGCTTTAAGATTTAAAATTAAAAACGTGGTTCAGATGCAATGAGTCCTTAAAATCTATACCACTTACGTCCGACCGAAAATGGAACACAACTCCCATATATGGGCAGGAGCTTCAAAGTCTACTTTTAGAGCTACTGGATCATGTGCAAAGGAGGGCGTTGGCGCCCATTAATGACAGTACAGTATCTAACTCTATTAACTCATTGGAACATCGTCGGAATGTGGTGTAACAATGCTAAATACAACATATATAAATAACATAACTACAAACAAAAACAACACAATAATATAATAATAAACACGACGTCACAAAACACTGATAACAACCACCCATACTTAACATGATAACAACCACCCATACAAAACACTGATAACAACCACCCATACTTAACGTACATGACGTTATCATACAATTAATAACACGAACACTCCATACCAACCAGAATATTTTTTAATTCTCACTCAGTCAGTACATCAACTGAAATAAGTAAGTAAGGTTGATATCAGTAGAGTCAGTCAAGTCGGGTTAATGACGAATCTCCGAGTTAAGTCGAGTTAATGAGGAAGCTCAGTGTCTGGACAATTTACTACCAAGTAAAATAGATCCTAATGCCTGGTTTTCATTATGTCATTTTCAATGTGAATTGTTGTCAAAAATTGTCAGTTGTATGAAAACGGGTTTTAATGTCTTGTCATTTATAACCTCTGGCAACATTTGACATCTGAAATGAAATTGCCAGCATTTTGGCAATTTTTTTGTGTTGTGCAGCCGGATTTTTTGTTCGTGTATAAGATGTAATGAATACGTAAGGAATAGAAAATTAAGAGATGTCAGTTGAGGCAATTATTTGTTGTCAGCTTATATGACATAGTGAAGACCAGGCATAAAACATATTTTGTTGTAAGGGTGGTGATCGGTATCGGCCATCATCTATTCATTTATAAGCCACTTCTGTTGACTGTTCTCATATATACAGCGACTTCTGTTGACTGTTCTTACTTATACAGCGATTTCGGCTGATTGTTCTCGTTTAATCTTCTGCTCTTATTTTTTATATCGATATTGGCGAATGACGTTGCCGATCAGCACCACTGAGCTTGCCAATACAGTCAACAATTATCGAGCAGTCAACTCAGTCGAATCACCGAAAGCAGCCGAACACTGACACAACCGACTGCCACGAATGCAAGTAGCCGAACTTAGATAAAAACCACTACTACCGATATAAGCAGACTATCACCGATATACCCGACGACTACCAATAAAAGCAGTCTAACCCCGCTACAACTGACTGCTACTGAGACAAGCAACCGAAGCCCGATACAAACGACTGCCACCGACACAAGTAGCCGAACTCAGATACTGACTACTATCGATAAGCAGCCGAATCACCGAGATATCCGACGACTACCGATACAAGCAGTCGAACCCCGTTACAACCGACTGCTACCGGTACAAGCAGCCGGAGCCCAATACAACTGACTGCTACCGATACAAGCAGCCGAACACCGATTCAATCGACACAAGTAGCCGAAGTCTGATACAACCTACTACTACCGGTAAGCAACCGAATGACCGATATACCCGACGATTACCGACACAAGCACCCGAACACCGCTACAACCGACTGCCACCGATATAAGTAGCCGAATCCTCATTACACCGATATTGCCGAATACTAGCCTACGAGCTTCGAGTTAGACGAAGAACCATTTGCCGATTGTGTCATTATTGAAATATATATACATGTATAAAAGATACCAATAAAATCAGTTCTGTAAGCCACCCCGAGAAAGGGTAAAATAACTGTTTTATTATTGCTTAAGGTTTTAAGGATCTTTGAACCCTGGCTACCCCAGCCTACGACGAAAGCCTGTTACAGTGGGCTGTGTAGCACCGTTCTATAGATATTACCATGCGGAATGTTCTTCTGAGATTTGTGAACTTATTCCAAGTGCCCATCTTACAGTTCGCTCTACCCCATTCTCTAGTAGATCATATCTGCTGGTAGTCTATTGTCCAGTTGGCCGTACAACGCATTACAGAGGGAATTCGTTTATCAGTCGAACTAGCCGTATGTGGAATAAACTCCCCGCACAGGATTTTCCTGACAGTTATAATCTAATAAAGTTTAAGTCAAATATCCACAAACACTACTCCCTCTCTTCTGCTTCCCAAAATTTATTTTCCTGAAATCAGCACAATGCTCTGCATCCCCTGAGTGTTGGTTAACAAAAAAAATATATATATGTGTATACATATGTATATATATTTGTATATAGGCTGTTCGTTTTAAATCTTAATTATGCCGCTAAGGGAATAAATTTTATTATTTTTAGTCCCTTTTAAAAAGCGGAACATTAAAATATATTTCTTATCCGAATGATTTTTTGGTCGATTCATATTTTTCAAGTTAGTTATTTGAATTTCTCAAATATAATTTGGGTGTGGTGTAGATTTTATATTATAAGTTTTTTTATAATTAAATATTTTCTATAGAAAATTTGTTATCTAATTTCCTTGTGACAACATTCTCGTAAAAGTGAGCAACTTGGAATTATTACATTTATTTTCTGGTAGCTATTTTTATTTAGATGTTGCAAATGAAAATTCATTAAAGTCATTCTTATTTACAGCAATAATATTTTGAGAATTATTTTTCGGTATGGAATATATTTAATTAGATTCTCTAACATATGGTCATTGGTTACAAAAAATTTCTAAATACTTAACTCTTAAAGTTAAGACAAGTATTTTAAATATTTCATAAACATATGTACATTTACATGCCTGTGTGTATGTGTGTGTGTGTGTGTGTGTGTGTGTATGGCAAGTGCTTCTCTGTACGTCAAACAAATTCTCTTAAAGCTTAACACTTCAACACATTTTAGCATTTTCTTATTGCACTTTGAAAAATAACAAAGTAATTACCACCTCAAGGTTTAAGTGTAAGAAACTTTTGCAAAGAACATTCTGACGTTCACAGTCTTTGTTAAACACACAGTTTGAGAAGAACCAAGAATATAAGTCAAAAAATTATGGTTGTAAGAAAAACATGTAACAGTACATAGAAAAGTCGTGTACTTGTGACGGTCATGCTACGTAATGTTTCAAAGTAAACTTATTATAGATTCAAAACCGCATGTCTGTAAAGTATAGGTAATTCAGATATACAATATTGTAACTTTATGTATCGAGCTAAATTATTTTTTATGGTTAGCCAAGATAATCGGTTCTAGAACTGGTTCTTTTCAAAGTTTATGGAATTTTGTTGTGACAACACAAATAAGTGGTTAGATTGACTTCGAAGCCGTCAGAGAACTAGCTCTAGAAATGAATGTAGAGAAGCCAGTATGCAGCAAAAGGCATTTCGTGAATATCAAAATTGCAAACATAATACAATAAGAAGAAAATAATAGCTCTTAACCGACAATATGATATCCAAATTGAGGAGCTTCAGGAAAGTGTCTAAGGTGCAAGCGTACGGATACAAAAAATAAATTAACAACCAAATTTGAGTGAATCCTTCATTATTTGTTGCCTGCTGAGCTGCAAAAGATCGTAGAGGATAGGATCTATGGAAAATAAAGAGAACAAATAAAAATAAAACAATTAAGAAAGTTATAGTCGACATAGACCGACTATAAATACCCTATTCAATGGCTTAGAGACCTTATCTCTTCGGCCAATTAATTGGATTGACCATATTTGATAAGGTCACTTATATTTGGAAAAATATATACAAAATAAATTTGAGAAAAATTGGCCCAATATTTTTGTTTTTTGATAGGTTTAAGTGAAGATCGGAAAGTAGCAATATATCTGACCTATGACTAAGAATTGTCCTATAGGGATTATTTTTGGACTACTGGTTAGTGTATATAATAAACATACAAACCCAATTTTAGTGAGATCTGTATGGTAATTTCCATCTTATAGCAATTTATGTCTGTTTAATAGTGGTGGTTTGTATGGGGAATAGGTCCGAACATGGACAGAATATCACCAATTTCAATAGCTAAATCGACTCAGAAAGTGATTCTGAGTCGATCGGTATAATAAAAGATGGGTCTAGGTCAAATATTTTTGGTAGTTACAAACAGCAGCACAAAGTCATTATACCCAAACCACATAGTGGTATAGGGTATAATAATCTAACCCATAAAAACAAAGTTTTTATTAAAACTCTTTCTTTCTTTATGCATATGTGTTTTGAATCTCTCCGTGACTGTGACGTGACTTTGCGTGACTATTTTAAAATTTATCTTTGGTCACAACAAGTCTATTGACCATGTTTCAGTTTGATTGGATGACGGGAAGTCCGTTTTAAATCTCTCCGTAACTGTGCGTGACCATGAGTGACTGTGCGTGATTAAATCAGAGTAATCTCTTTTTCACAGCAAGTGTATGGACCAAGTTTCAGATCGATCGGATGAGGGAAAATTACATTTAGATCACTCCGTGACTATGCGTGCCTTTGCGTGACTACCCCAAAGTTAACCTGTAATAATAACAAGACTATGGGCCAAGTTTCAGATCAACTGTATAAGGTGGAATGCGGTTGACCCACGACAGACAGACAGACAGAGAGTGCGAGTTAAAAGAAAGGGTTTAAAAATGAAATGCTATGATGAATTCTTAAAGCCGAATATGTATTTCTTTGACCAAAAGATTTTTGGTAATTTTTTTTACTTATTTCTTCATATCTATATTTGGTTACAGAAATCGATTCGATCCATAAAATTAGGATATGAAACATATTCAATGATCAGCAAAAGATCAGAAATTAGTTCCAGAATAACTCTTACAATTTAAATTAACAGTGTTTTTCATTTCCCCACAGAAAAATTATTTGCTGGAATAGGCTGCCGCTTAAAATAACTACACTAGCTAACAAGGTTTTGGACTGGAGCAACCTCTCCTATGGTAATTTGGTGGGCTGGATTCGAATCTGTGTTTGGTTTTTCTTTATCACGTCAGGTTTTCGAGATAAAAAAATGTTATTATTCGTTTTTTATATAAAAAAGCATAAATTAATTTAAAAATCAATAAATTTTCAAAAGTGAATGGTGTTATTTGAACGTCGGTTGTATTTTGTTGGTTCGCTTTCCCGTATTAGAGTCCATCAATAGTCTCCCAGCATGCTTTTATCCCAAGATCCTTGATAATTTCTTTCAGTTTTCATTAAATCTTGGTGTGCACGCTCCCCTTGTTCGTCGCTCATCGCACCTAGGTTTTGTGGAAAAAAAATTTAAATGCGAATGAAGAAAATGAATTTTGAGTGACATTCGTGCACCTTATTCGTGATTATTTTTCAATAATTCAGCAAAAATTTATCTGCAGTTTTCACTCTTATTGTTTCCAAGAAAACTGTCCTTGATGCTCTTGAGAGACTTCCAGGCTGCATATTCCTTCGCCAATAGACACTGTGAAAAATTGTCATCATGCAATAGCTTACTGATCTGAGGGTCAACAAATATGTCTTCTTTGATTTTAGCATATGAAATTTTTCGAAAAACCAATAGCAAATATTAAAATGCTGCACCATCTTTGTCCAAAGCCTTGACAAAGTTCTTAAGAAGGCCCAATTTTATGTGCAGCGGCTGAAGAAGAACGTCATTTGGATCAATTAATGGATTATTTGTAATGTTTTGTTTTCCTGGTGAATACTCAGTTCTTTTTGGCTACCCTGTTCTGATGTAATGATGACATGTAGCGCGACTATCCCATAGACAGAGAAAAAAAAACATGCTTCATTTCTGCAGTAAACCAAAATATGAAATAACCATGAATATAAATTTGATGACATTATCAAACAACAAATTGTCTGGCCATATTGTTTAGCATTGGCAAAGGGATCCGAATTAATGGCACCCTTATGCAAGAACCTCTGCAGCTACCTCAACTGAATTCTGGAGTTTACTTTCATATACACTGCAAACGTTTTTCTAACACAATAAAGCACACCACACAAGGTAAAAACCTTTCGGTGCCATGGACAGCTCCGTCCATTCCAAATTTATTTGTCGACAGTAAGATGGTAAGCTTATTTTGATCCGAACATGACCAGGGTACAAAGATTTTGTACATATGTTTGTAACTGCTAAAAATACTTGACCACTTTCTAAATCACTTTCTGAGTCGATTTAGCGATCTTCGTCCGTCCGTCTGTGTGTCCCTGTAAACAATTCAATCAAACTGCAGGTCGCAAATGTGAATGTGTTTTGATGAAATTTAGTACATGAGCTTCTATAGGATAAATGCTGTTTAAATTGGGAAAAATCGGTTTATATTCAGACCTAGTCCCGATACAGGTTACCCCTATGAGATCGACTTAGTAGTATCCAAATTATCATACAGATTTCGATCCAATTTGGTTTGTGTATGTTGATTAGATCTCTTTATAAGTAGTCCAAAAATAAACCTTATAGCATAACTCAGTCATAGCCCCTATATGAAGCTGATACCCGACTTTCACTTAAGTATATCAAATTTAGTTTCTATATCTTGTTGCAAAGAATTAGTTACTTAACTAAACATGGTAAAGACCGGTCCATTTTTGAACCTTGTCCCCATATAAATATTACATTCGATGTGAACTTTTTCATATCCGAAAGCAAACAAATTAATAACAATGCCACTCAAATTTGCTTATGCTTATTTTCTATATATAATTAGTTGGACCTAAGAGATAGGGTTTCTAAACACATAATATAGGGTATTGCATGTTGGTCTAGGCCGACTATAATTTTCTTACTTGTTTTCAGATGAATTTTGTGAGGAGGGACAAAACAAATTTGTTTAAATAAATTTTTTGGAAATAATCATTGAAAATTTATAAGGAGTTTTCTCCAGATGAGAACTGAAATCTTATACGAAACTCGAAAAATTATACTAAATTTAAGACAAAAAGGCAAAGCATTTCGCAAAATCGCAGAAACTGGAGGCGAAACCACATTGCATTCAAAAAAATAGTAAACAAATTCAAAAATTACAAAAAGTTAGTAAACTTAAAGAGAACAGAAAATTCTAAGCTACTGAATGAAAGAAGACTACTTCATGGCCAACATTTTGAATGGATTTTAGGGATAAGAGCGCGCTTTAAAGGCATGTCGTACTGTGACAACTGGCTTAACTGTAATGTTTCGGTGGGGTATTAATTTGAACGATTTGGAAGAATAAATAAAGATTTTTCATTTCATGGTAAATGTCACCTTTTAATTTGAACTTCATTTGTGTAACATCTGTAATTAAAGCAAGATATTACTTAATAGGAAATACAACAAAAAAACAAGTAAGAAATTATAGTCGGTCTAGACCGACTATACGATACCCTATACCATGGTTTAGATACCATATCTCTTCGATCCAACTAATTCGATATAGAAAATAAGCACAAACCAAAATTGTGTGGCATTGTTACTAATTTTTAAGGTTGCAGATATGAAAACGTTTATATCGGGTGCTATATTTATATGGGGACTAGGTCGAAAAATAGGCCGATGTTGACCATATTTGGTAAGGTCCTTTATTTTTTGCAAAAACTTACACAAACCAAATTTGAGAAAAATCTGTGCAATATTTTTGTTTTTTGATAGCTTTAAATGAAGATGGGGAAGCAGCTCTATATGGGGCCTCTGACTAAGTATTGTTCTATAGGGATTATTTTTGGACTACTGGTTAATGATATAATATAATAACACAAACCCAATTTGACTGAGATCTGTATGATAGTTTGGATCTTATGGAAATTTATGTCGATTTCACAGGGGTCATTTGTATGGGAACTAGGTCTGACCATACAGCAAATTTTACCAATTTCAATAGCTTATATACCAAATTTCGTCAAAATATATTCATATTTACGACCTGTAGTTTGACTAAAAGGTTTACATGGACACACAGACGGACGGACGGACATCGCTAAATCGATTCAGAAATGATTCTGATTCGGTATAATAAAAGATGGGTCTAGGTCAAACAATTTTGGTAGTTACAAACAGTATAGGGTATAATTAGTGGTAGTGGTATAGGGTATAATTAACTACAACTACAACTACAACTAATGGAGCATAGTGTATACGGGTGTAACAAGCATCGCAAAGTTCCACTTAAATAGGTTTAATTTTGAAATTTAATTTTAAATATTGTTGTCGGTAATACTGCCAAGAAGGAAGTAAGTTAAAAAACAGAGGAAAGATAAGTTTTTTGTTTGTCTGTTGCCAGCTTTCTGCCTCATCTGAACTAATTTTTTTCCGCTCTCATGAGACTGTAGGAGACTGCATGAGTGCTACTTATTACAGACACTTTGCGAAAACATTTGTATATTA
The DNA here is from genome assembly GCA_963682025.1 of Cordilura impudica. Lineage (NCBI taxonomy): Eukaryota > Metazoa > Arthropoda > Insecta > Diptera > Scathophagidae > Cordilura > Cordilura impudica. The sequence goes on along the minus strand of OY821519.1, from coordinate 67,438,257 downwards.
CAAATTTCTTGCATTTTGCGGATATATGCAGACGTACGTGTGTATATCTATGTGAAGGGTTGTATGTTTAAGGGATTTCGTATTCGTATTCTCATGGTATCTGCTTCATTTTCAATTTGATTATAAAAGCAGAGCAGAATGGCGAAGAAATATTTAAAAGAATAAGGAAAAAGAAAAAAAATAGAAAATTCAAACGTGATAGGTACCAGATGAGAATCAAATAGTAAAGGTGGTAAATAACATACAGCTAGTTCATTGCAGCGGAAATGATGTTTGGTTAGACATTACCAAATGCCAGCCACTAAGGAAAAATATAATCATACAAAGCAACAAAAAATTATATTGAAATGTGAAAGTGGGTTCTTTTAAAATTATACAACTAAAATATGAATAAGTTAAAATAAACAGGTGTTCGGAAGTACAAACTAAGAGTTAAGTTCCAAGGCTAAATTTGAGTTGTGTGTAAGGGTATTGTATAGTTGGAAATTTGATGCAGCAAAATCTGACACAACTGAAACAGTATATCCATTTTTTTTCACAGAGTATTGTATTCATAAATTAGCCATCCAACAATAATTACTATAAGACCATCTAAATATATAAGAATCAAAACCAAAACCAAAATAGAAAAAACCATTAAAAAGCATCAATGGATTACTCATCCATTCTTTTTAATTAATTTATACTTGATCTACTTAGTAAAGTAAAAATGTTATTAGTAAAGCCAGGAAAGAATTTCTTATTTTTAAATCATTAGCAGATTCCAGCGCTCGAAATTCGAGTGCAATTTCTAGGCAGCTTTATTTTTCAACTTAGCCAATTCACAAACCAACACTTTTATGGTTTATTATTATTGTGAATGAAGATAACAAACTTACTAACAAACACATTAACAAATTTAATAAACACACACATAGCATATGTATAATTTTATGTATGTATTAGTAGCAATTTTAAATGCAATTTACTCAAACTAAAGGAAAAAATTTTTAAAATATGTAAATCTGCAAAACGGCTAAAAAAATATCTTTCAAATAATATACGTTTGGTCAAAATCGGACTAAAATTGTAGAACAAAACATCGGTCACAAGAAATCGCCTAGCCCATTAATATTATAGATTATTTTACTCAAGATTCATAAAACCCAGAGCCAAAATGATTGTGTACCAATCCTTAATTGGACCAATTACATCTATCCCTCGATTTACACGGTTCTATTTTACACGATTTCTCTTTTACACGACTTTTTTTGTTTTCGTATAAATCGATGGATGTGAGAAATTACATCAATTTGCACGAAATGTTTTTTTCTAATTACATATTTTATATATATGTATATGTACATATAATATACATATTTAATTAGTATAAATAATATTCATGTTTTTTCACATTAACAATATAATTGTGATGCTTCGAAAAATTTTTTAAATTAACGAATATTACCAAACGTTTTTTTTGTATGGTAACGCTGTCATTATATATTAAACGGGAGTTCCCCGTTTTTATGTTCACGCACTCAAGAAGCATACAAGTCTGATTGTTGGGAGAGGAATCCGCCTCGCTAGTGATTTCCACGGGATTTTGAATAAAACACACTAAGTTAATAAAATATTTGATTTATTATACAAAGTGTATTTATATTAAAATTCCTAAGTAACAAAAATAAAAATTAGGAATTTATAAATGAAAATATATTAATAAGTGGACCTACTTTTTGGTATGAAAACCACTAGGAACTTTATAAAAATATATTAATTATATTTAAAGTTTATAAGTTGATAACTTCCTTAGCACCGCGTGTGAGCCAACTTGTAATGATGAATTTAGTAAACAAAATGGAGTAGTCTTGAGGACGCTACTTGACATTTGGTATGTTTCGTTAAATAATTATACAAGTTTGGTTAAATAATAGACATAGTTATATAAAATAAACATAACTAAGTAAATAAACATAGCTTATGTCAGCAGATTTTGCCAGTGGCGGCAACATTCCCCCCCACAGTGTGACAAGAAGGGCCTTCGCCAGAACACTCTATTTGGGAAGCCACTTCCAAAACTGCTAGCTTTGCTAGAGGTCTATCCAGTATTCCATATTGAGTTAGTACCTTTGCACTTCGGACTTGTCCATCTTTTGCCAATCTTGTTTCGAGTACTTTTCCTCGAGGCCAAACATTACGAGGAAGAGAAGGGTCAACAACTATCACTAAGTTCCCCTGACATAGAGGTTTTTGTTTTTCGAACCACTTAGACCTGCACGTTAGCGTGGGCAGATACTCTGCCAACCACTTTTGCCAAAAAATGTTCGCATACTGTTGGGAAATTAGCCAATTTTGTTTTAAAACCACACCACTATCATTGCAATTGGACATTGGTTTAAGTCCACTAGAGCTGCCAACTAGAAAGTGATTAGGGGTCACTGCTTCATTTGTTCCATCATCGACAGGAACATAGGCAAGGGGCCTAGAATTGACAATATTTTCAACTTCGATCAACATACTCAAGAGCACCTCATCACTTAATATTCTTGATGGCATAATTCTATATAAAATGGTTTTTACTGAACGTACAAGTCGCTCCCACGCACCTCCCATATGAGGGGCTGATGGCGGATTAAAATTCCATTTTGTTGTAGTGCTGGTAAATGTTTTAACAAACTCATTCTGATCTACGTCTGCAAGTGACTCACGAAGTTCTCTTTCCGCCCCAACAAAATTTGTGCCATTGTCACTAAAAAATTCTCGTGGAATACCTCTTCGTGCCATAAAATTGCGAATAGCCAATATGCTTGAACTGGTTGTAAGCGAATGTGCTACCTCGATATGGACGGCTCTCACTGTCAGGCATGTAAATAGGCAGCCATATCTTTTTTCTTTATGGCGATTCACGGTAACCATAATAGGGCCAAAAAAATCTAAGCCAGTATAGGTAAATGGAGCTTTAAACGAAGCTAGACGAGCACTAGGCAATTTAGCCATTTGAGGAACTCGAGGAACTGCTTTGTATACTTTACACCATTGACATTTTCGAATAACAGATTTAAATGTAACACGAAGTCTCGAAATTGAATACTTTTGACGAAGCTCGTTAATTACCGTTTCATGATTCATGTGGTAATATTTTGCGTGATAATGAAGTATAATCAAATTCGTTATATAACTAGATTTGGATAAAATTATAGGATGTTTTCGTTCTTCAGGGACATTTGCATTATCGATTCTACCATCGACCCTTAAAACACCATATTCATCCATGTGGGGTGATTTGGTATAAATTTCGCTCGATTTCGGTATCGCAATATTAGAATGTAAACACGAAATTTCTGTAGAATATTTTTCAATTTGAGCTTGTCGGTATAAATAATTTTCTGCTCTTATTAGCTCCTCTTGAGTAAGTTCGCCATTTTTTGTTGCTTTTGTTTTTCTATTATTTATAAAGCGGAAAAAATAAGCAGCAGATCGTAACAAGCGACTCCATTTTGAAAATCGGTTTTCATCGAACAATTTTTCAGAGAATGTAATTTTGAACGAATGATGAATCCTTTCTTCAGTAGCTGTTTCTTCATGTACATATGCACTAGGCCAGTTATCTTCTTCCTGGTATAGAAATTCCGGACCTTTAAACCACCTACTCGAATTAGAAATTTGAGGCATTCTAGCCCATTTAGTACCTTCATCTGCTACATTTTGTTTGGTAGAAGTCCATCGCCAGTCTTTCATCGAACTCAATTCTAAAATTTCTGTTATACGAAATGCTACAAATTGATTATATTTTCGGTGATCGGAATTGATCCAACTTAAAACCGTTTTAGAATCGGACCAGAAAATTTTCTTTGAAATTTTAATTTTATGATTTTCGCAAATATATTTTGCAAAACGAGCTCCTATTAATGCAGCCATAAGTTCAAGTCTGGGAACTGAAGTAATTTTTATTGGGGCCACCCTGGTTTTAGAACCAACAAGGGAGCAAATTATTGTTCCGCATTTCGCCAACCGAAAATAGCTCACGGCAGCATAGCCATCTTTGCTGGCATCCACAAAGGTATGAAGCTGAACATCAACACCATCATAATTGACTAAACCTTGTAAATAACATCGAGGAATTTGTATTTGTTGAATATTCGGCAAAACATTGACCCACTGGGTCCAATTAGTCATCAGGTCTTCAGATATTTCTTCGTCCCAGTCAACTTTGGATCTCCATACTTCTTGTAGCAATATTTTAACGTACATAATAATGTTGCCGATAAGACCGAGGGGATCATAAATCGACATTACTAAACGGAGCATTTCGCGTTTCGTTGGTGTTTTCCTGCAAGAAAATATATCGGTTTCTAGAAGCCATTGTGAAATTTTAAATGTTATTACATCTTCCTGATGTTCCCAAAATACTCCAAGAACTTTTTCAATTTGTTTTTCTTCATTGAGGTTTAAACATTTTTTATCATTAGCGCACTTATTAGAAATGGAATTCAAAACCTCCTTACTATTGGAGATCCAATTTCGTATATTGAACCCACCTTGCAGATGAATATATTTTACATCAGAAATCAAATTTATGGCCTCTTGGGAAGTGTCGACTGAATCCAACAGGTCGTCCACATAATGATTTTCTATTATTGTTTTTACGGCCACAGGGTAATCCTTTTCAAACTTTGTGGCATTAAAATTTTTGATATATTGTGAAATGCTAGGAGCACATGTAGCACCAAAAATCATCACATCCATTACGTAGACGTCAGGTTCTTTATTTTGATTGCAGTCGCGCCATAAAAAACGTTGCACATCACGGTCCTCAGGCCTTATAAAAATTTGGTGAAACATTTCTTCAATGTCACCACAAATAGCAATAGATTTTTGCCGAAATGAAAATAAGACAGCTGGTAATGATGCCAACATATCAGGCCCCTTTAATAAAAACGAGTTCAGGGAGACCCCACTGGATTTTGCTGCAGCATCCCAAACGACACGTGATTTACCGGGTTTGTTTTTGTTAAAAATAGCAAATATTGGGAGGTACCAAACTTTACCACTTAAAGTGATTTCGTCACGCGTTAATTTTCGAATGTAGCCCTTGGAGGCATATTTTTCAATAGTAGTTTTGAAAACATTTAAATGCTCGAAATTTTGCTTTAATTTGCGCTCAAGACAAAGTAGGCGTTTCATTGCCATGTCATAGCTATCAGGCAAATTTATAATATCAAATTTCCACAGTAAAGGGGCTTCAAAGTGACCATCTTCTCTTTGTTTTGTAAAATCTTTCAAAAGACTAAGGGCTCGTTCGTCATCTTTACTTAATAGTGGATCTTTACAACAAATCCCTACACTATCCAAGGAGTAAAAACTTTTCACTAAATTCTCTAAACCTTGCTCTCTCTTGCTACAGTCACAAATATGGTAATTAAAATGCTTACTTGGTTCATTGTTTTCAACTACAGTTCCATAAATCAGCCATCCAATTTGTGTGTATACGGCAACAGGCTCATGGGGAGCACCCTGTCTTATTTTAGATGATATCCCCAAATTAAAATGATTGAGGCCAATTAATATTTTTGGTGCAGCCTCATAATAACTTTTTATTGGCAAATTCCTTAAGTGGGGGAATGTTGTTGATAAGCTTTCATAATTTAGTGATTGTGTTGGTAAATTAATTTCACTTACTGTTCGCACATTCAACGGTATACGTTTATTTTTTGTACCTGCAATATAAATAGTTAATTTTTTCGAACTATTTTCACACCTTTCAATACCTCCAGTCCACTTCAGACACAAAGGGTTGGCGGTGCCCGACATTTCCAAGTCATCCATCAATGTTTGATCCATTAAACTTATGGATGATCCCTCGTCAATAAATGCGTAGGTGTTCACACTTTTATTTTTTCCGAAAATTGTAATCGGTATTATTTTAAATAACACTTGTTTTAACATGCCACTGTGTGTATTGATGATTTCAATTTTCTCAACATGTGTGTCTTTGTTTTTGTTATTATTAATAATACTAGTGTTGTTATTATTTTCTGTATGAGAATAACGATGTAATGAAGGGTGATGATAATATTGACATCCTTCTATCCCGCACTGTATTTTTTTCTTGCACTCACCAGTATGCTTAAACAAACAGGTTTTACATAGTTTGTTTTTACGTATAATTTGCCATTTGTCTCCACGATTAAGAAAGCTGTATTTTTGACAATTTGCAATCGTTTTGCAGTTGTTGTTGTTACACACAAAACATTTTCGATCTTCGCTGTGTGTATGTATGTAACCTTTTTTAACATTGATATTTGGTATGCTGTGAGCTTTTTCTCTTTTATTATTAAAAGAGCTTTCAACTGTTATACAGCTAGCTGACATTCCTATGTTAAATATCCAATTAGAAAATTCGTACAAATTTGGTTTTTTGTTTTGGCTCATCAGCTGTGTCTTTTGTGTACCCCATTGTAATTGATATGATGGTGGTAATTTTTGCAACAGTTCTTGAAGAAGTGAAGAATTATTTATTTCATCTAATAAATTAGACGCTTCAATTGTGGCAATTAAACTTTTAACGTTTATTGCAAATGTGGTAAAGGAAGGTAAGTTGTTTTCATTAATGGTAGGTGTGGATTTTATACGATTTTTAATAGAATTCACAATTTTTTCAGGTTGACCATACAGCATCTGTAATATTGACATTACCCAGGACACATTTGATGGATGAATCAATATATGCTGGACACTTTTTAATGCGTCTCCCGTTAGAGATTTTTGCAGCCGGATGAGATTTTCGGCATCGGTAAATCCGCATATATTGTTAGACCACTCATAAGTGGACGAAAATAGAGGCCATTCTTCTGGTTGGCCGGAGAAAGTTGGCAGTTCTTTTGGCAACGATTTTCGGGCTTGGAGTTGATTTTGATTTAATGGTCGTGTCTGCAAATAATGTTGGGTGCCATTAGTTGACACATTTTGTGCCACATTATATGTACAATTTTGTGTAGAGGTTAAATCTGAATAATTTTGCGGATTTAAACAGAAAATTTGTTGTGCCGATTGACTGACAGGAGCTGTACGGTTTTGATTCGCATTTAAATTAAAAGTGATCGGTGGATTAATGGATGTCGTGGGGACGGTTGTAGCCACGTGTGGTGGAAATAAAGCGAAATTATTTTGAAGTTGCTGTCTTCGCTGATAGCCATTGCAGGCTGGGAAGCCTGGAGTAGATATGGGTAATGCAGGCGCATAAAGTGACGTTGCGGCAGCTGTAGTTCTTACCGGCTGATTAATTAAATAAGAATTTTTTTGTACTTACGATATTTGTGTGATTTTGAGTGTTTAAATAAACATTTTCACTGCGCAAGCGGGATGCTTGTTGTTCGGTTGTTTTATTTAAATTTCTGTTTTCAGATGGTGCTTTAGGATCGGATAGGAATTGATCTGAAGGGTTAATTTGATTTGGAAGTTCATTTAACCAATCGCGGACGGAACTTGAATGATGTGACGATGCATCGCTATGGCGTTCTTCTTCTTCTTGATATTCTAAGAGCCTATATTTTTTAGCTAAATATTCGCGGTTTAGGGCGTCATGACTTGCTAAAGAAAGGGCTCGTTCTTCTTTCAAGCGTTGCAGCTCCAACCGAAGATGACGCGATTGCGAATTGTTTGAACGATTCGAGGGGTGCGTTGAGGTACTTTTAACAGATTCAGTATCTACCTGGTTTAAACTGCAAGTTTGGCATTTGTAGGTTAGGTCTGATATTTCTTCTGAAGTGGTATTTGTGCATGTTTTGTGATAACTTTTTTGGCATTTCGTGCAAGTTATCATGTTTTTGTCAGGGGGATTGGAACAAAGTGGACAGTTTGGACTGTTTTGTTGACCCTGAAATTCCATTTGTACTTACTGTGATTGGCAAAATAGGACGCTGTTAGGTGCTTCTATTGTTAATCCTTGTAGAAAACGTTGACGTTATAGGAAACGTTTAAGCCACAAAAAGAATTTTAATTTGTTGGGAGAGGAATCCGCCTCGCTAGTGATTTCCACGGGATTTTGAATAAAACACACTAAGTTAATAAAATATTTGATTTATTATACAAAGTGTATTTATATTAAAATTCCTAAGTAACAAAAATAAAAATTAGGAATTTATAAATGAAAATATATTAATAAGTGGACCTACTTTTTGGTATGAAAACCACTAGGAACTTTATAAAAATATATTAATTATATTTAAAGTTTATAAGTTGATAACTTCCTTAGCACCGCGTGTGAGCCAACTTGTAATGATGAATTTAGTAAACAAAATGGAGTAGTCTTGAGGACGCTACTTGACATTTGGTATGTTTCGTTAAATAATTATACAAGTTTGGTTAAATAATAGACATAGTTATATAAAATAAACATAACTAAGTAAATAAACATAGCTTATGTCAGCAGATTTTGCCAGTGGCGGCAACACTGATAATAAATCATTGCAGTTAGTGTTTAGAAACAGACAATTGTGTATCGTGTTACATTTTTTATATCAGAAATATAAAAATATTTGTGAAAATAGTTTTTGAAAATTTGCATGGTATAATTCAGCTAATATTTTTTAACATGCCGAAAAAAATTAATAAAAAACAAGTGAAAAGAAAAGTAATATCTTTAGAAACCAAAATTCGGATTTTAGATAAACTACGTAAAGGAGACAGGGTATCAATAGTTTCTGAAATTTTTTCTATTCACGAAGTTACAATAGGATCTCTAAAAAAAAAATTAAATCCTTATCATAAAATGTGTTGAAGCTGGAACTAAGTCGAGCTTGAATACAACTTCATACGTTCGGGACATGACGATTGAAAATATTGAAAAGGCTTTAATGATATGGATAGAAGATCAAACTTAAAAGCGAATTCCGATCGATACCAATGCCATAACAAATAAAGCTTTAAGGATTTATGAAAAACTAAATGATCGGCTACCATTTACGTCAGCAACTACAAAAAAAGGCATTGTTCTCGGCAACAATTTGAAAAATTTAAGAAAAGATATTCTTTACACAGTTGAAGTTAAAAGTTGAACAAGCTTCCGCTGATACAGATGCTGCTAAAAAATATCCCGAAATATTTTCTGATATTATTGCTACCAACTCATACACTCCTGATCAAGTCTTCCATGCAGACGAATCGGGGCTCTGTTGAAAAAAAAAATGCTGCAGCAGACATTTATATCAAAATCTAATAAAACTGCAGGTGGATACAAAGCTTCTAAAGATCGGATAACTATTCTGTGTTGTTCCAACGCTTCCGGCGATCACATTATGAAGCCACTTGTTCTTCACAAATCACAAACGCCTCTTGCGTTTAAAGATTAAATAAAGACAACTTGCCCGTTTATTGGAAGGCAAATAAAAAGGCATGGGTTACGGCCTCCGTTTTTAGTGACTGGAGTTGATAAGGTGCATGCCCCAACTCGTATGCAAATTATGGTCAGAAGAAAGCATACCTGATGATTGGAATCTCAGTATCCTCTGCTCTATCCACAAGAAAGGAGACCCTACGTTCTACACAAACTACCGGGGTATAAGCTTCCTTTCCGTTGCATATAAGATATTTGCATCCTTAATATGTGAACGTCTTAAGCCGTACACTAATAACCTTATAAGAAAATATCAGTGCGGATTTCGACCTAGAAAATCCACCATAGACCAGATTTTCACATAGCGCCAAGTCTTGGAAAAAACCCAAAAAAAAAAAAAAACAAATCGACACCCATCATCTATTCGTGGAAGGGAAAAATTTTATGTTGTCATCTCTAAGCTTGGTATTCCAGCAAAGATCGTTGGACTTTGTATAATGATACTGCAAAACACAAAAAGCGCCATCAAAATTGATTAACTTCTCCGAACATTTTTGTACCAAGCGAGGTTTTAGGCAAAGCGATGCCTTATCATGTGACTTCTTCAACCTTCTAATGGAGAAGATTTTGCAAGAGACTAAAATCAAAACCATTACTTACAACAAAAATGCTGCTGGCTTATGCTGGTCGCACCACACGAGCATTAAGTGGAGCTTTTGCAATAATTGAAAAGCAATCAAAAATCATGGGCCTAAAGGTGAACGAGGCCAAGACGAAGTATTTTATTTCCAGTGGTAGAGCATTTAAGCGTCTCAGGCAATACTTACCTATCGAGAATTATAGCCCTCAAGTTGTAAAAGATATCATCTACTTAAGTGTCAGTGTTAGTAATAGCAACGATGCCAGCTTAGAATTTAAGCGGAGAGTAACTCTGGCCAACAGATGCTACTTTTGGCTTGATAAGCAACTAAGAAATAAAGCCCTCTCTCGACTAACAAAAATATCACTCCATAAATCACTCATTCTGCCCCTCCTACTATATGGTGCTGAAACATGGACAATGAAAAGATCAGATGAGTCATTGCTCGCAGTGTTACAGAAAAAAATCCTTCGCAAGATCTACGGCTCTTTACGCGTTCAGGATGGATTCGTAATTCGAACGAATCACGAGCTGTACGAGCTATATGCCGATGTGGATATAATCAAACGTATTGAAATACAACGACTCCGTTGGCTTGGACACACTTGGCGAATGGAAAATGATGTTCCGGCTCGTAAGGCGTACAAGAAAGAACCCATCGCACAGTGGACCAAATGTTGAATCTGGTGCGAAATTTGTCAAAAATTGTGGTGTTTACAAAAGAGATTAATACCGCATTTCTGCTTGCCGTATTCATACATTGCTTAACGCTCATAAATTTTCTTTATTTTTTGCAAAACAACATCGCAGTAGGCAATCAAACATGCGTAATTAATTTTTACAAAAAAAATTTTCTTCAAATTCCGTATAGACATGTTGATTGATTGAAGTGTTTTTTTAAGGAACGTAGAAAGTTTATTAATAAGGTTATTTATTATATTTCAACCCCCAGGTATGTATTAATAATTGCCTAAATTTTAAGCATATTTTCAGTCGAAATGACAATTTTAAGACAAGAACTGTTCAATATTTGGCTAAACGCCCAAGACAGCAAAAATAAATCGGGTACCGTTACTGAATATGTAATGAGTAAAATTGGATTCACAGAAGAAGTCAATAGTGAAAAAGACAAAAAAAGCAAAGCAAAATGTACACAAATTTGTTCATGACCTTGGCGAGAAATAGAAAAAATGCGAATAGGACGAAATAAAAAATTCAAGCTCAAAACGAACAAGTAAGAAATTTTAGTCAGTTTAGACTGATTAAACGATACCCTATACCATGGTTTAGTTACCCTATCGCTTCGGTCCCACTAATTGGATATTGAAAATAAACATAAACCAAATTTGAGTGGCATTGTTATTAATTTTTTTGGCTGCAGATATGAAAAAGTTCATATCGGATTATATATTTATATAAGGACTACGTCGAAATATTTGCTAAAGTCACTTATATTTTGAAAAAATATGTACAAACCAAATTTGAGAAAAATCTGTGTAATATTTGTGTTTTTTGATAGATTTAAGTGAAGATGGGGAAGCAGCTCTATATGGGGCCTATGACTAAGAATGGTCCTATATTATTATTATTTTCGGACTGCTGATTAACGGATGTTATAAACACATACAAACCGAAGTTGACTGAGATCTATATGATAATTTGGATCTTATGGCAATTTATGTCGATTTCATAGGGGTCATTTGTAGGGGGACTAGGTCTGAACATGGACCGAATTTCACCAATTCCAACAGCGTCCATACTCTGACTTATGCATCAAATTTCATCAAAATATATCGATATTTGCGTCCTGCAGTATGATTACAACGTTTACATAGACACACAGATGGACAGACGGACGGACGGACAGACAACGCTAAATCGATGCAAAAAGTGATTCTGAGTCGATCGGTATAATAAGAGATGGGTCTAAGTCAAATATTTTTGGTGGTTACAAACAGCAGCACAAAGTCATTATACCCAAACCATATACTCCTGAAGACGCCTTGCCAAGTGTGCCAAGTTAGCCCCTCATTTTTGGAAATACAATTTTTGAAGATTGTTCTGAATTGTTCTAGGATTGTTCAGCAATGTTCCAAAACGATGAGTTTCTAAAGTGTAATTTGTACCGGTAAATCGAAAATAAACGAATTTTAAGGTTTGCCTCTCACTTTTGGAAAAAAAAATTTGGCGGTTGTTCTAGGTTGTTCTGGTTGTTCCATTGTTCCAAAATAGATGTATCGCAAAGCGTAGCGTAAGCAAATGCGAACGAAAACATTTTTCCGCGATATCGACGTTATTAAGCGATATCAATATTTTTACGCAACACGAAAGTTAACGTACAGATTCCAAAATTTCTTCCCCATTTTTGGAAATAAAATTTTTTGAATATTGTTCTGAATTGTTGTAGGATTGTTCTACAATGTTCCATTTTTGGAAATATTTCCATTTTTGGAAATACAATTTTTGAAGATTGTTCTGAATTGTTCTAGGATTGTTCAGCAATGTTCCAAAACGATGAGTTTCTAACATATAATTTGTACCGGTAAATTAAAAAAAAACGAATTTTAAACTTTGCCCCCCCCCCCTGCGTTATCAAACGATATCAATATTTTATATTTTATTATGAAAAAGTTGCAACAAGTGCCACGCCCCCTTAAATACCTCCCACGTTTTTGCGATTTAGTGTGTCACTTCACATTTCTAGGTGCTCTCTAAGTCGAATAATACTCTTTTGCGCGCCAGATTAAGCATTTGGTCCATTGTGCATCGATGAGCAACGTAGAAAAGGGCGACCCAATATCCATTGAAACAAAACCTAACATCACTTGGCGTTACCAATTGGCGCCAGCATGCTGGAGACAGAAATAACTGACGTTCTATTTTGCTTCAGGCTGAAACCGACTCCCGGTTTTAATAGCAATCATAAGTAAAACTAAGTAATATATTTTCTATCAAGTCTATATATGTATTTTTCCATTTAAGATAATTGCTAAGAGTAAGAAAGCGCTAAGATATTTTCAAAAGGAAAAAAGAAAACCCAAATCAAGTCATAGATATAATCTAATAATAGAATTCTTCTTTCTAGTATGTCTCAAGATTTTTCAAACATCTCTCGCAACTCAACACTAAACAAATGCTATAATTTCTCAACTCACTCGCTTGTATATTTTGTGAATAAAAAAATTTCTTGATGCTGTTGAGTTGTTGAAATTAGTTAGAAGAAATAGTTTCAGAATATGGTAATGTGCACTCCAAGTTTTCCTTTTTTCTAAACCCTTCACTATTATGTGCTGGCAGATATAATAAATATGTACTGATGAATGTAGCTTTTTTAAAAACTTGATATTATAATAATACCAATCTATTCAGAACCACTTTCAGAATTAAATAAGAGATGTACATCTGTCTCTTTTTTGTGCGTTACATATTGCAAATGGCAACCTTAATATTTTTTTTTTCATCGGTCTATACCCACCAATTTCATTTCTAAAAACTTATAATTCTGGGTTCTCTTTATATAACGAAATATTCAATTAATGCTTCATTCGAAATGATAAATGGTTCTTATTCACGTTATATATTGAAATTTCTCTATTAAATTTTAACTGCACACAAATAAAATAGATAGCAAGGTCTAAAATTATGGTTATTCAGACTATCGTTGTTAAAATTTAGCTTATAATTACTAATTTGATTTATGATACGAACATATTTGGTTCAGTGCTCTATATAAGAATTTCAAATGAAATCCTCATTAACTTAGCTTGAGTCAAAATATTCATTACAATATAACGATAGTGGAATTTAATCTTTTTTTCTACTACTATCATTAGAAAAAACACTATTCTGCAACCTAATAACACTAGCGAAATTTTACGTGTATGGCGATATTAAAACGGCGTAGATCTGCAGAAAATTCTGTTGGTATTTATATACATAAGTATGTGCTCAAAATAGTAGTAGTCATAGTAACTAGTAGTAGTAGTAGTATAAGTGGTAGTTGCAATAGTAGTAGTACTATGTTGTGGTTGTTGCAAACAGTTGTAGAATTTTTACACAAATTTCAACTGACAGTTGAAAGCATTACCTTTAATTTATTAACAACGACGGCAACGTTATCATTTAAAGATAATTGTGGTGCATTAATTCTACAGAATGGTTTCTCATTAATCCTTTAAAGCTAAAACGAGTTATACAAAAAAAAAAATTGGAGAAGAAATAAGTACTGCATTTTTAGGGATTTTTCACCAATAGAGACTTTATTCCATTAATGATTTATACTATTAATTACATTTTCAATCAATTGGATTTATTTTTTTCGTACCTTTAATAAAAATCTCAAAAATATTTTCGATTTTATTGTCGAGGATAGTAAAATTTTAATAAATACAATTACGAATGTTATTGTCGGCCTAGTGAGATTTTTTAGATATGGGAGTTGTTCTTCATACTAAAGGGTATTTTTTAAAGCAAAAAAAAAAAAAAAATAACTGAAAAATTTTAATTCTGTTCAATAAAATGTCGACTTATTGACATTTGAAATGATTTCGGGCATATGGCCACCACGGCCGATCTTCACGAAGCGCATTCAGCCTAAACCACTGAATGTATCGCTATAGGAAACAATCGAAAGGTGCCAAATCGTTTGACCTTGGAGGCCAAATAACAGGTTTATTTTTTTAAACCAATTTATCGAAAAATTTCAATTTCCATTAGTCGATGGTTGTGCTGGCCGTATGCCATATAGCGCTATCCTGTTGAAACCGTATCTCCCCGGGTCAATGTCGTCAATATTTTCAAAAAAAAAAATCATTGAATATGGTGCGGTAATGATCTCCAATAACCGTAACGCAAGCTCCGGCTTCATTTTTGAAGAAATAAGATCCGATCATGCCACCAGCATGTAAACGTACCAAACGGTGCATTTTTCTCGGATGTAATGGGGTCTGCAGGATCTGTTATGGATTGGTCTCACTTCATATGAGGCAGTTTTGTTTATTAACAAGCACGTTAAGCCAAACATGAGCCCCGTCGCTGGAGGCAATTTTGCTTTAAAACACCGAGGCTATAATTCGGGCACCAGCTGGATTTTATACGCCTGTGAACGAACAACTCCCCAATTCCTGCGACTAACGACGAATTGATAAATTTGGATCTTTTTTCACACTTTCGTTTACAGCGGCGATGCTCTCTTCAGTATGTACATTCCTTGGTGTTAATGTATCATATATAGAATATGTGTTATAAAATATATCCACAGTTCGACGGATGGCTTGCTTAGATGAACGATTAGGTGTGCCATATATATATCACGAAGTCATCGCAAGTCGATGACTGACTTTTAAAGTAAATTTGGATAATTTTGTGGCGTTGCCCATGCGTGAATATACTCACGATGATTTGCTAGAGTCCTGCGAATGGACTTTAACTGAAATAAAAAAGAAATACGGATGTACTCAGTTTTGCTTGAGATTTCAATTTCCCTCTATTTAAAAAAATTTTCGTGGATAATTTTCCAGAAAGCTGAAAAAATTTAAGAAAAATTTCTTGAAAAACCAGAAATTTCTATATATTTTCAGAAACGAATTAATTTCTCCTCAAATCGGTGAAACAATTATCGATGACTGTCCCCGCTTTTCGGACTTTTTCTTAGGAATTTTTCAGCTCAAAAATTTAAGATTAAGCTCTCACGCGTAATAATCCTGTATAAAGGTAAGTCGGAGAGTGTGCCAATGGTTTGAAAGAGAAAAAAAAAATATAACCTGCTGCAAGCAAGGCTACTGACGCCTCAAAAAAAAATTTTTTTTTATGTTTTTGGGTACTTCTTTTGTACATTTTATACACCACTTGTAATAGTCCTACACTAAAATTTGTAGGATTTGTTCTGCAATTTGTCACAATTTCCAAATTTACTCAGCCTGTGACATTGCCATTTAAAAACTGCAGTTGATAGTACCGCTTTCTATAATTTTTACTGTAGGGTTTTTCAAATATCCGATAATTTTTTTTAGGTGACACCTTTTTAATATTTCAAATCATATAAATTGAATTAATTAAATTTAAAGCGAGCCTCTCTATAGACTAAAAAAACTGAAACTGGTAACGACCGTTTTCTCTTAAAATGACAGCCATCTCTACTAAAGCGCTCAAAAAGAATGTTTTCACGAATGCGAATTTCAGGTAAATGAATATTTGTATTCAGTAGCCAAAAATCTATTTCGGTCACAAACTTTTCTGAATCAAAGCATTAGCAACACTTTTTATACATATTTGTATATTTTTGCATGTTATGAATTTAAGTGTTCATTTTTTTGCATTTCCTCTGATTTTTTGTACAATTTAAAAGTTAAAAAAATAACAATAGAATTTAAAAATTTAATATATAATATATAATATAACCAGAGTAAGCCTGTCCGCGTTGCTAGACAACCCAGTAATATATTTTTATGCCTTTTTTTTATCAATGAAATCTTCTAGAAATAGTTGACATTTTCCTAAAAAATAAGAACAAAAAGGTATAAATTGCTTAAAGTGAGAACATCAAAAAAGAAAAATATAAAAATAGAAAAATATTGTAGTGAAACGACATTTTTAATATAGCCATTTTCACAAAAAAAAATAATAAACACGTTAACGTGAAATATGCAGTTGACCGTGTGAACATGCAGAACTTCTAAAGCTATTCTGCAAACTCTCAACGACTTGATCTTTATTAGTAGTCATTGCAAAAGCCAAACGCACGGGAAACTATAATCACTGAAATTCAAATGATATATTTTTGGGATCACTGAATTCAAAAATTTAGTTGCATAATGTATTACGTCTCCTTTAATTCTCTCAGCATCAACAGAAATTCAAGTCATTGACATCCATATTGTTTCCTGCCAATATATGTAGCTCTTTCACTCAACCAATCATTATTTTTGTATTTCTGTTGTATATTTAGGAAGAATTTTTCAATTAGTACTTCTTTTGGTTGTGTGAATAAGTAAAAATCTCTCGGAATTGTAATGAGACCATCGTTATCAATTGGCATTTTAACATCATCCATTGAACTCATTTTGCCATCGCATGTATACATTGGTGGTGAGTCTTAACGTTTTAACGTGTCTCAATAGATTTTTTAGCTTCACACAGAAAATGGATTTGTTGTGGCAACTAAATTTGTTGCCAACCGAATTTTGATAGTCCCACGTACTATCACATTATTCTGTAGTGATTACTGAATAATAGTATTGAAATAACTGTACGTAGTTTAGGGCAACTGATGTTTTAAGTAAATTCGATGGCATGAACTGTTAAATTTAGTTCATACAATAGAATTTAGATTTTCTTTATTGGTGGTTACAGCCATTTATTGGGGTTGCCCAATGCATACCTTCAGTAATTATAACTACACTTTAAAATAATTTTATACATAATTTATTTCTTTTATAGTTATAAATTAAGGATTAATATGTGTGTATGTGAAAAATTATGTTATAGGGAATATGAAAAATCTTAGAAAATGGTATTAGTACGAATATGCAGAATGATTTTTTATAAATGTTGAAGTATCTAATTAAACTCTCATCATCACTAAAACCAGCTTGTGGAGGTTTGGGTCCGCCAGCACGTTTGGCCATAACAATTTGATCAATCTACAAGATTGTGTTGGCAGCACTAACAGCATATTTTATAGTCCAGTGTTTTGAAAGAGATCGAACGCCTTCATGGTGGGAATGTCAATAGTTTCGGGCTTATCAGCTTCAATATTGAAACCAATATTTTTACCAGACCCTCTTTATGAACAAAATATATCTGGTTCACCACTACAGTACCACTGACACCGGAATTTTCAGCTAAAGCTTCAGGGAATGCTTCTAAAGCAGTGGTAAATTGTCTAAATGCACACTGTTCCAAACCATGTCAGGTATCGAAAAATCAGCAATTTGTATCGCCAATTCAATTTCAGTAGCACCAGCTATGGCCACATAATGGACGTCACGTGACAAACCTTTGTTTGAAGTTATTGACAGTGTTATCGTTCAATATCGTCCAAATAATTATAAGTGACACCGGCTATTCACAATATTTTGTCACAATAACCCAATTTTTTCTGGCTGGGTATGGTGATGCATGGCAAAGCAGTACCATTGACAGCTCTAGCCAAATTTAAACTATCTCAAATTTTGCCACCGCCAAACACAAATTTAGAGCCATTTTAACTCTCCAACAAATTCTCTTCACCAGCCGAGAAATTTATTAACTCATCTACGGGGCAGGACGAGATAGCAATCTTAGCCTCCTCAGCAGAAGAAATATCACCTTCAACAAAACCATGACATGTACCACCTCAGAATTGGATAAACTACTGCGCAAGATTTTGCATACACGAATATTGCCAACATTGAAGGTACCCTTATCTGGCAAGAAAGTAGAACAGGCTGTAGCAACTAAATACGCAAGGAAATCCTCTTGGCCATATTGCTTGGACATAATGATGGCCTTACTTGGGCAACATCAGGATAATCTTTAATTAATAGACATAGCAATTTTGGCAGAATATCTATCTCTTTCCATAACCGTCAGCCATATCCGAGGTAAATGTTCGTCGGCTTTCTCGAGCATAGAACCGGCAAATAGCACTACGAAATTGGCGCATCTTCACCTTCAGTATCTTGCCATGCCCATGAGCTTAGCGGGCGCATTATGGAGCATCAGTGGTTACAAATTGTTTTTCAAGATGTTTAATAATCATTTACTTGATGCCATTTGGACCGTTGGCTGAGCGCATGATTTTGGCAAACTCTTTGCAGGCAGTAATATTACGATAAACTGCCTCTTACAAACCGCTATACATTTGGCACATTTCCTTCATTATTTAAGCCATACCGGGTGCTTTAGGTACAGATGGAGCCGTTTTTATGCACAGATTTTTTTTTATCTACTTTTAAAAATTAATAACCGAGAAAATAAAAACTCTCAAACAAACAACTTTTTTAAATTGTTCTTTTTTATATTTAATTTTTCAAAAATGACGAATAAATTAAATTATTTGGTTGGGCTTATTATCTGATTATATTTTTTGGTACCTACAATAGAATTTGATTCATGCAATTTCATTTCGGTTAAATCTACAAAACCAAATTTAATGAGTCGTTTTCTTTTGTTATAACCGAATTACATAATTCTAATTACTAATTTGTTTTTATAATATATACCGATAATTGGTTACAATATCAGTAAATACATTTTCGGTTTAAAATATAATGTGTTAACAAAATTAGATGTTGTAATTACCAACATTTCAGAACGTGTCTTATTATAATAGGTTTAATTTAGTTCCCTCAATTGAATTAGCATAATAATTTTCATAACAACTTTGATTGGAAAATGGAACAAATTTTGTCTATTGAAGGTACATAAATTTTCTGAGAATTATTACTCTATGGTAGATAACGAAAAAAATCTATTGCATTTGAAAATATTTATGAATTGCAATAGAAATTATTATTACCTGTTTAAATTTTTTTATTGCTAATGGAATTCCAACAAATCTTTTTTCTGTGTGTTCAAATACGCATTTATTTCATCAGCTGATGTTGATTTTGAGATAACAGGTAGTGGTTGTTCAAAGTTTCCTGCTAGCAATACCAAAGCACCACCAAATACATCTGGATTTCCACGAAATTCTTGCGCTGTTCCATCCAAGCTTCAACTGATTTATAGTGTGCCATTGTGCATTCTCCCTACAACAAAATATCAATTTGCTTTAAAACTCTAGCCATGCCAGAGGTTTTTGATGAATTGCATGAAGGTGCTTTATCCAATAAAGTGGCTGCAGTTCCAGAAGGCGTAAGTGACAAAGAAATTCTGCCACGTGCTCATACACTTGCAAAAATTAATGCTATTGAAACTTTTTGCCAGTACCACCAGCTGCACCCGAAAGGAACCTGCCATCATTATCAATTTCTAGCATGTTTCATAAGCCAATTTATGCTGTTGGTTTAATTTCGGAATATTTTCTTGAACAAAATTTGTCAATGCACTTGGATCGTAATTCTGTTTTCGAGGAGCCAAATCTTGACTTGTCATTTATAAACACATATTCTTATTACATATTTCCACTGCCTAAATAAAATAATATCTCTTCCGTCATACAATCATGAAATTTCATCCATAAATCATTTGGATTAAGCAGATTGTAGATATGCTGAAACCGACACATCAGTTAATGTATTTTCCGAATGTGTATCGTATTCAAGCAATCCTAATTTTTGACATACTTCACGATCAGTGGCGCATAATTGTCCATCAAGAGTTCTCAAATAATTAAATGATGTTGGACCATTATTATTATGTAGGTGAAGTGTGAAAATTCGACCTAACTCATCAGTTTGAAACACATATGGATGACCTCGAATAGGTTTGCGTTACTTTCTATTTTGAAATTCCTTTTTTAATGCATTAAAAGTATAATATGATGGAATCTGAGCATAGAGCACTGTTCTTGCAAATGAATCTTCTTGGAACAATTTAGAAAATGCAGTCAGTGTTGTATTTGGTGGCGCAGTTGCCGTTCGCTGACCATTTTCCAAATGAAGAGCTAACTGTCGGGTATTTTTCATGTATTGCAAAACACTACTGCTTTACTACTGCTGATGTATCGACCAGTTCTTCATTTTCAACGACACTACTTTTCGTGATATATTTAAAAATATATTGGAATTGAGCCTTAAAAGTTTTTAATAAAATTGGTGAATATGGGACCATCCAACAATTGTCGACCTCGATTTGTTGTGTACCCACTTTGACAGTTACTAGTCTACCATTATCTTGTGCTGATCGTCGACGATATTTTGGATACCCATCATATCCAGTAATAGTTTCAAAATCTAATGCTTGTGGAAAATTTTGTGTACACTTTCCATCTTGCGTACATACTGTATTCATACTCAAAGTTCCGCATGGTCCACGAATCATGTTTCTGGTAACAATTTCATGCAATTCAGGATCAATTTGAGAATCAGGAATTTTTGCTGATATAATGGTATCAAGTGGTTGTGGTGATATTTTATCTTTTGCCATTCAATTGAATACATTCAGCAACGTGCTTCACCAAATATATTTAATTTTATCAATATGTTCAATCGGTTGCGGATTGAACGTGAAAGTTAAAAAATTCTGGTCTTCCATAATGACGCAAATAACACATTGCATCTTGCGCACGTTCTGGCATATGTAGTGGTCCGCCAACATGACGGTGGTAAAATCACCATATTGTCAATATCATTAGGAGCCACATCATTGTTTATAACATCACGGCAATTATGGCATTATTCCGAACGTAGTTTTGTTTGGTTATATCTGATGTAATTTAAACGTTCAGTTTCAATTTTTGCATACATATGAACAATGTGTTGATTCAAAAACTCGAAAAAAGCAGTTCTCGAGTTTTAGATGTTCTACCGCACAGCGTTTGATTTTTATATATGGGGGGTTTCATGTTAAGTGCACCAACTTTTGAAACCGATGTCTTCCGATCAGGATGAAATTTGCACCAAGGTTAGTCCTATTGAATAGTAGTTTAGACACAATTTTTCAATAAGATCGGTCCAGATCTCTCTGAGTTAGAGGGGATCAAAATATGACATTTTGGCCAAACAGGTGTTTTTTCTCATCCATGTAACTTATTACCTATTGTTCTTAGAAAATTTCCTCCCAAATAGTTTAGATAGCTATTTCTTCAATATTTCGAAAAAAAAAACTTAAAAAAAAAAGAAATTTGTAGACTTTTTTTTTTGCTAAATTAAAGCATTTTTTGCCTTTATTTTCAAAAAGGGCATTTTTTTTTTTTTTTTTTTTCATAAGAAAGCTTAGGATTTTTCCTTTAAGAGCTTTTTGGTCGCTTAGTGGGATGGGAGTGGGATATCTATCAAAATAAATGTTTTGTAACTCAAGACAACGGTTTTTCAATTTTTCACAAATGCACTATTTTGAATTTTTTCCTATTTGTGTGAAAAACCTTACAAATAAAACTTATACTGAGAAACTAGACAAATTAAACTTTCCGAAGGTATGTAACATACCTTCATAACATAACAGAAGAGAATGCTTATCTGTATCCTGAAAGAGTTATTTGCAACATTTCAATCTGAACACGAGGATGTTAAAATTGGCTTCACGAAATTAACCCAAATGAGGCCAAAAAATTGCGTTTTGGCAGAAAGCAGCGGAACTCACACAGTATGCGTTTGCATTTACCATGAAAATGTTAAACTGATGTTGAAGGAAATCTACTTAAAGAATTTAATAGGTGATTCGGCAGAAGATTTACACGATTACCGCGATTGCCTTAAATTGACTATGTGTCCTAATGCAACAACTTCTTGCCACTTAGGTGAATGTATCAATTGCCCGAAAACCACATTCATCAAAGAAAATTTAATCAACTATTTAGAAAATTTAATCAACTCTTGGATTCAGACTGACAGATACACATTGAAAACAATCATTTTAAATGTGGATGGTTTTGTAGAAGAAATGTGTACAGGATTGCTAAACTTGAGAAACCATGACTATCAAGGATTTGAACATAAATTTGAAGTCTGGTGAATTCGTTATTTCATATGATTTCGCAGAAAACTATAAATATGTTCTTCAGGATGCCATACAAGCATTCCACTTCAATAACGACCAAGCAACTATATTCACAGTAGTTATTTACTACATACAAGATGCAAAACTGGAACACAAAAGTATGGCAATCATATCCGACGATTTAAAACATGATAGCGTTGCAGTTTATGAGTACCAGAAGATAATACTAAAATATCTAAAATCTAAATTTACAGTAAAGAAGGTATACTACGTTTCAAACGGAGCTCGTCAACATTTTAAAAACAAAACAAGTAAGAAAATTATAGTCGGTCTAGACCGACTATACGATACCCTATACCATGCGTTTAGAAACCCTATCTCTTAGGCCCAACTAACTGGACATTGAAAATAAGCAAAAACCAAATTTGAGTGGGATTTTTATTAATTTTTTTGGCTGCAGATATGAAAAAGTTCATATCGGATGCTATATCTATAAAGGGACTAGGTCCAAAAATGGACCGATCCTGATCATGTTTGGTAGAGTCTCTTGTATTTTGCAAAAATATGTACAAACAAAATTTGAGAAGAATCAGTGCAATATTTTTGTTTTTTAATAGATTTAAGTGAAGATCGGGAAGCAGCTCTATATGGGGTCAAAGGGATCATTTTTGGACTACTCATTAGTGGATGTAATGAACGCATACAAACCCAATTTGAGTAAGATCTATATGACAATTTGGATCTTTTGGCAATTTATGTCGATTTCATATACCATGCGTTTAGAAACCCTATCTCTTAGGCCCAACTAACTGGACATTGAAAATAAGCAAAAACCAAATTTGAGTGGGATTTTTATTAATTTTTTTGGCTGCAGATATGAAAAAGTTCATATCGGATGCTATATCTATAAAGGGACTAGGTCCAAAAATGGACCGATCCTGATCATGTTTGGTAGAGTCTCTTGTATTTTGCAAAAATATGTACAAACAAAATTTGAGAAGAATCAGTGCAATATTTTTGTTTTTTAATAGATTTAAGTGAAGATCGGGAAGCAGCTCTATATGGGGTCAAAGGGATCATTTTTGGACTACTCATTAGTGGATGTAATGAACGCATACAAACCCAATTTGAGTAAGATCTATATGACAATTTGGATCTTTTGGCAATTTATGTCGATTTCATATGGGTAATTTGTATGGGGGCTAGGTCTGAACATGGACCGATTCTCACCAATTTCAATAGCGTTCATCCCATGGCCGATAAAAGCTTATATACCAAATTTCATAAAAATATATTCATATTTGCGACCTGCAGTTTGATTACAAGCTTTACATGGACACACAGACGGACGGACGGACGGACGGACGGACGGACGGACGGACGGACGGACGGACGGACATTGTTAAATCAACTCAGAAAGTGATTCTGATTCGATCGGTATAATTAAAGATGGGTCTAGGTCAAATATTTTTGGTTGTTACAAACAGCAGCACAAAGTCATTATACCCAAACCACATAGTGGTATAGGGTATAAATAGCTTGGCAAATCTTATGGCCCATGAAAAAGATTTTGGAATGCCAGCTGAGTGGCATTTTCATCCTACTGCTCATGGTAAAGGAGCATGTGATGCATCTTAGATGCGACTGCTTTATTCCATTGGGCAGAGAGTTATTGTAAAGAAATTAAAATAGTTTTTAGTAGCAAAGAGGATCATCAGGAAACATTGAAAACACTGAAGAGCAGATTCGATGCTGCGGTAACAATCGATGGCACCGCTAAATACCATGCTTTTATACCCCTTGTCGATGGAAGACTCAAGCTGAAAAAGTTTTCTGCCTCTTTTCAATGCGATTTCTTTCCAAAGACAACAAATAAACCAGCAGCGAAATCAACAGCTGAACCTAGTAACGACAAGAAAGGATTGACAAAAAAACGCAGTAAATAAAGTCGACAAAAAAGCTGGATGAAATTTACAAGACTTAAATACTTCTTCAGCTACAATAAATTAAGTATAAAAATAGTTATGATATAAATGGATCTAATGCAATTAAGATTAAATTTTAATAAATTATTTATCTTTTTATTTTTAATATTATTATTATTATACATTAATTTAATTATTATTAAAAATAAATAAAAAATAATAATTTTTCAACATTTCTATAGAAAAAAGCGATTTTTTCCTGAGGTTAACATATTCTGAGTATTACAGTATCGAGGGTATAAAATTTTAGTTAGGTATGTTATATACCTTCGGAAAGTTTAGTTTGTCTAGTTTCTCAGTATAAGTTTTATTTGTAAGGTTTTACACATAAATAGGAAAAAATTCAAAATAGTGCATTTGTGAAAAATTGAAAAACCGTTGTCTTGAGTTACAAACCATTTATTTTGATAGATATCCCACTCCCATCCCACTAAGCGACCAAAAAGCTCTTAAAGGAAAAATCCTAACCTTTCTTATGAAAAAAAAAAAAAAAAAAAAAAAAATGCCCTTATTGAAAATAAAGGCAAAAAATTCTTTAATTTAGCAAAAAAAAAAAGTCTAAAATTTTTTTTTTTTTTTAATAATTTTTTTCCGAAATATTAAGAAATAGAAATAGCTATCTAAACTGTTTGGGAGAAAATTTTCTAAGAACAATAGGTAATAAGTTACATGGATGAGAAAAAACACCTGTTTGGCCAAAATGTCAAATTTTGATACCCTCTAACTCAGAGAGATCTGGACCGATCATGTTGAAAGTTTGTGTCTTAACTACTATCCAATAGGACTAACCTTGGTGCAAATTTCATCCCGATCGGAAGACATCGGTTTCAAAAGTTGGTGCTCTTGACATGAAATCCCCCATATATAAATAATTTAAAAAATTTCATACAAATTAAAATTATTCATACTTTGCAATGAATAGATTTTTATACCCTACACCTCTAAGTGGTTAGGGTAAAATGACGTTGTGCTGATGTTTGTAACTATCAAAAATATTTAACTTAGACCCATCCTTTCCTATACCGTTCGGCTCAGAATCACTTTCTGAGGTGATTTAGTGATGTCCGTCCGTCCGCTCGTTCGTCTTTTCATCCGTTTGTCCGCTCATCCGTCTGTGTCTCTATGTAAACTTTGTAATCAAACTATAGGTCGAAAATATGTATATATTTTAGTGAAATTAGTTATCTAAACTTCCAACGATCATAGGAAGAACGCTATTGAAATTTGTGAAAAGCGGCTCATGTTCAGACCTAGTCCCCATCCAAATGACCCCTATGAGATCGACTTAAATTGCCTTAACATCAAAATTATCATATAGATCTCGGTCAAATTGGATATGTGTACATTTATTACATGAGTTTATCAGAAGTGCAAAAATAAACCTAATAGGTTTTTCTCAAATTTGGTTTGTAGATACTTTTGCAAAAAAATATGTAACCTTACTAAATAAAGTCAGGTTCAGTCCATTTTGCGACTTAGTCCCCATATAAATATAGCATCCGATATGAACTTTTTCGTATCTGAAATTAACAAATTTAATAACAATTCCACTCAAATTTGGTTTACGCTTATTTTCTATATCTAATTAGTTGGACCTTAGAGATAGAGTCTCTACACGCATGGTATAGGTTATCGTATTGTCGGTCTACGCAGACTATAATTGTCTTAGTTGTTATTATTTATTTATATTTTAAAGTTCTTTGTGTGTACAATAATTCATAGTCACCTATATTTTAATGACTTTGTTTTTTATAAATACAATTGTATTAAATTTTAAGTAGATATTATTTTGTTTTTATAATATATTACTTTATATATGCATGTTTTTATAGAGAATATATATATGTTTGTAATCCCATTTATAATAACAAAAAATCTGCATGTCATGAAATATATATATTCTTGATCCAAACACATTATTTATAGCGATGTCCATCTCTCAGTCCTTCGAAATGATCATCATGCCCTCAATATATTAGGTGGGTTGCTCATTCTAGTGAAAGAGATTCACTGATATCATAAATACGTTGCTGTTTAAAATCATTAATATGTCCCAAAACTGAATTGAAGATTATTACTGTTTCTATGTATTGACCTCAATTGGCCGTCCAGAACGTTCAGCGTCATTTGTATTTATGCGACCACAACGTCAGTAATCCAGTAAACCACTTTTTTACCATTGAAATCGATGGTGCAGAGTCCTCATGGTATTTATCAAGCTTTTCCTTGGTATGATTGACGTTTTTTTTTTCTTATAAAATAATGTGGAATGAGCGCTCGAAATTCACTTTTTTCCATTAAAAAAAAACACGAGATTGTATGTTTTCAACAGCTGTTAAACGCAAAGCAAATAACGGAACTTGCTCAAACTTCTGCAGTAGTCTATTAAGAGGTGTTGCTTGAAGTGAGCAGTGTTGTATTTCATATATCTATGAGGGAAGTTCGAAAAGTCACGGACTTATTGAGCCGCCGTCGTACGAGAGGGTAAAATTTATTACCTCCTCCACAGTTAAATGTTATAATTACTATATTACAAGCTAATTCAAATTGAAATATTTTAACATTTTACTGATGTAAGCCAAAACCGAAACTGCCATTTTATTCCAGTAAAATTTTCTCAAAACATTGTAAATTATGTTTCCTTATTTTAACATTTGTGGTTATGCTAACACCGGCTATGTTAAAAAATATTTCCCTTTGACCTCTTATGAAGGGTTATTAATACTTTTTCTAATCTAATGAGAGACTAATAATTTCTATAAACAGCACATATAAAGAATTATTTTAATTGGTCGGCATAATTATTTTGTCATACGCAACTGTGACGTTTTCTTGTCCAGTTCGTTCGTAACATGAGCTAACGGTATACGGGCTATGTTCAAAATAAAATCCATATTTATAGCTTTACGCGTGCCCAATATTTTGTCGTTTACGCTTTGCATTCCCTTTCTGCTGGTAAGAAAGCAAGCAGACAGCGAATTTTTCGCGGCATATGTATTTTGACAACATTTTTGTGGAAGTGTTCGCTCAGGGTTTAACAAACGACAATCAAATAACGTTGGTATATAAATACTATTGTCATTTCTTTTATAATATTCAAATAAAATATTAAATAAAAGTTATTGGAGATCATGGGGAAAACGGCTGAGTTAAGCTGTGTTGCTGAGCTTCAGTATTGGCAATTTTAATTCTGGCGTCGCAGTAGAAGTATCGTAATTGAATTTAGTTTGTCGCGCCAAACAGTGCAGTATCAAATTAAGGAGCACAATGACACCAGAGACTTACCTAGACCAGTGCTAAATGCAAAACAACGCTTGTTGAAGACCGAATCTTTCTGCAGGAATTTCACAAAAATATTCAACTTAAGCCTCAATCTGCTGCAAATCAATGGCATCAGTCAGCCAAGAATCCAATCAGCGAGTGGAGTGTTCGGTGACGTTTAAAAGACGGAGCAATAACATAGCAATAACATACCTCTATATCAGATGTGAACAACCTGAAAAGATTGGCCTACCCAAAGGAGCATCTTCAGAAGACAAAATAGTTTTGGAAAAGCCTTATATGGACAGATCAAAGCGCCTTTGAGTTGAACTCATCAAAACAAAAGATTTTTGTAAGGCTGCCACAGGTACGAAGGCCAAAAAGTGAGCCATGGTGGAGGCTCTGTCATGGTCTGGGGGTGTCAATGGGTTGGGTGACTTGGTTCCCATCGTCGGCTCGATGAACCTATGCCAATATTTTAGCACCCTAAATGATAACGGTTTCCCTTCCAGTGACAGTTTTATCGGAGAATCATGTATTCTGCAACAGGACAATGCCCCATGCCACAATGGCAGGATGATATCCAAATATTTCAATGATGTTGGTGCTACTACTCTGAACTGGTCATCAAAGAGTCCAGATTTGAATACCATTGAAAACGTGTTCTCTTATCAAACGTAAATGAATTGGTTATTTACATAAAATCAAAGAAGAGACAATTTCCGAGGTCACTTGCCTTTGGAATGAGATATCATCAGGAGTCCTTCAATATCCAGTGGAGTCAACTCGAAGACGCCTTCAAAAAGTTATTGAAGCCAAAGGTGGCTATATATTTTATTAACTCGGAAAGAAATTTCTATACATTTGTTAAATATTAAGCTTCTTTTTTTTAATAATAATAACTTGTCAAAATACTTATGCCAACACCCCAAAATTACTTTTATTCATATCTTTTTAATTTTTTATGCAAGAAACTCTATTGAGTTATTTTTTAGTTTATATTATCAATATCTAAACAAAACAAAAAAAAATAATTATCTATATATATAAAATTGAATGTGTGTTGTAGAGGCGCTTGTAGCAAACCCATCGACAAATTGTAATTATTAATTATTTGATTTTTTTTTCTTAAGTCATTTTATTTAAAACTTGGTAAAAATTTCTAATAACATTTCCCTTATATACAATTCACCCTGTACTAAGGATAATGCAGTGTGTGTCAAAACTGGTTGACATTTGGTTTGTTTTGCTTGTAATTGTCAATTGCATTTGTATTTGTTCATGGTATGATACCGATGAGTTAACGTGACTTTTCCCAAAAATTTTCCAATATTTTATGGCTATAAAAGGCTCTTTGTGAGTAAAAATCTGTCTATTTTTGTGATCGTCACGTGCCAAGTTTATTTCAATCACCAATAAAAGATTTTGTTTAAATCTTTGGAAAAAAAATAGAAGAACATTTTGTTGGTTTACTTTTATTAAAGAAAAAAAAGTGTTTTACAAAGGGTGAGTTATATTTAACTTCATTACACTTCAATTTAAACAAAATATTTAATAAATTTTGTTTGAACAAATAAATTAATTATTCCTTGAAAACAGATTCTCTTTAAGAACACCCACATTTTCATGCATCTGTGCATAAAGGGAAGTAATTTATCCATACTCAGTGGCGTCCGGAAAAGTTTTCCTAATTATCGCTTTTAACACCTTGGTGTTAACAAACATAAAGGTATTCCTATACGTACATAAAGTCGTTCGATGCAAAAATAAACCTAACCACAACAATTCTATTACAGCTAGTTACCTAATCACACACAGAACACTGCATTATCTGGGCTATTAAGGGCATAACTTGTGAGAAAAGTTCACCTAACACATCCTAAATTCTTTTTGGGTCCGGGAAACCCTCAACGGAAACCCGCCAGCAATTGGGGAAGAGTCATAGGAAAAGTTCAAATTACAGAGTAAATCTATGTCCAAGTAAGCGTTTTGTGCTAAAAATTTAGTTAAGGAAGCCATAAAGGAAAGATATTGCGGAAAAAAATGGTACAAAAAAAAACAAGTCTAAAAGTGCTCTAAAACAATCATTTCATCTGCTAAAGAAATTGTAAACTTTGCTTGAACAGAACTTAAAATCACGTAAATTAAAACTTTTGAAATGGTGCAAAACGAAATCAAAAATTTGGCTAAAGAAAAGTGTTAAAAAGTGACTAACCCAAAATTATGAATTTCGCTATTAGCTATTAACTAAGCATCAAAAAGTTTCTTACTTAAAACTATAATATTTCGTTAAACAAAACTATAAATTAAGCTAAAATTGAGCTAACTAAAAATTTTGAATTTGGCTTAGATAAAACTATAAAAAAAAAAAAGTTTTTTTTTAATCTAGAACCCTAAATTTGGTTTAAATTGTGCTAACTAAAAACTCTAAATTTGTATAAATTAAAACTATAGAAATTTTCCTAACTAAAAGTTCTGAATTCGGCTAAAATGAAATTACACAAATGTCCTAATCAACACCTACAAAGTAATGTAAAATATCACTATATAAATTTTTTTGTCTAAAATACTGAACCTTAAAGTGAACCTATTAAATATACTAAAGTGAAACTATAAAGTTAACTGATTAAAAATTCTAAATATGACTAACTTAAAACTATATATTTCTCTATATAAAATCTAAATTGTGCTAACATAAAATTTCACTAAATTCACAAACACTCAAATACATATAAAGCTTAATAAACTGGAAAAAAAGAAACATGTTAGAAAATCCATAATTAAAGAAACATTTTATTACAAACCAATTCATGAAATCATAATAACAAAAAAAAATAAAAAGAATCCAGAAATAGCTTGTCTTTAATGTAGTGTTAAATTCTACAAGAAACAAAAATAGAAATAGGATAAAATGTTATGAATTAGTAGTGTTAATTAGTTCTTAAAATTTCATTTAATACTTATCACCAGTGTCATAATTTTCATTTTTCAAAGTGCAAAAATTAACACAAAACGCGTTTTTCTACATAAAAATATATATAAAAACAGCGATTTGTGCAATTTGATATAAAAAAAAAAAGTAGAATATTGATTAAAAATCCTAAAAAAAAAAAGCACTTGTTACTGGATTGTACTAAAATTAAACATATGGACAAACAAAGGAATAGACAATATCTAAAAATAACGATGATAAGTGCCATATCGTTAAAACCTGGTTTTTGAGTACAGCGGTTGGTTTTCTTTGGTAAATCATAAATACAAAATCATATAGTTAGCCAAAAATTATAAAAGTTATGAACAATTATTAGAATTAAAAATTATTAAAATCATCACCAACACACTGCATCCAGCTATGAAAGATCTTTCATCGTGGGATTAATTCGATCAATGTAAGTCAAATACTACCTTTTCTAACATTTATTTTAGTTAACATAATTGTATGCATCACTGTTAAAACTACTTGTTAACATTTTTGTGGTCTGTTGATAACAGCGAACAAGTGTATTTTTTTTGGACATGTTAAGCCAACAGTGATGAATTCAACTCATGAACGTATTTAATAATCCAACATTAAAAACATTAAAAGTAAACAATCCGAAATAAAAATTGAATTATTTTGATATCCAATATGTTGGTGTAAAGCACGATTTAAATGGCTTCTAATGTGTTTAATTATTAAATAAGACGATAATACAACTAACGGGAATCTTTCAATTGTTTCAATTCCACGCGTTCCGCATCTAAAAGTATAATGTATACCTTTTATAAAAGAATGTATTCGATATTTTTGATTAAACGTTAATTTCGTGGCTACTTTATCGAATTCGGCCGATACCTAGTAAAGTTTTTTTTATTTTTTTTTGATACATCTTTTTTTTTTATATTTTATTGCACAATTTGACTTATTACATATTATACCCTGATATCCGAACGGGATATTTTTTTTTTGTTGATTTCGGCAAAAATACTTGTTTTTTTCTTTTGAATTCTTAACTAAAAAGTTTTGCTGGTGATAAAAGTATGTTAGTTTTTAAATTCAAAAATGTTTAATTTCAAATCTTTTATAAATTTCGATATAAGTTAATAACATTATATATAAATTAAATCTTGGTTTAATGTTAAATTGTAAGATTTTTTTTTATTTTTAATAAATTAATTCATTAGAATGGATCTATAAAAATCTTTTGTTGTGATTTCTAGCTAGTTATTTGGATAGGGTAATGTATTTGGGATCATGTAAATTTCCACGGATATTTAATTATATGATCATGGTTGGGCGGGTAAAAATATGTATAACATCAGCACATATTCAAGCAACATGGATGCTTGTTTTTCCCCTCTAAATCAATTTCCTTCCTTTCATTTTCTTCTTTTCTTTACTTTTCCCTCTTTCCTTATAACAATGCACGCATTCTTTAAAATCTTTTTCTGTTAGCATAATAGTCGACAGCCGCAAGCATTGTAGTCCAAGAATCCCACCCCAATCGCCGATGAGATAGAGGCTGGAACTTAAATGCGTGCTAATGCTACGAACGTTTGCTGGCAAATTTGTTCTTTTGCTGCTTGAGAGCTAAGTTGCATGCTACAGTGTTTGTTTATTTGTTTATTTTTATTCACAGCATTTAACTGGGATTCTGGCATGATTAATAGGGTACTTTTTTTTCTACCACGCCCACTTTTACGCCCACTTTTTTAAAATTATGTAATTGCTCCCATATAGTTTTTAACAGATTTACTTCAAATTGCATACCCATTATACTCCAGGCGAGGTAGAAATAAACATTTCGTACGCCACGCCCCCTTTCACGCCCCTTTTCACGCCAAATTTTGTTTGAAAGTTTTAAACGTTTTGTTCTCTGTACAAATTTGTTCCTTCCAACGGATTTTTTTTATTTGATAGTATATTGCTCTTAATACTGTTAACGTCGCCATATAACTATGAACCACGCCCACTTCACCGCCCTCTTTTTTTTAATTCAGATACTTACTTATACCACTAACAATGTTTGCTATACAAATTACTTTTTTTGAAATATGTATTTACCTAAAGTTTTATACACTTTTTATCTACAGGTAAGGTAGCCATACATTTTTTTATTGCCAAGTCCCCCTTTTTCGCCCCATTTTACCTTAAATTATAATTAATCTGCTTTCAATCTATATATATATAAAAATGAATGTGTGTTTGTCTGTGCTTTATAGGAGGCCAAACCCCTTAACCGATCTTCCTGAAATTTTCACAGCGTGTTACTGTGACTCTGGAAGGAATAATAGGCTATATAAATTTTTGATTGGACAAAGGGGCGGTGCCACGCCCATATAACCCAAAAATTTAAATCGTCATATCTCGGGAGTTTTCGGACCTACAGTGGTCATATTTGGAATATATGGTATCGGCATGAAATAAGAATTTTTGTTTCAAAGAGAGTGGACGTGTTTTTTGTGCTCTGTAACTTTTTTTAAATAATGTGTGGATAAATATATACAAAAACTATCAAAATACATTAACTACAACAAATAAACAATTCGAACTGAAGAGTTTCATTAATTCAGTGTTTTGTGCCAATAATTCAAGGTATAATTTGTTAATCATTTAATACTAATTTACCCACAAACTAAAAAAACTTAAATACAAGAACAGTACCCAGTACCTTAAATTAGTGCCTTATTTACCTATCTAAAATAAGTTAAAGCTTAATATTTGCAAACACAGAAGAAAACAACAAATACGAACAATACAATCTATAACAATCTGTCAAAACAAAAATAAATAAGAAAATAAATATAATAACTAAAGTAAAAATGAGTTACAACAACACCCACGACGACAACAACAGCAGTGTTAGTATAGGCCAGTTTACACTATCACACTTTGTAATACGATCTGTCAGAAATTCGAGTATTATGAAAAAGTCGTATAATGTAAAAAGCTTTTGTTATGAAATTGACAGTCTGTAGGATTTCATTTTCGAAGTCCGATGGTTTTTGAAACATTTCTAAAAACTTGCCATTTTCATCGGACCAGAGTTGTTTTTTTTTTGGTAATATTAAAAAAATGGTAAACAAAAACAAAGAAAGTGAAAATAAAATATAAATTTCAAAATAAATTTGCTTATTATTCTAAACAGCTGTTTTCATAAGACTTGAGTGTTATGGTGTAAATGGCCTAAGTATGCAGAAATAATGTCGGTACGACTTTATGACAGTCCGATGAATTTCATCGGATTTTTATTTCGAAAAATCATACGACTGAGTGGTATCATGTAAATGGGCCTTATGCATGATCAATCTGTTGTTACCGAGAGCAATGTGAATTTGAGAAAATTAACAGCCGCGCCAAAAAGATGTAGAGAATCATTACAAAACTCTCTTCTTGATAATGTACTAAAAACACCGAGGCTATCAACAAATGATTCACCATTTAAGTTATTAAATCTTGTTGATAAGAGATTTGAGAATATGCTTGGCCTTATAAAGGAAATGTTTGAAAAAAGTGAAGCTCGCCTGGAAAGTATGTTTGAAAAGAGATTTAATGAATTAAAGAGTGATATTATCGATATTAATCAACGAGTGACAAAAATTGAGACAGTGGCGGAGGAAATTATGGGATTAAAAAGTGAAGTGCATTTTCTAAAAACACAAATTCAGCGCCAAGAAAATTCTATTATTGCTTCTGATCTGCGAATTAATGGCATACCTTACAATAGAGATGAAAATTTATTCGATATATTTCAATCCATTTGTGAATTTCTGCAAATAAATACACCTGCTGTAAAATCAATATACCGCCTTCAAAATCACAACAATAAAGATAAAACCTTTTCGCCCGATGCCGTAATTATGGTGAAGCTTTTTTCTCCTTATGACAAAAATTTTATTTTGAAAACTATTGCAAATTTTCGAAAAATGAAAAAATCTACGCTAGTTTTAGACCACATTGGTCTTGGTTCAGATCGTCCTTTTTATTTAAATGAAAATTTGACTTCCACAAACCACAAAATATTGCAGTCGGCGATACGAAAAAAGAAAATTCAACAACTACACTCGGCATTTACTAAACGTGGCTTAGTGTATATAAAAATTAGACAAGATGATCAACCAGTTCGTGTCGACTCTATTGATGAACTTGATAATATGTTTCGTAATGATAATGCTTATTGCCAGAACTGATGTCCATTGTTTGCTGATGCTTTGTTTATATTATGGAAATCTACTAATATCTAATGTTCATGTTCATGTTATTTTAATTTGTATTTTCGGAATTTTTTTGAAAAATTTCAGTCATTTAATATGTTTTATTTTTGGCCCTTTTAAATATGCATGCGTTGTTTTTTAAAAAATCTTTTTTGTTTCTATGACAAATTGTTCAGGTAGTACAACTTATAGTTCCAAAGATGTTATTCTGATATGGTTCGAGTACTTTGTAAGCAGAAAACTGGTTTAAATATTTGTCACATAAATGCGCAAAGTCTAAACAATAAGATGGACGAGTTTTCTTTTATATTTGAAAACTCAGGCGTTGATGTTGTATGTGTATCTGAGACGTGGTTTGACCTGCTTGTTCCTGATACTATTTTTGATTTGCATGACTATAAATTATGTCGCTGTGATAGGGTAACTCATGAAGGTGGTGTTGCTATTTATATTAGAAATGGAATAACTAGTAAATTATATTGTAAATCCAAGCCAATGGAAAAGATTGAACATCTCTTTGTAGAAATTTCAGCACATGGAAACAAAATTCTTGTGGGTTGTGTATACAGACCTCATCACAATGTTGATATGCAAAATTTTTTCAAAACTTTGGAGAATGAAACAGTAAAATTTGAAGATATAGTTATATGTGGCGATGTCAACTCAAATCTTCTAGTGGAAAATTATTTAGTAAATAATATGGAAACAGTTGGACTTTATCCAACAAATACAACAGTTCCTACCCATTTTTCAGCTACAGCAAACACGCTATTGGATATAATATTTGTTGGCGATAAAGGAAAAGTTTTACTCTATGATCAGATTTCAGCGTCCTGTTTTTCAAAGCACGACTTAATTTTTCTTACCTTTGATTTCCAGATCCAACTTATTATGAATGATGCCACATACTATGACTTTAAACATATGGATAATATTGTCATAGCTTTTGATTTAGCAAATATTGATTGGAATTCAATTTACTATATGCTATCTGCTGAAAGTCAGCTTAACTTCTTAGAAAACAAAATTGAACAAATTTTCAATAGGTCGGTTCCGTTGAAAGCTGTAAAAACTAGTTTTAAATTAAAACCATGGTTTAGTGGTAATATTAAATCTGCAATTGCTTACAGAGATAGGGCTTATAGTCGTTGGAAACGTTTCAAAACTGATTCACTACATGAAGAATATTGTAACGCACGCAGAGAAGTAAACCGAGCTATTAAGAGTGCTAAATCAACATACTATTCATCTGTCTTCAACTCTGCAATTGGTTCCAAAAAAACATGGAAAAATATACGTGACATTGGTATTGGAAAACCAAGGATAATAGATACAACGGAAATAGATGTAGAATTACTTAATGAAACTTTCACACGACTGCCTACAGTACCTTTGAATAGTAATTTTTTTAATCAACCTATCACTGAGCAGAGCTAACCATTTAGTTTTAATTGTGTAACACAAGATGATGTATCAAGGAGTTGCCTAGCTGTTAAGTCAAATGCTGTAGGATTTGATAATATTCACCCAAAGTTTTTAAACGCTATTCTTCCTGTGTTGTTACCATATATCACATTCATATTCAACAATATCATAATTAAAAGCACTTTTCCTGCTAACTGGAAGTATGCTAAAATAATACCTACACCAAAATCCAGTAATGAGTACCGACCTATTTCTATATTACCATTTCTATCAAAAGTATTTGAGAAGCTACTACATAAGCAAATGTACGATTACATAAGTAGAAATGGCTTACTTACAAGCAGACAGTCAGGTTTTCGGCCTAAGCATAGTTGCGTAACTGCGCTTACTGATGTCACGGAGGAAATACGGAGTAATATTTATGCTGGTTTCATGTCATTTCTTGTTTTATTAGATCACTCTAAGGCATTTGACATGGTTGATCATGGAATTCTTTGTATGAAACTGCAAACTTTGTTTAAATTTTCTTTGTCCTCCACTCGATTAATTGCGTCCTACTTATTGGATCGTAAACAGTCAGTCTTTGCTAATAAAAAATATCACGACCACTGCCAATATCGAAAGGTGTTCCTCAAGGATCAATCCTTGGTCCTCTTCTTTTTGCAATATACGTCAACGATTTACCAGAGCAACTAATGTACAGCAGCGTTCATATCTATGCTGATGATGTTCAATTATATATATGTAATAACAACAAAAATATTGATGATTGCTTAAGTAAACCAAATGAGGATTTACACCGTGTTTTTTTGTGGGCTTCATCCAATGGTCTTTGCTTGAATCCCAGCAAATCTAAGTGTCTGGTGATTAATCCAAAATCCAAGAAATCAACTTTTGAACCAGAAGTTATACTAAACAATCAAGCAATTGAGATTGTAAGAACTACAAAGAATCTTGGTATAATTTTTAATAATAATCTTACATGGACTGATCACATAAATACAGCCGCTGGAAAAACATATGCTATGCTACGAATTCTGTGGAAAACACAATACTTTACACCGGTTAAGATTAGGTTATTACTTGCAAAAACATATATAATGCCAACTTTGTTATACGGATGTGAAGTTTTTTCGAGCTGTGATTATACGAGTTACAATAAATTGGAGAAAGCTTATAACGCCATACTAAGGTATGTTTACGGCCTTAAGAAGTATGATCATATTACACCAGTTTCAAAAAAAATGTATGGAGTTAGTTTCAGTGATTTACTAAAAATGCGTACCTTGACTTTATTACATAAAATTGTATATACCCGTGAACCTTCTTATCTTTTTAATAGAATATCGTTCACTCGATCTCGCAGAACAAATGATTTAATACCAATTAGACATCGAGCACAAACATCTGAATGGCAGTTTTTTATTAATTCAATTCGTCTTTGGAACTTGCTACCTTCAAACATTCAGTTCACAAGCAACGCAATGCAATTTAAAATGGCCCTCTTTAATTTCTATAATTAATTGGTTTTCTATTTTAAATCGCTTTTAAATAACTAATTTTTACATTAAACTTTTTTATAATTATTTTATTTTGTTATTATATTTTTTATTATTTTTAATTGTTATTATACACAATGTTAAATTTCCTTACTATTTACTATGTACCTAGTACTAATCCTGTACTTTAATTATAAGATTTTATATCTTGTTTTATGGGAATTCGAAATAAATAAATAATAAATAATAATAAATAAAAAAATAATGAATAGAAATACATACCAGAAGAAAAGTGGACGGGACCACGCCCCTTTTTAGAAAAATAAAAAATCGTAATATCTTCTAAACTATTGGAAGGATCGTCACAAAATTTTCACAAAAGGATATTTTTGCGAAATACTAAGTCCTTAATTATATAAAGTTGTTAGTGGGCAAAGGGCCGTGGTCCCGGCCATATAAACCAAAATTTAAAATCATCATATCTCGGCCATTTTTAACCTACGGCGATGATATTTGGTATATATCGTATTGAAATTAATAGAAATAGTACTACAAGAAAACTGGGCGGGACCACGCCCTTTTTAGAAAAATTAAAATCCATAATAACATCTCTTAAGTCCTTGACTATATAAAGTTGTTAGTAGACAAAGGGGCGAGGCCCCGCCCATATAACTCAATATTTGGCATGGATTGATTTGCTTAATAAGGTGTTTTCTTAAATAGGTATACATTCCATGTGAAAGTCGGCGGGCCACGTCCCTTTGTTTCCGATTTGTAGGAAGCCAGACCTGTACAACATTCTTCCTTAAATTTTCACAGTGTGAAACTTTCACTCACTAAACCCAATTTTTTATATTCGATTATTGATATGCCAGGCTTTCGACCACATGTGCTACAACTCAAAATTGGAGTACCCATTGTTTTACTGCGCAACATCGATCCACCACGGCTTTGCAATGGCACTCAACTTGCAGTAAAAAATGATAAATATTTTAATAGAAGCGACCATTATAACAGGAAAATATAAAGGAACATATGTACTTTTGCCAGGAATTCCAATGACCCCAACTGATTTACCATTCGACTTCAAACGATTACAGTTTCCTGTTCGATTAGCGTTTGCGAAGACTGTTAACAAAGCTCACAGTCAATCTGTTTAAGTTTGCGGCTTAAATTTAGCATATCCATGTTTCTCGCATGGACAGCTTTATGTTGCATGCTCACGTGTAGGGAAACCCACCGACTTATATGTTAATGCTCCAGATGGACAAACTAAAAATATTGGATTGCAATAATTAATTCTAAATTAAATAAATTATATTTTGTTAATATATAAATATTTTTTTTTAATTTGTTTTATTTTATAACGATGAGGGGTAGCGAAGTACATCGGGTTCAGCTAGTATTTTATAAAGACAACTAAAAATTGAATACAAAAATGCATCATATTGTTTTTGTCAAAACAATTTAGTATTATTTTATAGTGCAAAATCTAATCGCATATTTTCAGTGTTTTACTTCATGAAAGACGCAGATGTGGTTATAATAATTTCAGCCTTATATAGCAATATTTTAAAGACAAAATTTTTCTTGAGATTTATTTCAAAATTTCAACATTCCTTATTAATTTCATAAAGATTCGTCAGCTTTACTCACAGCAATTAAATCATGTCGCGTATACGTTTTATTTAAAAATAATTTATATTACTCATACTCTTAAGACAAGCAATTAACAACAAATGTGCTCGTTCAAATCAATCTCATTGACAGTATGCCATTTGTAACTTAATTACAATTATCAACTTAAAACAATTAAAATATACTTGAATGAATGCATGCAGTTGATAATTTCTTTTAATTAAATCTTATAACTAATTAAGCCAAAAACAATTAAATTATTAAAGATGGCAAACGATAACTCTATATAAAATTCTTATAACTATGTTTTAATTAGTTATTGACTGTTTAAAAAAATGTATGAAGGATAAAGGCAACTGTTGTTACTGCCTTTGTTGTTGTTAGAACATCTAAGCGTGTACAGAGTTACTTAGTTATCGCAAAGTTAAACAAAACTTTTAAGTCTATTAATTTGTATAGGTATATGTATATCTAATTACGAATATAATTACTATAAACGCTAACTCAAATTTTAAAATTATGAACATTTGGCTTTTATTTCGATTTTAAGGAGTTACAGACATTCAAATGTATAATTATTATTAAATTATTGAAAAATGGATTGGAAAACAATATATATTTATATATTCAGTTTAATATCCAAAAGGTTTTTGTGAATTTGTGCTGATGTTTATTGTTATCAGAATTACTGGACCTAAGAAACTATTTGTTACAAAGAACCACTCTATCTTTTTCTGTATAGATGTAGCGATATGCCTTAATATTACCTCTTGTATTGGTGTGGCAACATTAAAATTCAACTTAAATTACAAGTCACACTACGCGGAGTGTAAAATCCGTGGCCTAACAATGTAAAACCAGTTTTTTTGATACGAAATAAGTTCTTATCTTCAATATGTTCTCCGCTAAGTGAAATGCATTTCTTCCAGCGAAACACTCACATCTTGATACCCCTGAAAAAGTACGATTTCTGAAATTCTTCGAATTTCTTTGTGGAAAATCTCTTTCCCTGAAGCCATCTTTTCAAGTTTGGGAACAAATAATAATCGTTGGGAGCCAGAGCTAGAGAATACACGTGGTGAGGAAGCAATTTGTAATGTAAGGAAAATTTTCTGAACCCAAGGCAGATGAATTATTCGGTGCATTGTCATGATGGTAGAAGGATTTTTTCTTATGTAAGTGGTGTCACTTTTTCTTAATTTCTTCATCAAATCTGTCCAATAACTCAGCATAGTACTTGGCAGTTATTGTTTTTCCTTTTTCCAAGTAATCAATAAACATTATACCACTTGCATCCCAAGAAACACTGGCTATTAACTTTCCAGCCGATTGTTGAGTCTTTGGTCATTTTGGTCGGTTTTGCACGATTGTAACCATTCCGGAGACTGTCTATTATACTCCAGTGTATAATACTGAATCTCCACCTCATACATTGTTATTAATCGTTGTAAAAATTCAGTTGAATTTACTTCAGACATCCCTAAATCACACTTTGCATCATGGACACCAGAGTGGTCCTACGTTATTCTACATTTTTCTAATTGCAATTTTGGGAATAGGCGGCATCCAGTTTGGTACCTTTCCATATAAATCTAATAAATGTGAAGTTTGGGGGCATTCGGATAAAGAAAAGTCGCGCCGGAAATCGATTGAAAATTTCAGGTGTGTTGATATGGGGAAAATGTGACTTTTTTTGAGATTTTGCGAAAATTTCGTTCTATAGTTTAATTTTTCCGATAAGCCGTTATAAGAGTCAGGATCAAAATCGAATGATAGAGAGCTATTGATTAAAAAACTGTATATGTATGGTATCAGAGAAAATGAACTGCAATGGTTTAAATCATATCTGACAAATCGAAAACAAATTACGAAAGTTAATGGTGTTAAATCGGATAAAATTGATAATAAAATTGGAGTGCCACAAGGTTCTATATTAGGAGCACTATTATTTATAATATATATAAATGATATGCCCAATATTTTAAATAAATGCGAAATAATTTTATATGCTGATGACGCACTGATCTATGCTCAAGGAAATACAGAGGAACAATGTAAAGATAATATAATGCATGATATCAACAAAATAAACAATTGGCTGAAAATGAACAAAAAAACTAAAATAATGGAAATAAACATGAACAGTAACACAGTTTTTAAAATTAATAATGAAACAATTGAAAAAGTTAATCAAATAAAATATCTGGGTTTCATAATCGATAAAGACTTAAAATTTAAACATCACGCCGATTACATATGTAAGAAAATTGGGAAAAAAAATCGGCTTTTTTAAAAGGGTACGAAATAAAATATAGATAACAACGGCAATAAATATGTATAACACGATGATAAAACCTCATTTTGAATTCGGCTCCACAATTGTGTATACCTGCTGCACGACAACACAACTGGAAAGATTGCAAAAACTTCAAAATAAGGCTATGCGTTCTATTTTAAAATGTAACAGATATACTCCCATCCAAAATATGCTAGATACATTGAAATGGCTAAACATACAACAAAGATTAGAATTTAATACGTTGAGTTTTGTCCCAAAGATGAAGATGGGTAATGCTCCAGATTACTTGATCGACCACCTGATGTACATGGGAGAAGCTCAACCGTATAACTTAAGAAACGCGGAAAACTTTAGATTACAAAGGGTGACAACAACAGCAATGCAAAGATCTCTCTTCTTCAAGGGACTAAAAATATATAATACGTTACCTAACTATGTCAAATTAGAAAGAAATGTTAATGTTTTTAAAAGAAATGTCACACAATTTTTAAGATATAATAACACAAATCAAGAAGTTGTATAAAAATTGTTAAATATTAATTATAAGTTTTAATTAAAGTATAATAAATACTACTACTACTAAAAAAAAAAAAAAAAAAAAAAAAAAAAAAAATACTTAGCCAAAAGTTATTTTTTTTTTTTTTTTTTGAATTGAAAATGTAAGGAGAGTATTTCTTTAAAATTTCAAACCTTTCCGGCAATAATTGTGGGGTGGACGAACTGCTACTCCATGGAAGTTTGACATCAGTTACTACTACTTCTACTCGAAAAAGATCAGTAATGGAAAAAACCAAAAATTTATTTAAAAAAATGTGTTTTTTCCAATAATTGCAACTGATTATATACTTAGATTTTAATTTATATTTAAATTATTAAGCCATTCAGACCAATATTGTGCTATTGGCAACGTATTATTCGAAAAATATCAGTCAGTTTCCATACAAATATGAGAAAAAATGCTCTCCAACCATGTCTAACATCCATTTACAAAAGATATTCAAAGAACACGTGATATATATTTATACATTCTAAAATTGATTGGCAACCCTGCACTTAAAGTGTCAAAAAGTATATTTTTATTTCTGCATAACAAAATATTTTTTAAATTAATTAAAAAACTGGTGTTTTGAATTAAATTACAACATTGTTTGAAATAGCCTTCTATACTTCATACGAAAAGTTAACTTGCTGGAGGTTTTGCTGGAGAGTCGCTGTTATAGGAGTTTTGCTGAACTTGCGTTGTGGACCTTTCTGTTGCTTGTTTTTGTTTTTGGCGGTTGGTGTCCACGTCAGCTATTGGTAAATTGTAAAGCTGATGAGCTTAAACTCAGCACTGAGTGTGTACAAACGGCTATCGTTAATTACATCATTGGTTCCTGTCCTTGTCTTGCGGCGAGAGGTTGTTTTATTTTATAATTATTAAATTTGATATTGCACCTGTTGGTGGTTTTTTGTTTTTGTACTGTCATCTGGCGCCCTAATTGCATCAAAATCAGCTGTTTACTTTCAATAAAGTAAAAAGTGCTACCAAGTCCCATCGCATCACAATTCGGCCTTAAGCTATGCTATAAAAAGCAGATGAATAATAAACTTCCATTAATCTAACATCACCAGAGTATACTGACAAAACCAATTGCAGAAAACCCTTTTTTGTTTCAAAACATGGCAGAACAAAATACTTCTCAGGACGCTTTTTCATGGGGAAAATTGTTTAACATTTTAGACGTTAAACTTCAAGATGTCACTAGAAATTCAGATTTAGTAGACCTCAAAGCTGACACTTTTGTGCCAAAAAAAATAGGTCATGAAATTTGATAGCATTTGTTTCAACTTTGAGAAATTGCTTAAAGCCATAATTTTGTTTTGCACCTGTACATATAAATAATCAGATATGAATTATTGTTTTGTTACCACGTTGGTAACCTATTGTGCATTGAGACGGATATGGGAAATTTTTTTAATAAAATTTTGAAAACTCCCTTTTCAAGTTTTAAAAAATTATCCTTAACAAAATTGAAAAAATGGATCTGGCACTTTAGGGTTTTAGTAAACGCATGTCAGATGTTAGCTGTGTGAATTTTTGTGTAAATCCCTATCCCAGAATTTTTTTGACAAGTACTGAATTTTTGCG
This sequence comes from Cordilura impudica, assembly GCA_963682025.1. Lineage (NCBI taxonomy): Eukaryota > Metazoa > Arthropoda > Insecta > Diptera > Scathophagidae > Cordilura > Cordilura impudica. Next base: position 67,394,287 of record OY821519.1, on the reverse strand, counting down.
AATTTCGAAAAAAATTAGTTTTTTGTGAAATATTCTGTATGTGTAATTTTTTAAATTCTTTATATCAGCCAAGGGTTTCTGAAAAAACAATACGACCCCATTAACCCTTTTGGAATTGGGGTCACATATGACCAAGCTACTAAAAGACAATTAATCAAAAAATTTTAATATTTTGTAAGTGCTGTTGAATATTTAAATGCGATACTTAAAAATAATAACCAAATGTATAGAACTTCCGTTCCTAAAATTTGGGATAAGTTCGATTTTGGATTTTAAGATATTTTAAAATAAAATTTACCGAAAACGAGATTTTCTATTAAACTCGATGAAACCACCATTTAGAATTTAAGAAAAATAAATCGGTTAATTTTTATATACTTAACCCTTCAACACTTCTGGGGTCAAAATAATCCATTGGGATATATCTTTGGTGCAATTATCTGCTTATTGCTCGCAAATATATATTTAAAAAACATTTTAACCTATTTTGTTACATAATTATTTTATGTATAAAAATTATCTATATTTTTCTAAATAAAATAAGAAGACTTTTGAACTATTGTCACCATTGTTAAACATTGGGTTAAAGCTTTTTTTTTAGCTAATATGAATGTTGTGTAATGTGAATGTGAACGGTAAATTTGATGATATATTCAGAAGAAATTACTGGCAAGCGACATGTCCTCATAAGATACCGTTAAAATGAGATTCACTTTACTTTCTGTATTCAATAAATCACATTTCTAACATAACAGCTAGATTAGATTGCAGCAAGAAGAAGTGCTCAAAAAAAATTTGCGATTTCTCAGATAATTGTTTAAAAGTTATTTTCATTTATATTCGCGAGCAATAAGAAGATAATTGCACCAAAGTTATATCACAATGGATTATTTTGATTCCAGGAGCACTGAAGGGTTAAATGAAAAGAAAAATTAACCGAATTATATTTCTTACATTCTAAAAAGTGTTTGCATCGAGTTTAATAGAAAAACTTCTTTTCTGTAATCTTTATCTTAAAAAAAAAAGCTGGCCTTGCCAAATAATGGGTTAGCGTCCTTGGATTTATCCGAAATTTTAGGAACGGTAGATATGCATATATGGTTGTAACATTTTATATAAAGCTTTTAAAAATTCAACACTATTTGCAAAATATTTGAATTTTTTGGATAAATGTCTTTTATTAGCTTGGGGTCATAAGTGATTCCAATTCCAAAAGATTTAATGGGGTCATATTATTTTTTTTCGAAACCCTAGTCTATTAAGATAAAATATTGCATTTTAAAGTAGAGAACTGATTAATTTTTGATATAAAAATTTAGAAAGATTACGAATACAGAATATTTCACAAAAACCCAATTTTTCTCGAAATCCGCAAAAAAAATCCTTGCGAAAAAAATTCTGGCACAGGGATTTGCCCAAAAATTCACACAGCGAATACCTGATATGCACTTAATAAAACCCTAAGGTTGCAGATCCATTTTTTTAAATTTTGTTTAGGAAAATTTTTTAAAACTTGATTTTTTAAAATTTTATCAAAAAAATTTACCATTTTCGGTCTCAATGCGTAATAGGTTAACAACGTGGTAATAAAACAAAATTATGACTTTAATCAATTTCTGAAAGTTGAAAAAAATGTTAGCCAAGTTAATGACCTGGTCTTTTTTGACTCAAAAGTGGTCTGGGGCATTTGCTATTTCTTGGCGAATTTTTATTAGATTTTGAATGTTTAGAGCTTTCTGAAAAGATAATTTAATACTGATCCCGACTCTCTGAACAACTTGTCGGAAAAATTAAGCTGTAGAACGAAATTTTCATAAAATCTCAAAAAAAAAGTCATATTTCCCCATATAAACACACCTGACATTTTCAATCGATGTCCGGCGGAACTTTTCTTTATCCGATTGTCCCCAAACTTCACATTTATTAGTTTTCTATTAAAAGTTAACAACCTGGACCCCGTCTATTCCCAAATACGCATTTTGATTTTTAAGGACCACTCTAATGGACACGTTTCAATTTTTGTTCAGTTGTTAAAAATCGCAGCGCCCAACGAGCAGAAAACTTTTTCATATATAAATAATCATGTAATATATGCTGAAATCACCTGATACACCTTATTTGCGTTTTCTGCGATAACTGCCTCACTTGGTGGTCGTACGAACACGTTTAAATTCGGAATACCAGTTTTTAACCATTGAATATAACGGCGAGGTTTCACCATATTCTTTACCAATTCATTCTTTGCATTGCAGAGAATTTTTTCGCATCAAAAAATAATGTTTAATCAAAACACGAAACTCTTTGCATTCCATTTTTTCTCCAACTTTTAAACCTGCGCCATTTTTCTAACGTTAACTTTTTTTTTCTAATTAATGAAATGTCATGAAATTTTGACAAAATTTTTATACAGTTGGCAGAGTAAGTTAAAAAACTGGCACTAATTTACACCAGATCTATGTGAGGCCACGTACTTTTCACTCCATGTAGTATATAAAGTGATTTTGGCAGTATCTTTCGATGCGTGGGCAAGGTATGGCGCAATCGATAAGAATATATTCAGTGGCACTTACCAATTTAGAAATTTAAAGAATAATTTTTTTTTATATTTATTTTTGCATTCTTTAACAAGTTTGAAGTCAGTTTTGAATTAAGCGCACTTAGGAAATTTAAAAAAGTATACCCAGGTGCCAAAGTCTTGAATTTTAGCATTTTCTGTGGGCCCATGTAATTTAGTAAGTGATCACTTTTCAAAACTGTTAATTGTAGTTCGTTATAATTAAACCATTATTACTGGCTTTAAGAATTTTCTAGAATTTTTTTTTTACAATTTTAAATTCCAAAAGATCTATTTACTAAAGTGAACACAAGTAAAACATGAATGATAAATTGTTGCTGTCTTACGTAGGATAACTATATGGGAACGTGTTTGCTTGTACATATCTAACAACATGTATATACAGCTCTTATGTCTGACACCTTCCGGCGGTAAATGAGAATGTGCAAATGTATTAGATAGTCGTGTACATGTAACTTAAGAGGATGTATTGAATATTATTTCCAACTTAAGTGTATAATAGACACACTCCATAGAGTTGAGACAACATGCACAAATTTGTTATGATATTAGTCTGCAAAAATATACACCTACGTGAAGAAGTAGACGTCTACCATAATATATGTACTCTCTTCTATATACTTACTAACTTCAAGTAATGTCTGTATTTAAAATTTGCTTACAGTTCGGTGCATGTAATATGAAATTATTTAAGTCAAGTCCAAATGATTTATTGCAAGATTCTTGGTAAATATGTTCAACGAATGCCACCACTAATTTTTAAGTTTTGTTCTATTTAAAAAATTCCTTGAAATAGTTTGCTTCAATATTGGGTGATTAAAAATATAACGAAATTACAAGCATACGCTACTTACCATAATTCGTGATAGGATGATAGGATGGGATGAGTTTGTGTTAATATTTGTAACTAGGGCTATTGAGTCGGCGTAATATGGTTTTAGCTCTAGTAACAACTCCGGTGCTAATTTTTTAAACAGAAACTATGGCTCAGGCCCCAGCTTCTTTATCTAAACCATAATTATGCCAATTAAAGAAATAATATCTGAAAATATTAAAATTTTTTGGCCAAAATTTCATATTTTTTTTTTTTGTGGCGATTTTTCATTTTTTGGGGTCATTTTTCACGGGGCTTTTTTTTATTTTTTTTTTTTTTGCCATTTTTCATTGGGCCATGTTTCCTAGAGCCATTCTTTGAAGCGACGAATCAAAGGTCAGTTTAGTTGAATCGGATGGTAAAGTGAATGACAGGCGGCTGCTAAACAATTCTTAGATATCCACGATATACCATCAAGATTACCAAGTACGGAGGTGGAAATGTTATGGTTTTGGAAATGATATGGTTAACTGGTTAAATGGATCAACACTAATATACAAAAAAAAATATATTGGAAAATGTAATGGAACCGTTCTCGTTTGAAAGTATGCCAGGTACATATATTTTCCTGCAGGAAAACTTTCTTCTCCTCGCGTTGTGAGGCAATGGCTTACGAACTCGGAAGCCAACATTTTGTCCTGACCAGCAAAAAGTCCGGACTTAAACCCAATTGGGAACTTATGGGCAGACGTTGAAAGTGGTTTAAAAATGAAAAAATTCAAGAAATATGGACGAACATTTTCAAAATATTAAATAAATTTGGGAACTAATACCACCCTCACGATGCCGGAATTTGATAGAAAATTTACCAAAAACACCCGCTGACGCAATCTATACCAATATAATAAAGAGGTAGTGTGTGTATGTTTTTTTGTTTGTAGGAGGTAATCTCTGTAACTACTCAAAACAAAGTAAATATAAAGTAAATATAAAAGTAAACAAAGTAAATATAAAATGCCATATATCTTGCGTACTGTAATAGTGAAGTCTTGGGACTTTGTGTGAGCACATTAGTTATTCATAACATTAGTTAGATAAAAAATGGGCGTGATCGGAGCAGTGGGTATGGCACCGCCCGTACAATGTAAATATATGATATCATATAACTGGTGTACTAAAAAAGGGAAGCTTTGACACTTTTCACGACCCTATCAGTTCTAAGTATAAGTAGCCGGACAAAAAATTGGCGGGTTCACACCAATGGGCGTGACACTCCCCATGCAAGGTAACTATTTAATGTCATATATCTGGAGTACTGTAAAAGAGAGAGCTTTGTGGCTTTGCGTGAGCCCATAGATTCTTTGTATGATAAGTCGAACAAAAAAATATGCGTGATCGAAGCAGTGGGCGTAGCACCGCCCATGCAAAGTAGATATCTAATATCATATAACTGGTGTACTATAAAAGGAAAGACTCGACAGTTTGCACGAATCCATCAGATATTCATGTGAGTAGTCCAAAAAAAATTGGGCAGGATGGGATTAGTGGGCATGGCACCTCCTATATAAAAATATGAAGTACTACGAAAGCGACAGACTTTTGACAAGTACATTAGTTATTAATGTGATTTGTCGTGGAAAATATATCGCCAAAATTAAAAATCGCCAAACCCAAAAATCGCAAAAAGTAAAAATCATCTAAAAACAAAAATCTTCAAAATCAAAAATCTTCAAAATCAAAAATGGGCAAAATCAAAAATCGGTAAAAAAAAAAGAAAAATTGCCAACTGATATTTTAAGTTCAAAGCCAGTACTTAAGTGTTGCCAGATCTAATTTGGAAAATCCATGTTCTTCTTTGGAACGCCGAAAAACATTGTACATATATCAGCAAGTATCGAAATAAAAAAATCTATACTAATTATCTATACTAGCATAATAAAAAGGTAATGTGTGTTTGTTTGTTTGTTTGTTTGTAGGAGGAAATCTCCGTAACTACTCATCTGATCTTCCTGAAATATTCACAGAGTCTTACTGCGGATATGGGAAGTGCTACAGGCTGCATTTTTTCTTAATATTTTTAGTGGGTGTGACACCACCCATACAAAATAAATTTTTAATATCATATATATTAAGTAATATGATAGAGAAAGCTTTGCAAATTTGTCTCAGGTCATCTATTATTAACGTGAGTGGTCAGACAAAAAATGGGCGGGATTGGATAAGTGCGCGTCGCAACCACATACAAACTTAATATTAAGTTTTACGTTAGCCCTTTCGTTACTTTTCGGGGGGAGAGGGGGTAGCGAAGCACACCGGGTTACATCTAGTAACATATAAAGTTATCCTACAATGTATTAAACTATCTATTTTTTTTACCCTATACCACTCTGTGGTTTGGGTATAATCACTTCGTTCTGCTGTTTGTTACTATGTAAAATATTTGACCTAGACCCATCCTTCTTTATACCGATTTAGCGATGTCCGTCCGTCTGTCTGTCAGATATTAAGGTATGATATATCGATGTGTATATAACACCGTTACTTCTCACTCTTACTTTATTTTGACAGTGATATTCGGTTTACCAGTGCAATAACTGTCACCGTAATACGTGTTACGTCTTTACTTTGCTAAAATAATTAATTAGTCAATTTTAAACTGTGATACCAAAAGAAAGAAAGTTCATCTGTGATATATTTTATTTTATTTTTATTATTTATTTTATTTATTTTTGTGTTTTATGTGGTACTTGTTGTATTGTTTAAAAACAAATTTATTTAAAATTATAATGTAAGGATTATATATTCAATAAAATTTAAATCCCTGAGGAAGTTGAAAAAATCTCAACGAAACGTCGGAGGAGTAAAATTATGAATAAATAGTCTTTTATTTTTCATTTACTGTGACCTTGAAAGCCTGACTTAGATAATTCTAAGAAAAAACAACTTAATTGTGTTTTGTTTATTTTAAATATAAAACGTTAAAAAAAAGAGCTAAAAAATGTCTTTCAATATCAGTGAATTAAACAACACTAAATTGCCGACGAAGCGCGATGTAATTAGTTACTTTTTGTATCTGCGACATACCTCTGACCAAAACCGAAAGCTGGGTGCTTTCAAAGACTTTTGAATTTAAAAAAATTGGTCTGCCATAGACAAACCCATCGATATATCATACTTTAATATCTGAATGTAAATACTGAAGCTCTGACAAATTTAAAAAGGTGACCCTACGGTTCGCAACAATGAATTTATAAAGCATTTTTTAAATAGTTGTGCTGTAATTATCGAAATACTTTCTGTGCAAAAGTTTTATGATTTTTCGCGAGCTATAAATTTCTAACATTAGGGTGTCACATTAGGGTGGTAGGAAATGAGATTTGGGGGGTAGGTACTAGAACGGTACACTTGAGGTCAATGGACCTAAGAGCAAAATTATTGGCCTCCGTGAGACAAAAAAATTCGCTATATCAAACTTTAAGATCGGACTGTAAATATGGAAGATATAACGAAAAAACTAAAAGGCGACCCCTACGTTCGGCAAAAAAAAAAAGAATTTTTTTTTTTTCAAATGTCTTTTGGAACAATACTTTATATTCGATGGTGTACGGTGAACTTTTTTTTCGATACGGTCTAATGAACACATTTGAAATTGGTGAAATTCGGTCCATGTTCAGACCTAGCCCCCATACAGACCTAGCCACAAGACAAAAATTATCATATAGATCTCGGTCAAATTGGATTTGTGTGTGTTGGTTTCATCCATTTATTATTTATCCAAAACTGAACCCCATATGGCAACTCTTTGTCGTAGCCCCCATATAAAGCTTCATCCCGATTTTCTTATAAATCTATCAGAAAACAGAAATATTCCACAGATTTTTCTCAAATTTGTTTGTGTACATTTTTTCAAAATATAAGTGACTTTACCAAATATGGTCGGGATCCGTCCATTTGTTGCCTTAGACTTCATATACATATATATAAAGTTCCGATATGAACTTTTTCACATCTGCAGCCAAAAAAATTAATAGCAATGCCGCTCAAATTTAGTTTATGCTTATTTTCTATATCCACTTAGTTGGACCGAAGAGATAGGGTCTCTAATGGTATACGGTATCGTATAGTCGGTCAAGACTGACTAAAATTCTCTTATTTGTTTTTTTATGTTTTGTTTAAAATGTTAAAAAAAGTGATGTTTTGTGATCGTTTCTTATCGTATGAACAGCGAATTTTGGAGTTGTATGACTAAATGGTATTTACTATATTCCAAAATATCTGCTCATCTTGAAATTTATATAGGCAGTATAATACTAAGTTCGACTTATAGTTATGTGACCTCATATATTTATTTTAAGATATATGGCAGCAGTACCGATAAAACATATTAAATATAATAAAATATATTAAAATGGCATTTATAATTGTATGACAACCACTGTAAGTAATTTAAATTGGTTTACTGCAACTGTAGAAAAAAACAAAAACAGAATAAAGTGATGGATTGGATTTATTATGATCATAGAAATAAAGTTAAAGATCATATAACATAGCGTCGCATCTTTTTGCTTGCAGCTGTAAATAAAAATAAATATAAATTCATTTTTCTATATTTAAATTTTACGTAAAGGGAAATTACAAATTATTTTAGTATTTTTTTTTTTTTTTAAGTAATGTTTTTTAAGTCATCTTTTACATCATTTTACATAAATTGATAATTTTTCAGAAATAAACAATATTGTTAGTTTAACATACTTTTAAAAATTATTCGATTTATCCAATTTTCCCATACATGTTGATCGAAAATCATCATGTTAAATTTTTCAATTAAAAGTTATTTTAATTAACCGATTCATTAAGTTTGCAACCCAAATACATAACGAATTTTTATTTGTAAGTTCATTAAATTTCTCTTTTATAATAATAATTTTTACGACAATTAATTTTGTTTATAAGGATAATAATCTTCAGGAGTGGTTTATCATATTTTAGGAAAATAAAGCCAAAGATAAAAGATAAAATCTTATTCATAACCTAATTTTTGGATAAAATCGATAGCTGCAAATAAAAAATTCTTAAAAATAGTTCATATGCTGCTTCTAAACATACAGCTGCTAAACTAAACTTTTTCACAAATACCGCATCAATAGTACATCGGTCTTTGTTGAACTTCTATTCTATTCAATGAATTCATTGTTCGAAGACAACAACGAACAACGTCAATGGTAAAATCAACCATTTTATTGTTTGCATTTTATGTATTTATTTATTATAAAGTTTTCTATAAGTACATTTTTCTAAAAAAACTCTGTGCTTTTTCATTGATACAGATTTGGAGGAAGTGCACTTGAAGCGATACAGGTAAATTTATATTTAATATATATATATTTAAGCCTTTATTCATAATAAATATTGATCATTACAAACAGAAAAATAAAAAATAAAAATAAAAAACATAGTAATGATAAATAATTATACGAAAGTTCATTTTGCTGAACATATGGCGTCAACGAATTCTTTCCATCTATTGCGATTTACGGCAAGTGCTTTGGCTTGGTTCCATGCTATGTTCACTAATTCACATTCACGTTGAGTAGTTCGTTGCCAGGTGTTACGAGGTCGACCGACTCGGCGTTGACCGTGGGGGTTCCAGTCTAAGGCAGATCTAGCAATATCATCACTTTGTCTCCGAAGTATATGGCCTATCCAGGAGCATTTACGTTTGCAAATTTCTGTTGCTATTGGTTGACAGTTGGATAGCGTGAGAAGTTGTTCGTTTGTTACCTAGTTGGGCCAAAATATTCCAAGAATTTGCTTTAGACAACGATTAACAAATGTTTGAAGTTTTCTTATTTGTTGTTGTGAAGTACCCCAAGTAGTACAGCCATACAATAATATTGACATAACACTGCATTGAAATATATGGAGTTTAGTTTTTCTAGAAATATTATTTGATCTCCATACTTTAAATAAACTATGAAATGCAACTCTAGCTTTATTAGGTCTATTATTTATATCATTTTCTGAGCCACCGTCGCTTGTAAGAATGCTTCCGAGGTAGCAGAAGGACACAACATCTTCGATATTCTCACCATTCAATGTTAAGGGTGTATTTAAAGTGTATTTTTTAATATTTATATTTCAAAATAATATTTTTATTTCAGCAACATAAAAAAACTTCAAAAGTATATATTTTTTGTTTACCACCTCAATTTTCTAAAAAAAATGGCAACATTAGAGAGAAAATTGGAGTTGAAACTGACAATATGAGAAATTTAACAATAGAAATAACATAAATTTTATTTTGGTGCGGTGCAAGTCTGCAATTTTATACGTTTATTAATATAAATCATAAAACAAACATTATAAGGAAACCGGTCCGGTTAAGAATACAGTGTAGTTATGAATTTTTGTAATATATGCCTTCTTCCTCTCTACCACGCACCATTAAAACAAAATTAAAATTTGCATATTAATTACAGTGTTAACAGTGCACTCGAAATTCGAGTGCAATTTCTAGGCAAATTTATTTTTCAACTTATTATTGTGAATGAAGATAACAAACTCATTAACAAAGACATTAACAAATTTAATAAATACACACATAGCATGTGTATAATTTTATGTATGTGTTACCCAAAATAAAGTATAAAACTTAAAAATCTGTAAATCTGCAAAACGGCTAAAAAGAAATACCTTTCAAATAATATACGTTTGGCCAAAATCGGGATAAAACGGTAAAACAAAACATAGGTAATAAGAAATTACCTAGCCTATTAATATTAATATGTCTGAAAAATGGCGTCAAATCTAACAAACCAAAATTTTCACTTCAAAGCATCATCTCAAATATGTATGTAAAGTGTATGTAAAAAGTGTAATATGTAGTATGTACAATCCGTGCCGCAACTCTTACGAAAACTGAGAATAGTGGAAATTAGAAGTATAAATGCAAGACTATTAAAAAATTGAAAAATAACGACTGTTTGTTTGGAAAGAGTTGTATCTTCTGAAATTAATACAAAGTAAAAGATGTATGGTATGAATACTGATTCTTAACCACACTGCGCGTAGGCCTGACTTTAGGAGAGTATGTTATAGTGCTGACCAAAAAGTGCAAATTGGAGTATATGTGAAGGTTCAGAGTTCAAACCTCACGGCCGCCCTAAGTAGAAAAATTTCATATAGAAACAATCTATTCAATTATAACATAACAATTATCACAATGTTCAATAAATCGCTGATGAAGGCTGAAATGCCAGAAACCGGTCCGATTAGGAATACAGTGTAGTTATGAATTTTTGAAATACATGCTTTCTTCTTCTCTACCACGCATCATTGAAAAAAACATTATAATTATTTTATAGTAAATTCCGGCTCCATCTCTGGATTTTCAAAAATCCTCAGCTCCGTGGCTCTTGGTTGCTCAGCTTTAATTATAACTTACGACTCAAAGTGACTTTCTAAGTCGATATAGTATAATAATGTTGTCAAAGCATAATTATAGTTATTACAGTGCACGGTGAGAGCAGCTATGTAATATTTTTCCAAAAATTCCGCCAATGTCTTGTAGTCGTATCATAGATATTGTTGAGCTTTACTTCGGACGTTGGCACTTAGATACCGAGACATAATCATACAGATGCAAATTCGGACACAAATATTTTATACTTCGAAAGCAACAATGGCCACCACAGTAATTCTCTCTTGCAATGTTCATTGATATCCGTATGTCTTCATAAACTCCGAACCAGAGTTATGAATTCATGTGGCTTAACATTTCTAACACAATAAATTTGTAATTCTACTTTAACACCTTTTGAATACAAAAAACTTACATTTACATACCTGTCGTCCATTAATTTTTACTCTGGTTCCTTTTTATGGCACTTGCAAACATATTCATACAAACGAGTAAATTTTTTTCTGTACAATCATTGTATGAACTTTAATTACCATGAAGAGAGCTTAATTTAATTTGCATTTTCGTTACGGTAACATTGTTTGGCTATTCTTTGTTTATCACATAGTTTTACAAAATTCTTGTTATAATATTTTTAGATACAAATTGAAGATGTATAACTAACTTCTGTGGAATCATGTGTAAATGAACTGTAGCAATTAACTGTTGTAATTCAATTTTGTTGCCCAAATCGTACTAGATAGAAAAGGTGATATTTTCTAAAATATAGTTTGAAAATATTTTGAATATTTGTAAGATTTGGGTAGTAAATTTATTTGTATTATAAAAATGTATAAATAAAAACTTAAAATGTATGGATTTTAATTCGAAATTTTTGTCTGCTTTTCGATAGAACTGGAGCAAGTATATACTGTTGGTCACATTTTTATACAGTTAGTATTTATAATAGGATGGAATGATATTGGAATTGTTAGCATTTCACTTCAGCTATAATCGCGTGATTATATAAGAAAGATTATTATATAAGAAATTAAAAATATGATAGAAGATCAACTTCAGGGTTTGTTTTAAAAAATTATAATATAAAAGAACTACCGAAATTTAATATTATTTTTTTTTTTAACTTTTAGTTATTACTAAGTCGAATTAGTCTTATTTGTATAGATGTGACATATTTATAGTACTTGTAAATAGATTTCTAACACAATTTTATCCGACAATGAAAAGGACTCATATAATTCTATAATATTATATTTGCAACATTTGATAATTTTTCTAAGAAAATGCTAACTTTCTTCTTTACTGGCTTAAAGAATAAAACAATAAGAAACTAAGAAACCGAAATTGTTTTTAAGATGTGTTCAGCTATTGACGTTTTTTTATAGTAAATTTACAAAGAGTTAATTTTTGTACCCTATACGAGTTGTTGGTAGTGTCTATAAGTACCAGAAATATTTCATCTAGACCCATCTTCGATTTAGCTATATCTGTCCGTCCGTCCATCCGTTCATCTGTGTGTCCATGTAAACCTTGTAATCAAACTAGAGGTAGTAAATATAAAAATATTTTGTTGATATTTGGACGAGCACTAGTGTAGGGCCCCAATACAAATAACCCCTACCAGACAGGCTAAATTTTTCATAAGATCCAGATTACTATATACATATATATATGTCGTTAAAATTTGGTGTATGCGTGAATATTACAAACACTAAATGGCAGTTCAAAAATAATTCCTGTAGAACCTTTTTCCAGTTCTGCTGCAGCAAAGCTGGATCCAAAGCGCTCTCTTGAAGCGCATGGTTTAGAATGTCGTATAATTTTAACATTAACATTTTTGGCTTTTATTAATTTTAATCCTTTAATTTCTTTTTCAACCGCTTCAATCATGAAAAATAAATTTTGCAATTAGTTTCCCCAAAGTTTGCAATTATATTGCATTTAAAGTTGATGCTACACACCGTATAGTATAGTTTACGCAATTATGTTAGCAATATCCTGGCAAAGTGGGAAAAAAAATTTATAAATTAATATTATTTTTTGTCTAGACCGACTATACGATACCATAAGCTATGCGCTTAGATAGGGGGTCTCAGGTCCAAATAATTGAATAAAAAAAAATAATCATAAACTAAATTTGACTGGAATTGTTATTAAATTTATGGCCTGCAGATATGAAAAAGCTCATGTCAGATGCTATACTCGCATGGGGACTAAGTTAAAAAATGGAGCGATCCTGACCAAGTTTGACAAAGTCACTTGTATTTTGCAAAAAAAATACAAATCAAATATGAGAAAAATCTGTGCAATAATTTTGTTTGTTGTTAGATTAAAGTGAAGACCAGGAAGCAGCTTTATATCGAGGCTATGGCTAAGAAATTTCCGACAGGGTTTGTTTTTAGACTACTTATTATTTGGTGTAATTAAAACACACATACCAAATTTGACCAAAATCTATATGAAGATTTGTCTCTTGGCAATTTAAGTCGCTCTCATAGGTGTCATTTGTACGGGGACGAGGTACCAATTTGTTCCGATTTTCACCAATTTCAACTACTTTCGTCTTATGGCAGACAAAAGTTTATATACAAAATTAAATTAAAATCTATTCATATTTGAGATATGTAGTTTGATTACAGAGTTTGCATGGTTTACAGATGGTCTGACGGACAGATGGACAGACGGACGGATTTTGATAAATCGATCGGTTTAAAAAAACGTTGGTCTAGGTCAAATATTTTTGGTAGTAACAAACATCAGCACAAAGAAATTATAACTTGACCACATAGAGGTATAGGGTATAAAAATTCACTGACAGTTCAGTTCAGTCGCTTGACTAAATGTGTAAGTTATATTAAAAGCAACAACAATTACTTTTGTTTATGAGGTTGAAATGTATTTATACCCTACACCACTATGTGGTTTGGGTATAATGACTTTGTGCTGCTGTTTGTAACTACCAAAAATATTTCACCTAGACCCATCTTTTATTATACCGATCGACTCAGAATCACTTTCTGAAACGATGTCCGTCCGTCCGTCCGTCTGTGTGTCCATGTAAACCTTGTAATCAAACTACAGGTGGGAAATATGATAAACTTTGGCACATAAGCTTTTATCGGCTGATGAAGCTATTGAAACTGGTGAAATTCGGTCCATGGTCAGACCTAGTCCCCATACAAATGACCCCTATGAAATCAACATATATTGCCATAAGATCCAAATTATCATACAGATCTCAGTCAACTTGGGTTTGTATGTGCTTATTATATCCATTAATCAGTAGTCCAAAAATATCACTATAGGAAAATTCTTAGTCATAGGCTCCATATAAAGCTACTTCCCAATCTTCACTAAAAACTATCAAAAAACAAAAATATTGCACAGATTTTTCTCAAATTTGGTTTGTATTTTTTTTTTCAAAATATAACTGACTTTGCCAAATATGGTCAAGATCGGTCCATTTTTCAACCTAGTCCCCATATAAGTATAGCACCCGATATGAAGTTTTTCATAGCTGCAGCCATAAAAATTAATAAAAATGGCACTCAAATTTGGTTTATGCTTATTTTCTAAACCATGGTATAGGGTATCGTATAGTCTGTCTAGACTGACTATAATTTTCTTACTTGTTTCTATATTCAATTAGTTGGACCGAGAAGATAGGGTCTCTGTCTAGACCGACTATAATTTTCTTACTTGTTTTTTATTAGTTTCTAAATTAAGCTGTTATACACAGAAAATTTTAGTTCAAATTCGGGAGAAGTGATCGGTATATATTTAAATTCTAAATGCTAGTTGCTATGAGGAAAATCTGTATTGAACAGCATTGTTAGTAGTACAGCTAAAACTAGATATGCCGGCAAATTTGCTTTATGATTTTTAATCCATTATTTTTTATTAGACCTTCAACAAGTTTGGTACAAGCTTTTTCCTTACATTGCTTAAATTTGATCAATGGCATCATTGGTTAATTTAACCTGCATGTTTAGGTAACTCAATTTCTCTACTTTGGTAAGCCATAGATTATGAGCAAAAAAAATTACATGTAAATATAATGATATATGTATCTATATTCAAAAAAGCAAGCGAAACAATATTAGGAAAATTTTTATGTTCAAACATACATGCATTAATGGCAAAATATGCAAAAACATCATCTACACTTAATACACAATGTTGGCACCAACTATGTAGGAACGTTGAAACAAGAAAATCTGGGGTCCATTGATCATATAAAGGTAGCGAACGCATATTGGGTTGAAATGTGTCAAAAGTGAGGATTAGTTCAAAAGTTGAAGTTAATATATTGTAATAAGTTTTGGTACCGAGTTAAATAAGATAAAATTCACCACCAACAGCTGTTTCTGACGTTGTTTACATTTTTTGTTGTAATCTCTCAAAGTTCATTATTTTTCGGTAATTAAGTGCAAAGTGGTAAAAATTATGAATTTCAAGTATATTTTTTTGGTTATTTTGATCTAAAATCAAAACCTTTTTTAAAATGAAGCTTCAACTTCAGGTACTGGACTATTTTCTTGATAAATTTTGTTTAAAAAAAAGGTTTTAGAAATATTTCTGATATTATTTTTTTTTTTTATATTATCCCAAAAAATGGGTATTTTTGAAATAAATATAGTGTTTCAAAGTGTTATTGGATGAGATGGGGTAAAACTGTTTCCATAGTAAATTACTAAAATTTAAAAATTACAAGATTTACATGACCACACAGACGGACGGAAATCGTTAAATAGACTCAAAAAGTGATTCTGTGTTGATCAGTATAATAAAAGATGGATCTAGGGAAAATAGTTTTGGTGGTTACAAATTTCAACGCAGTCATTATACCCTGACCACATAGTATTGGACATGCCTATTATCAACAGTCAAACACGGGAGAGATTTCGTGATGGTTTGGGATAGTTGTGGTGGCAAAAACGTTGGCGATTTGTGCAGAATCGAGGGATTACTCGATAAATCCCAGTAAATAAACTATCTTTAAATATCGTGCCATGACCAATGAATTAATAACTGTGGATGGGAAATTCATATTTGAGAAAAATAATGACCCAAAGATACAGCAAAAATTTTTAGGCAGTATTGCGTCTCTAAATATTGCTGTAAGGTTATGAAATGGCCACCACTGTCATCTGACATTAATACTTTAGATTTACTGTGAGATGAATTGGATAGAAAAGTTCGAACTTAATGTCCTGCACACAGAAAACAGATTCATTGTGGCTACCGAATTTATTGTCAATTGAATTGCGATGCCAATAACCGAATTTCGGGATCACTATGTTTACAATTCTGTTGCCTTAACAGTAAATATTTTTCATAATAGAAAATTTTCAGATGCTATTAAATTTCGGTTGATACAATCGAAAATACGGTTGTTCCACTTTTCCGCAATTCGGTTGGCGTATTTTTTTCTGTGTGTATGTCTAAGGAAGATCTGTGGAAAACTGCACTCTAGAAACTTTGAAAAAATTTATTCAAATGATGCCATGATTATGTTGTGAAATTGTACGAAATACCGGTGGTCACATTGATGAATCTAGAATTTAAGAATAGAGTGTGTTTCATAAAATACTCAACTGATAAGAGTAATTAATAAAGAATTTATGTTTTAAATTTGAAGAATTTTCATTGAAAAATAAGGGAGACATGGAAGTTTAAAATTTAAGTAGGAGGGATGGTAAATAATTTCGGAGACGGTGGAGTATAAACTTGACCTAATAAAAATTTTCCACAGTTAGGTAAGTTAATTTTGTTTCTTATATGCACAGCGCTTCCAAATTTGCATTTCCAAATTCAAATCCAATCTAAAATCCCTCTTTTTGTGTTTGAAAATGCTAAGTTTATTTATAACCTTTTTATTTATATTATGGTCGATATAGACTAGCCCAGGCCGTAAAGAAATTTCAATTCCTGGCAACAATTTTAATGCTTATAATTGTGTCATATAATATCCGCAAAATGCTTCATGGAAAATTTGAGATGACGATGATGTTTTGGGTATCTATTTTCCTTAAAAATTGGGGTGAAAAAATAAAACTGCCTTTAAGACCTTCGGGAAGGATAGGTCAATAGATTATTTATTTATTTATTCACACAGACTACTTATAACTAATAACATGTATATTTAAACTACTTTAATAACCTATCTATTTATTTAGTTAATAAAATATCTAGTAATTTTTGCACCTTTGAAGTACAGCCATATCTCTGAAGAGAATCAGAGAATCAGAGAATCACAGAATCAGAGAATCAGAGAATCAGACTGCCAAGGGCAGTCGGTATAAATTAAATACATCAAAAATGTCCCAGATAAAACATTTCAAGCAAATATTACAGAAGAATATGCTCGACGATCATTTCAAGATTGCAATCCTTAAAGTTTCCTTCTTACTACATAGGTAGGCAACTCATAATGCCAAGAATAAATTAGTAAAACTAGTAAAACTTTTTTAACACCTTCAATATTGATTGAAGATCTCATGTAATAAGTGCTCCAAATGACTGAACAGTATTCGAATTTACTAGGATCCAATGACAAAAATAAGCATTTAAATGAGAAGGAATCTTGAAAATCCTTTGAAATTATATTTATGAAGCAGAGAATGACTTCAGCAATATTTTGTGAATAGTTTTTTGAAAAATATTGATGGATAACAGCTAGAAGAGTATTAAGTATGTTTTTAAGAAATTTATTTCAGTCAAATAATCTTCTATACAAATATCAAAATATTAAAGTCAATATGCCTAGAAAAAGTTAAATTTACTTCAAAGATAGAACTCAAACCTTTTACCTTAATTTCACTGCTAATTTATTCCAATACTAATTTATTTCATTTTTTGCACTAAAAGTTTAATAACTCACATAACTTTTGCCATATTTTTTAAGCCAAAGCTTCATTTTACTCATAATATTAAAATTACTTAAATATTAATATTACTCTTAATATTACTTAAATATCATGTTTATATCCTCAAAAGGCCTTAGCTTACTTATTCTAAATCCGTTGAGAAATTCCAAATCGGTTGATATTTAACAAAGTTACTGGCTTATATCTGTGGTTTTCTGGAATAACCGCGTATGTCCATTTTTGTCAGTTTTGAGTTAACGATGCCAAATATATTAATTTTTAACGCTCTTTACATGTATTAGATTTAAAAAGAGAAATAATGACCTCTTCTGAGGTTTTCTTTAAACAACGACGTAACTTAAATATTTATTAAATTAAATTGCAGCTCTATCGACGTAGCGACATACGTTATTATTAATGAAAAAAATTCAAAATAATTTTTGATTATTTTTCAGTTTATAACCACTTATAAAAACTGATGGTTTTATTTCAGTTATTTTTTGTCACTATTATTCTTGATACGTTGTTATATTCTCATCCCAAGTCCCGTTAACTTTTTGTTGACGAACAAAAAAATCAATTTTT